>VZQC01000106.1:1571207-1796831 GCA_009823505.1 Rhizomys pruinosus | reverse complement strand
TCTGATGGTGGAGTCTTGCTTGACTCAAGGAGACCTGTATTTGCTTTATTGGTGAGTGGCCTTTGGTAACACTCTCTGGTGTTCCAGAGGCCATCTGTACACTTGCATGTGTGGTCTCAAAAATCTTTCCCATGTTAACATCAGGTCTTCGGCAGCAGGGCCTTATCGCCTCTCTTCTTGCAGGTATCCCAGTTTAGAGGCAAGGAGCCTTTACCTTTTGTGGGGCCTTGGTCCCTGGCCAACATCTCCCTGGTGAACTAATCCATTGCTGATGTCAGAGCTCCTGTATTATATGTTTTGCTTAGGTGCATAGCTTAAGGACTTTAGTTTATATTTGGTTCTGAACAGAGAATAATTCTTTTCACAGTTTCTTATGTCTATTAGTCAATTAAGAAGGCGTTTACGGTTTTTATAAGAGACTACCTCTATAATAGTTGTTCTCCAATTTACAGTTGGAGAGCGACCTCATCATCGTCATATTTCTCCTTCTTCTATGGGTGGGAAGGCAAGAAAGTCTTATCTCAATCCTCTGCAGCACCCTAGAAGGTAAGTTTCATTAGGACTCATTATACTAGTTATGTGTTTTTTTTTTTTTTTCTTTAATGTTCAGATGCTAGGTCTTCTGAGGTTCCTCTTTCAATGTTCAGATGGGTCAACTTTTCAGTTGACACTTTCTGGTACATCCTACTCAATGCAAAGCTGTATCTTTTCTTTCTCAGCCATTAAGTTGTGAATTTTGTACCGTTGGAACCCATCACATCTTTTCCATAGTTAGTTTTAAGATTTGAATTGCAAGGTTTTGAAGAAAAGGTTCATGTCTGATTTATCCCCCCCCCTTTTTTTAACCCCATGAGTCTCCAGAAGACAGTTGTATTATACATAACTATAAGGTGAATCAAGGCTCAGATTTCATCTAATTTCACCCCGATGTTGTTTTGGGTGAATATATCTGATCTAACTGCATGGGAAGCATAACTTACATTTTTATGTTAAATCATCTTATAAGGAATGCTACAAGGTGATCGTACACACAGAGGAAATTATAGAGAACATTCGTATGTGCCAATCCCAAGTTATTGCTCTACAATTTTATGTAAAACAAATGTAGACAACAGCGGTATATATCTCCATTAACTCGGATGTATTACCGTTTTTATCAGAGTCTGTAAAACCAATGTTGTTTACTATTACATATTTCCTTTTACTAAGTCTAAAACACCAGGTATCCTGTAGACAGTGTATAGGCAAAACTGGGTACTTGTTGAACTCACGTCAATTAAATATTCTTTAATCGAATATACACCTGTGTCCCTTCCCATCCTCCCCTTCCCAATTCACCAATTCACGTCCGTTTTCTGATGCAGTCTTTCTGTTGTTGTTCTTTTACTTAAATCCCTCTCCACGAGAAATATTTATTCTGGGTTATTGGTAGTAGCATCCACATTGAGGGAAACCATTTGTCGTTTGTTTTTCTGGGACTTGTTACTTCACTTAACTAATGTCTTCTAGCTCCATCCATTTACCTGCAAGTCATGATGTTGTCCCTATTTACCGCTCCTGCATAGAACTCCATTGTATACATGTACCACATTTTCTCTATTCCACTCGCAGTTGAGGGGCACTTGGCTGGTTCCAGCTTTTTTGTTTGTGAACAGAGGCTGCAATAAACATAGCTGGCATGTATCTTTGCAGTAAGATGTGTTTGCGGTCATATCTAACCCAGGACGTGGTATGACTGGCTCAAATAGCAAGCTCATTTTAAGTCTTTCAAGGGTTTTATCCATCAACTGCTTTCATAGTGCTGTACAACTTTACATTCCCAACAGCAATATATGAGTGTTCCCCTTTCCCAAAAACCTAATCAGATAACAGAACTTGTATCAATTCGTTTTGTTCTCAGCACCAGCTACACCTCACCTGCCTGGAAATACTGTGCAGCAGAGGCAGCCATATGCCTGTATATCCCAAATCTAATTGGCTATTGGCTCTCTCCTTGGAGGAATAACCCATGGCTGATGCCACAAGCTTACATCCTCTACAGGTTAGGAGATGTTATAAGCCACAGTAAGACCCTGTCATATTTAACAGGAAAAAATGTAATTCATGGATTAACATATCATCCAAACATATGTGTCTATACCAAAGTAACCTACCATAACTATTAGTGCTGTTTAAATACCTATATATCTAACTGCTTGTGCTTCATTAGTAGGATCAAAAGGTTATTCCTGGACAAACTGTCAGCCCATGAAAGGAAACAGCCAGAATTGACCAGAGTCCAAGACAACAGTTCCAGAGTGAGTGGACTGTTTTGCTTCTCATCCACCTGTGCCCATTTTCTAAGCCTAGGGAATAATCTGCAGAAGATGGGGCATGGTAGAATGTAAGGGCTGCAATTGGGGTGAATGGTGAAACTACAGCAATGTAGTCTGGACACTCATTTGATCAACTTGATGGAACATACAACCACTCACCCCCCACTGGAAGGTGGGGCTGTGGGGGTTGGGCACAACAACCTGCAAATTGGTTTTACATGAAGGATGCTTGTACTCATGGATTATCACTTTAGCTAAAAAAATGAAAAAAAAAACTGAGAGAAAGATGCAGGACAGTTATGGCAGAATGCATGATCTGGGATGGGGTGGGGGTGGGGGGGAAGGGAAAGGGAAATATGCCTGAACTGAATCGGAAAATGATGTATGAAATGCACAAAGCATCAATAAGAAAATGTTAAAAAAATAAAATAAAATACATAAAAGCATCTTTGGATCATACATGATCTAGTGCGACTTTCGTTCCTCACACTTCCCATTTACTCAATTTGATTCTGTCACATGAGCCTCATTCCTGTGGCTCAGATAAGTTAGCAACACTTGCCCAGGACCCTTAAGCCTGTCATTTCCACCCCTAAGGATGTTGATGCCCAGACAAGGGAACCACACAAAGGTGTGCCAAGCTTCTTGGGCCCCTTGTTCAACTCCCAATTTTTCAGTACATCGTTTTTGAACTACATGATTTTAAATTGCATCTTTTCATCCAATCCACCAAATAATCATTCCCTAGCCCTTTACATATTTATTAAATATCACATCACTGTTTAACATAATATGCCTTAATTTATGTTTTCATTTTACTTCTCCTACTGAACTGTAAATATCTCTGAAGAAAGAGATTGATTAACACACTGCAATATCTGTATTCGCTGACATTTTAGAATGGTTTCTGATTATGCAAACTCAGTGTATAAATTACATGACTTTTGGGCAGACAGGATGACTTAGCAGGGAAAGGTACTTGCTGTCAAGCCTGATGACCTGAGTTAGATCCCCAAGAACCACATGGTAGAAGGAGATGCAAGTTCTCCTCTGACCTCCACACACATGTTCACACATATGCAAACAGAGAAAATTTTAAAATGTAACAGTTTTTAATTATACAAATTATGAGTCATTTAAGTGTCATACTTAGTATCTCTTCCTAGTTGCACTCATTTGCACTTTGGGTACTGGGCTCTAATCTTAACGTGGTTCTTGGCATTTGCTCCAATCAGCTTGACAATAGATAACCTACGTGGTTGTGGGAACACCCACTATCCTATCATAGTATCTGTTTGTGCTTCTTCAATCTTTTATGTGGTCTAGTTCAGAATACTCACTGCCCCATTCTGAGAGGCCTTGCCATTTCTCTTAGATGATTGCCTACCTGCTTTCTCCTGGACTTGAGCAGAGCCCTGTAACTTGATGTGGATGCCAAAGAATAAGCAGAAGTGGGAACTTTGACCAAATGCCTTGCCCCTGCCTAAAACTCATTCTGTGTGTCCATGGGACCTTTAAGAAGGATACAAAATATTTAGCAGTATGATCAGACAGAGAAGGAATATTCATGTACTTGAATTCAAACAATAAGCCATTTTGGGGATCCATCTTCCTTTCTCCATGTGGGAAGTTATATTATGGACAAAACATTTGCTATAGCTTTCTCCTTGACCTCCCTCCTTCAAAGAGGATTAAATATCCTTAATCTGTTAAATTTATATAGATTGCTTTAACCAGTGAACTCTGAACAGATGCATCAGATGTCATTTTAGGAGCTAACATAACTCAGCCATCTCTTTCCCCTCTGCTGTGAGACAGGCAACGTTCCAGGTAAAGGCAATTCCAGGTGTAACTCCTCCAGAAACCCTGTATGCAGTGCTATAGCCACCTTCCCACAGACATGTCACATGCCCTATGGAGCCGGAATTTACCTTGTGCTGCAAATCACTCAAATGTGGAGGGCTTTTAGAAACAGACCTTTAGCCAAGAAATACACTCCACCATTTCTCAGAATTTATCAATGATAAATCCATAAACTTGAGATGAGCTAAACTCATAGAAATACTTGCATTCTCTTACAATCGCCTCAGCTCCTTGATCCATCTCAGTTTCTTTATGTGTTCACCTTCTATCCATCTTTCCATTTGCAGTTAGCTATAGCTCAAGGCAAGAACACTTTCCAAGCATGGGAACTGTCCTGGGTTCAATCACCAGCATGTAAACAAATAAAATGCTCTCCCTGTTTCATTTATCTGCCTTTTATAGTTCTTTGTCCAAATCAATAAAAATGTTCTCTGAGAACTAGAACAAATCAGAAACTCAAATTTATAAATGAGCCATTTGTTTACCTGAAATGGCTCAAGTATTTTAATACTCTGATTCAATGTTGTACTAAACTCAGTTCACAGAACTTATTGTTAATTTTTCAGGAATGCTGTAAGCAGCTGTTAAAGATGGTTATTATACAGGGCATGGTGGCTCACGCCTTTAATCCTAGCACTTAGGAGGCAGAAGCAGGTGGATCTTTGTGAGTTCAAGGCCAGCCTGGTATACAGAGTGAGTTCCGGGACAGCTGAGGCTACAGGGAGACCCTGTCTCAAAAAGACAAAAAAAAAAAAAAAAAAAAAAAAGATGGTTATTATGAAAAATGAAACTAAATATATTCACAATTCTTTTTTTTTCTTTTTTTTTGTCTTTACTGGAGATTGGTCTTTAGGGTTTATGCAATCTAGAAAAGTCTTCTGCCACTGAACTGGATGGCCAGCCCTCTTTTTATCTTTTATTTTAAGAAAGGCCCCCCATGAAGTTGCCCAAACTGGCCTTCACACACTCTGGCCTTCAACTTGAGATTCTCCTGCTTCGGCCTCTGAAGAATCAGGGTAATATTATAGACCATTGCCACCAGGCCTGGTTTACATTATGTTTTAAAAGAAGGAAAGAAACATTCAGACTCACTACATGTCAATACTTTCACTAGGTTTTATTAGTACCAGTTCTCTTGGATTATTCATCGGTCACATATGAATTATGAAGGTGACAGCACCTCTTCCCAACTCTGCATTTGGTGATTTCCTGTTGGTAGCATGAAATCAGGCATGATGCATGATGTATGGTGGCATTTATACCACAGACACATTACAGACTACAGCTTGGTGTTTTAATGTTTCAGCATTCTACTGCACATAGAAAGATAAAGTCTAAAACAGTCAAAGCCTGAGGATATGTATATCCATTCAGCTTTCAAGAGTTGTCTTCCTCATCTCCAATAAAACTATTTGCTAAACAGCCATTCTGCCTTTTAAAAGCATGCCTGACTTTATTGGGAACATTCTGATATAGCAATTAAACAATTCAAGTTGATTTGTCTGTTAGAACTAACTTACTGATCAAGAAAACCGATCAGCAGGGGATAAGAGGAGATAAAATTTTGTATGTCAGTACAGTGGTTGAATTTTCTGGCCAGGTTAATTCATTTGTGATAATGAAGAAGGTAGGGACTATTGGAGGGAAGCAAGCTTTGAGAATACAGGAGAGTTTTTACATCTCAGATATCTATTGCTATGATTTCAATATCAGAAAAAAGGGGAGCGTTCTCACCAGCTAATCACCTTCCTTATCTTCATATTCTTGCTAATTAGTAATTATAAATTGCCTATTTTAAAATGAGATCTAGGACACAATGAGAATTTTTTAAAAGTTAAATCATGTTGGGCTGAATGCCCAGAAAAATTAAAAATTTAGTGAAATACTCCTGGGACTTCTATGTGTAAATCTGATGTGTCTATGACTAAGTTTATTAGACATTACTAATTGAAAAGGTAAAATATCTGGAAATCAAACCAGAAATAATGTTATTCAGAGATAAGTAAGCATTTTTTAAATCAAAATTCACTGGGCAGAAAAGTATACCAAATAATTTAATTCCAGGGTTTTTGTTAAGACACTCAAGGTGTGCAATTTGTATTACTTTCAAAATGAATACCTAGGAACCGAAAACTTACTCTCTAAACCAAATGCTAAGAAGCATGCTTGTTAATGGAGTCAAGAACAGCAAAGGTGGTCTGGAGAGATGGCTCAGTAGTTGAGAGCACTGACTGCTCTTGCAGAGG
The DNA here is from genome assembly GCA_009823505.1 of Rhizomys pruinosus. Classification (NCBI taxonomy): domain Eukaryota; kingdom Metazoa; phylum Chordata; class Mammalia; order Rodentia; family Spalacidae; genus Rhizomys; species Rhizomys pruinosus. The sequence goes on along the minus strand of VZQC01000106.1, from coordinate 1,790,407 downwards.
ACCTGGGTTCGAGTCCCAGCACCCACATGGTGGCTAAGAACCATTTTAGGCCCGGCATGGTGATGCACGCCTTTAATCCCAGCACTCGGAAGGCAGAGGCGGGAGGATCTCTTTGAGTTCAAGGCCAGCCTGGTCTGCATACTGAGCTCTAGGTCAGCTGGGACTAAAGGGAGTCCCTGTCTCAAAAACAAACAAAGAACAGCAAAGGGTGTTAAGAGGAAGAAAATAAGAATATGCTAATAAAAGCATAGAGAAAATCAAAAGGACTAGAGATGGAGAGAGGAATTCAGAGTAGAAGACAAAAGAGTGGGACAAGTAAAGTCTTTGAGATATACGTCAAGGACTGTTGCTATCTAGATCATTTTCGAACAATATTTATCTAGATTTTGGATTATTTCGAGAGGGCCCCTCATGTAGCCCAAGCAGGTCTCAAACTTCTGTGTAGCTAAGGATGACCTTAAAACCTCTAATTTTCTTGCCTTCACCTCCCCAGTGTCAAGATTACAGGCACACACCATCACACTCCATTTATGGTACGGGAATTAAAACTCAGGACTTCATGCTTATATGTAAACACCAATCGGGCCACATCTTCGGCCCAGTTTTATTTATTTATCTAGATCTTATGCTACCATTATCTATATTTTGTTGTGGTTGTTTTAAGACCCTTTTGACTCAGTTTCGAGGCTCTGGCTACAGGCCACTCTTTCCTGAGCACACCCCGCCACTTCCTTTATGGTAGTTCTCACAATTAAAGATCACTGATATCTTAATAACCCAAGAGCCAGGTACACAACAAATAGAGAGAAGCCCTATGTGTCTACAATATGTTTCCTGTCCTTTTCTCTCCCTTGGAGGTATAACAAAATGCTGTCTTTTGTTTATCAAGTACAGTTGTGTTGTAATCTGCCATCAAGTGACTGAAAATCCTTTCAAAGAGTAGTCATAGGTAGAAAAAAACTAAGGAAAATGAAATTAACTAATGGTAATGATATACAGATAGGATAAACGACAGATGATAGGCAGATGATAGATGATAGATAATAGATAGAAGAGAGAGAGAGAACAACATAAAACACATAGGTCTTGACAACACCCGTGTCTGCTGACATTCTATATATCAGGAAAGAACTCCAAAACTGAGAACTGATACATTACAAGAGGCATCAGCCTACAAAACTAGGCTGCAATCTGTTGTGTTGCTGTGACCGCCACAACCCATCTTTAATCTCTTAAAACCCACCTTAATCTTCCAAGATTTCTAGGGTCAAAGAAGCATTTTGGTCTATTCTAGGAGACAGCCGTGCAGACTCATTAACAAGGGTGAAGTAACTCAACCATTTTTTTAAAACCCTTAATCTCCTTGAGCTTTAGTTCCTCATCTGTGAAAACAGAATAATGTCCCCAGGTCATTAGAGTAATAGAGATGACAAATGAACAGCAGTTAGTCTAGTTCTTGAAACAATCATCCTTAATTCATGGCAGCTATACTGTCAAAATAAAAATTCTGCTGCTGAGTGTTGCTTAATCGGTCAAGGTATCCTTCCTGGATACCTCTTTTTTTCTTCATTAACTCAATGCAATTCACTACAGTGTCATTTTCCTTCCAATTGTTCTCCCTATTTCCTCCTGGTATACTGTTAAAGGAAATATTGATACTCGCTGCTTCAAATTAAGGGAGCTTAGCATGCTTTGCTTCTTGCTTTCTTAAATTCTTTCATCCTCATTTTCATAGCTATACATCCACTCAGTTTTCCTAGTCACTGAAACATGTAGTAGGCATGATAAGCAAGCACCTGCTCTCTACACTCCTGAAGTTCCTCTGAATGTATCATTCTTGGTGTCACTAGATGGATTTGTTTCTATTTTACAACTCCCTTCTCCTAAGAGGCCCTTTAAACAAAGCTCCTAGCATTCAAACCTAGTCAAGTATATGGCTTCTGTGTGATTCTCTTTATCTTTTCAAGGTTATCTCCACCTCACCTTTTCCCTGTCTTTGCTGTATTCTACCATATTTTCTCATTACCATACAGTCTAGAAATTTATCCTAAACCTTAAAGAAATTTATAAATATGATTAAGACAAAAATACCATTCCTTTGTTAACACCACTTGATTCTAAAAGTGTTTAAAATTTTGATTGTGGAAAAAGAGCCTAAAATCAAAGCTGGCATTGATGGAAGACTAACTTTGTATCCTGAACATCTCTTTACACTTTGTCATTGTTCCCCCAAAGCGGTCATGGTGGTTATGAATTGTTGTCATTTATAGACCAGGGCCGTGCAGCTTATAGACCTGAAGTCACGCACCCAAGGCCTCAGTCAGCAGGCAGTAGCCACTTAGGGAAACCGGCCTCCATCTTGAGTCCTCCCTAAGTACACAACGGTTGACTGCCGCACTGGTGTCTCTTCCCAACCTTGAAGAGCCCACATTCATTCCATTGCATTCTTGGTTCCTTCTCCTTAGGATCTTCCTCCAAACCTTCATTTCATCACCTCCTTAGAGCAAAGGTCTTCTGGCCAATGTTCTTTCTTGAGGGAGACCTTTCCGGATCGCCTGAGCCTCAGTGGTCCCGAACATACCCCACCACATCATCCTGTTTAAACACCCCATCTCTGAAAACTTCTGAAATCATTTGTGATTATTTATTATGAATAAATCTAAACTTCCGCCATCACAGAATTTTCTGTTCTTAGTGTCCTTCTAAAATTACAAACCTAAGTTATAGGCGTAGTTAATAACACCTAGTTTTAATTTAAAAGGATCGTTTGTTCTGGTTTTGGTCTTTAACATTTTTCTATTTGTAGCCAAAATAAAAATAAAATTAACTAAGAAAAAGTGTTGGTAATGTCATACGACTGGATCGAAGATACTAGCTTTAGAGACTGGTAAGCTCGAGACAGAAGTTACAGTTTTCCAGATTTCTGAGAATCCACTGAATCAAGAGAACCAAAGAGAAAACAACTGCCGTCTGTGAGAATTTCCTCTTTGGAATAGACAGAAGGTGCTTTCTACACCACTCCAAATAAAAGTCATGTTTTAAATGGAATTCTGAATCTACTGTGGCTTTGTATTTTGGAAACACATGTTGTGAAATAGTTAAACATTAGTTAGATTATGTACATAAAGAAGACAAAACACTTTAAAATGGGCACAGTTAATTGCTCCATTTTAAAAGCAAAATCTAAGTATAGGCACATGCACAGTGAGACACAGCATCCATCAAGCTTAGAAAAAGGCTTCTGGTCTGAGTACTGACAGGCAGCAAAGGGGCAGAGCTGGAGATAATGGAGCAGCTTCGTTCCTAGAGTGATGCTTTAGCTAGGACTTCATTGATGTGTGCAAGTTTGCCCGAGAGAAAACAACAGATCAAAAATGTCTGGATTTATAGGATTTGCAAGAGATATTTCTTCCTAGACAAATTATACAGTATTTTACTATAGGTCGCTAGATTTCACTAACTCTAACTTCAGACAACTCTAAATTTTTCATGTAATTTATCCAGGGTGTGTTATTTATAGCATTAGAAAAATCTTACCTAGTATCTGCCTAACAACTGATTCTTTTCTGAGCCAACCCCATTGCCTGGCTATCCACCCATATGAATTCAGAAAATAGCAACAAATAAATCCAAATTAAAAAAGCAAATTTTGTCAATTTAAAATTTATTCTGCATCTTCCGGAATAATTCAAATATACAATTATATTAGGTCATCTGTAACTCTGCATTCCCTCTCTATGGCACAGTTCTCATCCTGATTTTTATATTTGGATTCATCCTGATTTTTATATTTGGATTCAGTCTTCCAAATGCTTATTTACTCACCTCAAAAGATTATGTGTGAACCTGTGGTATTTAGTAGAAGTACTAAATTTAAAACTACCACGTTTAAACTATAGTCATGCAGTACAGTTAACCTCTCCACTTGCTGGGTTTATAAAAATCAGAACTATAGTCAGGTATGGTGGCACAGGCCTTTTTATCTCTGTACTTGGGAGACAGAGCCAGAGGCAGGTGGATGTCTGTGAGATTGAAGCTAGCCTGACCTCCAGAGCAAATTCCAGGCCAACTTTGGCTAGAGAGAGACACTGCTTCAAAAAGACAAAAAAAATCAGAATTGAAAACTTTAATAAAAAAGCATCTGGACATAAATAATATTGTCAAGAACAGCATTTTAAAAAGTAAAACAAGATCTAGATAACTAAAAAGAACTGTGAAGCAGCTTGAACTCGCTGGATGCTGGGCCTGTCTTTCTAGCAAATGTTTCTCTCAGACTGAGGTACTTCATGTATTGGAATTTTAAAAGGCTGATACTGGCAGTTATTTGTTCTTGCTTAGCTAGAAGCTAGTAGAAAAATCTTCCTGAGGAGGAATTTTTCTAGGATGAATATCTTCAAAAGTCCTCTTGGAAATAAGACTAGGTTAGGTACCTGACAGGAAGAGAAATGTGTGGTGCTCCTTACAGGAAAGAAGCCTGGAGCTGCATTTGGCCTTTTTTGTTGTTATTTGTTGTTGTATCTTTGTTTATATTATGTTGATGAATGCTATGCCGCCGTATGTGTAAGTGCACCCTGTGTCCTGTGTCGCGCAGTGCTCTCAGGGGACAGAAGTGAGTGTTGGATTACCCGGAACTGGAGATACAAACTGTTGATAGCCGCCATATGGGTGCTGGGATTCAAACCCAAGGCCTCTGCAAGAACAGCCGGTGCTCTTAACTGCTGAGCCATCTCTCCAGCACCTGGAACTGCATTTGTAAGGAAGCACGATGCCCATGGGAAGGATGTGACTAAAAGACTAGAAGGGAACAGGCTTCATGAAGCCCTGTCCTGTTTTGCTGCCTTAAGATGAAACATTGAAATCCTATGACCAGTATACAAAATCGTGATAATCTGAAGAGAGGGTCTTCACAGAGTAGTAAGGTTAAAATGATGTCATTAGAGTGGGTCCTAATCTAGTATTAGTGGCATCTGCATAAAAAGAAGTCATTTGGGATGAAAAGGAGAAAGCCAGCTGGGCATCAGTGTTCCTTTCTCTCTGCTTTCTGACTCTGGACGCAATCTGTCCAGCGGCCTCTCATTCCTGCCACCATGATGGACAGTGTCTGAAAACTGCTCAAATAGACCTTTCCATTAAGTGGCAAGGCCACAGAGACCTGTACAGGGCCATGTACACCAGGAGTTCTGCTGCCCCTCCCTTGTGAATTCTGGGTAACATTATACCCAAGTGATATCAATTTTGAGCAGTATCTTAGGTCAACAAAAATCTAACAGATGTAAGAGGAGATGAGTTAAAACTGCAGTGAGAAAGTTGAACTTCTTTCAATTTTTGACTGACAAAGTTGACAAAAGCATTAAATATACATGATGTATAATTAAATCTGCATGAATAGGAAATTCTGTATTCTGCCAATAGAGAACTCAGGCTTCTTCCTATTCAGCTCTCTTGTAAATTTTAAATTTTCATGTGGATTATAAAAATTAAGGCACATAAGAAATCCTAAAGAGCTTTTTTAGCAAAAATAAAAAAAAAACTGAGACTACTTTCTCTTACCACAGTTCAATATAACAGAAATATTCAAACAAAAACTAATTAACTAGTATTTCTCTTTATATGAAGTAAGAAACAGTTTTATGAGAATTTTGAGAATTAATAAACAATATTAAAACAATGATAGCGGGGCCTGGTGACACAGACCTGCAAACCTAGGTATTGTGAGGCTGAAGTAGAAGGATTACAAAGTCCAAAGCCTGCCTGGACTACCCCAAGAGTGCTGGCCAGCCTAGGCAGCTTAATGAGAACCTGTTTATGCATAAGAACTAAAAATAGGGCTTCAGATAGATAGTGGTAGAGTTCTGGGCTAAAATGGGAAGGCCTGGGATCAATTCCCAGTACTGCAAAAGAGAGGGAAAAAAAGTATAGTTGACAAACAAGTGTTCATTGTTCATCAGAGAAGAATTCATAATCTAAAGTGCTCCTATTACTAAATCAGGAATAATAAAAATGAATAAACTATGTAATAAAATGTAAAACTACAAAATAAGAAATAATGAGATAAGATCTTATAAAACAAAAACAATAGACCAATTCATTTGAACACATAAAAATGATAAAGCTGAGGCTGGAGAGATGACTCAGTAGTTATCAGCACTGGCTGCTCTTGCAGAGGACCCAGGTTCAGTTCCAAGCACCCACATGGAAGCTAACAACCATCTATAACTCCCCTTCCAGGTGAACCAGTACACTTTCTGACCTTTGTGGGCAATTACACACATGTATGAACTTACATACATGCAGGCAAAACACTCATACAAATAAATTAAAAATGAATAAATAAATAAATAAACAATTTAAAAACAATGAAGCTTTAAAGAAGACCAAGACTTGGTCTTTTGAGAAGATGAATTAAGTAATGTGTGGTTAATCAAATTCATACATACATATTAAGCAAATCTGGCAGCAGGCCTATTATTTTAAATATATGAAAACAAAAGCATTGTCAAAATGTGAAAATTTTGATGAAAATAAATTACTGAACTGAGTTGAAGTGCCATCTCATTAATAAGTGGAATGTAAGAAAATCAGAATAGTTTTCAAAGAACAACGCGTCAAAAAGACATTCAATAGGCCTGCATTTTCTTAACAGACACATTATATTGGTTATCTCTTCAAGGGACACACCATTTCTATATGTGTTTTAAAAGGTAGCTTAAATAGGGACTATTACCGAGATCCATAAATGGTCAAAACCAGAGAATAAGTGTCTGTAAGATGCTCAGCCCAAGCAACACATCAATAATGTAACCTCTATACCTAAGGCTCCAGATCATAGCAGAGAGAATATAATGCATCTCTAAACTCTCACCAGTAAGGCTTCTTCACACAACAGATGGTAATTAACACAGAAAGCTACAACTGGCCAAATGTAGAGACTAAAAGACTGCAGAGAGTTTGTAACTGAACAAGACTTCTACTTGAAACCTCGCCACCCAGGACTCATCGACCATTGCAGAATAAGGAGCAGAAATACTGTAAGATTCATGGCTGGTAGACAGCCACAAGGAAACAGTTTTCCAGGTGGCTTGGAACTTGCTCATATGAACTTCCAGCCATGGTGAGAGCATGCAGAAGACCCAAGCAAACTCAAACCAGACAAAAACCCAGCATAGAAGTGGGAAATGGGCAAGAAGCCCAAACCTTAAGCCTAGGGAACAACCTGCGGAAGAGGGGGCGTGGTAGAATGTAAGGGCTGCGATTGGGGTGAATGGTGAAACTACAGCAATGTAGTCTGGACACTCATTTGATCAACTTGATTGAACAAACAACCTGTCACCCCCCACTGGATGGTGGGGCTGTAGGTGTTTGGGCACAACAGCCTGCAGATAGGTTTTGCATGAAGGATGCTTGTACTCATGGATTATCACTTATAGCTAAAAATGAAAAAAAAAAACTGAGAGAAAGATGCAGGACAGTTATGGCGGAATGCATGATCTGGGATGGGGTGGGGGGGGGGAGGGAAAGGGAAATAAGCCTGAACTGAATTGGAAAAAATGTATGAAATGCACAAAGCATCAATAAAAATTAATTTAAAAAAAAAAAAGAACTATTGGCAATTGATTACAGTTCAGAGAGGGAGAGTTGGTCTTCTTTAATGGACTAATGCTGGATAGACTGATCAAGCAACAGTGGATGGTCTCATACCAAGGGAAATCTGAGAACACAAGCTTGAGTGCACAGTGCTTAACATATATGACAGAATGTCTGAAATCTGGCAGCAGGCCTATGGGGTGCATAGGAGAGGGTGTCTAAATATGATTAAGATGTATTATGAAAGCTGGGCGTGGTGGCACATGCCTTTAATCCTAGCAGTTGGGAGGCAGAGGCAGGCGGAACTTTGTGAGTTCAAGGCCGGCCTGGTCTACAGAGTGAGTTCCAGGACAGCTGGGGCTAGAGGTAGACCCTGTCTCGAAAAGACCAAAAAAAAAAAATGTATTATGAAATGCACAAAAATTCGATAATTTTTTTCTTAATTTTTTTTGAACTTTTGCACATTTCATACATTTCTCAATCAAATCTAAACCCATCCCCCTTCCATGCCCCCACCCTCCACAGCTCATGCATTCTGTGATACATCTCTTGCATCTTTTTCTCAGTTTTTTAAATTTTTTGATGAAGAAGTTTACTGTTTTGTGCAGAAGTTTACCATTGCAGTGGTTCTTTGAACAAGTATTTGTTGTTGTTGTTGTTATTCCCTTTAATTTACTCCAAAATATGCATGTATGTATTCCACACATATACCAAAATTATGACATCTGAAAATAAACTCTAGGTTAATTCCAAAACATGTTCAGGGATTCACTTTTAACAGTAGAGTTGCATGCAGGTAAAAATACTATTTTACATTCCTAAATTATGTAGCAAGTTGATGTATGTTTTAATGTACTTTTTTATAGTAGCATCAGGTATTATATTTACTAAAAAGGAAAAAAATTACTCAGTTTCCCTTAACAAATAAGGATTTGGTGCTAGGATCCACAAATGAAGGATAACATACATCGTTTGTCTTTTGGTTTAAAACACACTAAAAAGTTTAGAAAGAATCATAGTTTGTACTATAATATTAGAATTGCTAAATAAAACAAATCTCAGGAAGAGAAAAATCAGTGAGCAAACTCATTTATAAACATAAATGAAAATCTCTCTTTTTTTTACAGTTTATGAATGGCCTTGTATGTTTTGGGAACTGAACCCATGTCCTTTTCTCTTTTTTTAATTTATTTCCCAAAGCCAATTTTATTGAAGCTTTGTGCACTTCATACAAAATTTCCAAATCAAATCTAGGCCCACTCCCTCCTCCTTCCTCTCCCCGACCCCACCAGAGCTCATGCATTCTGCCAAACATGTTTTTCATCTTTTTCTCAGTCTCTTAAAATTTTTGATGAAGTTCACCATTTCAGTCAGTTCTTTGACCCAGTCTTTTTTATTGTTGTTGCTGTTGTTCCTTCCAATTTACATCACTCCAAAATATGCATATATGCATGCTACATACATCTTTTAGCATCTTCAGCTTATGGTTTTTTTTTTCTTTTTTTTTTTTTATTAGGTTGAAAGATGTCATGTTTGAAGGCTTCTCCTTGGCAAGTTCAAACAACCATCAGTCCTGCCCTTGTGTTCCACACTGGGGTTTTCCCTTCTCATGGTCACCAAATGAGATCCAGTAAGCACTGCGTCCTGTCTTGATCCTCGTGTACTGGGAAGATACAGCGTGGGTAGTCCAAAAATGGCAGTCTATACTCTGAAGAGTCTGAAACCCCAGTAGTTTCTCAGTCCACAAGCTGGATGTCTCAGCAGTCCCCATCTGGCACTGAAGGTTTGGAGGATTCTTGCAGAGACATGAGTCTTCAGTCCATATCAGAATGTTGGAAAGCTGTGTCTCATGTCTTTGAAGGATGGCAAAAGCAGTGGCAACCATTTGGTAGCAGCACTTGCCAGTAAGAATTGAAGATCTCAAGTTTTATACCTGAAGTACAATTTCTCAGGCCTTACTGATTGTTTATTTCTTGTTATACTTCCCTTTTGGATGCTTAAGGCCATGCAGCCCAGATTTACCAAGGTTTTTGTTTTCTCAAGGTCAGTTGAGGATCTGGTACTCAGGGGTGACTTGGGGTTTTTTGAGGGGGGGAGAGTGGGGAGGGAGCCCCTGGCTCCTTTTGGCTTTTCATTTACCAGTTCCATCTACTACAGGGCAAAGTCAGGTCTTGTTTGACCAGGCTTCCCTTATAAATGCATCTTAAAATTAAAAAAAAAGAAATTCTCAGAACCAAGTATGGATTACTTTAAAATTACAAAGATGGTTTGATGTTAAGAAATCTAGCAGTAGCCAGGCATGGTGTTGCCCGCCTTTAATCCTAGCACTTAGGAGGCAGAGGCAGGCAGATCTTTGTGAGTCAAGGCCAGTTTGCTCTACAGAGAGAGTTCCAGGACAGCCAGAGCTACAGGGAGACCCTGTCTGGAAAAGACCAAAAAAAATCTAGCAGTAGACTTTGTCATATGTAAATATGTCATATTTTTTATGTGTTTAATATGACAATAGACAAAAGTGTATGTACATCTCAACAAGTACTCCAAAGAGATTCTGGATTATAAAACTCTGCATAAGATAAAAATTAGTACAGCAGTTTCTTACCATAACACCAAACTCTTTCAGGAATTAATTACCTGGAGTCACTGAATGATAGGTAATAAAGTGATCCCTACTAGAATCAAAGTAATACAAAACGACCTGCTAACATCATTCTGTAAGTACAAGTAGTGAAGTTATTAAACAAGGAAAGAAAAAGAAAAGAGTACTAGCCATGAGGAAGCCAACCTACCATTACGAGTGTCTTTCTGAACTATTCCAGGACGCAGATGATGTGTCACTACCACTGTTTAGAAAATCCAAAAATATAACCAGTTACGGAAGCAACGTAACATCTCAATCTCTTTCTGTGCAACAGCCACTGAGAATCTAGAAAAGGAAAAATGAATCACGATAAAACCAAAATAAAAAGTACCTGGGGAAATGAATATATCGATGATATATAGGATATTCATGAAGAAAACTAACTATCTTCACTAAGGAACATAAATTAAGAGATAATGATGCTATGATTCTAGGTAGGAAGCCATAATATACTGGATATTTTGTATATTTGGCCTGACAGTTAAATTTCACAAACTTTGGAAATAATAAAGTGCCTAAATTTTTTATTCAACTTCAAAACAATCATAAAGCAATGTTTACCTTGTAGAATTGGTGAAATTGTGTAAAACAGTATGTGCAATGCACTACTACCACTGTGTCTGCACTCCAGTTAGGTTTAATACTCTTAACTCTTTTAATTACTTCTATTTCACTTTGAGCCAGGAAACCTGACATTTCCTGTAAGGGACAAGGCAGTAAATATTTTAGAGTCTCCAGGCAATATATTTCTTTCTTTCTCATGTACTTCTTTGTTCATTGGTTTTAACAACCTTTTAAAAGTATAAAGGTGGGGGCTGCAGAGAGATGGCTCAGGGGTTAAGAGTACCGGCTGCTCCTGCAAAAGACTTGGGTTTGGTTCCCAGAACCCACCTGACAGCTGAAACCCATCCATAACTCCAGGGGATCTTGTGCCCTCTTCAGGCCTCCATGGGCACTGTGCACTTGTGGTGTACTTACTGAAGCCAAAACACTCAGATATATACAAATATATATACATATACACATATGTATATATGTGCTTGTAAAGTGTAAACAAACTCATTCTTTGTTTGGTGTTATACAAAAAGAGTAAGTCATGGGACAAATTTGGCCTGTAAGCTGTTGACTGCTAATTCATGTTCTAAAGGAATTTACCAAAATTTAATGGCACTAATAAGTAGAGAAATGCAAATTAAATGCAAATTATTAGGTAGAATTTTTTTTAATAAAACAACTTTTGCTTTATTTTCAATACATACTAAATCAGCATTGTAACATATGGACATACACATGAGTAAATAAAATAAAAATTAACAAAAATATACACAAATGAAAGCAAAAGAAAACAAAAGCACTCATAGTGATTACAGTGTTATGATAGATTCTCCTTCAAAAGGAGAAAGGCACCTGGCACAGTGGCACATGTCTTTAATCCCAGCACTCAAGAGGCAGCAGCAGGTAGATCTCTGTGAGTTCCAGGATAGCCAGGACTATTCCATCAGTAGGACTTATTTTTTAATATAATGATTTTATTGATGTTTTGTGTATTTCAGACATCATTTTTCAGCTCAATTTAGACATATTCCCCTTTCCCTTACCCTCAGCCCACCCCAGATCATGCATTCTGTCATAAATGTCCTGCATCTTTCTCTCAGTCTTTTTTTATGTTTAGGAATTCATATTTTCCTCCTTTAATTTTATATTACTCTAAAATATGAATACATAGATGGACAATTTTTTAAGAAAGAAAAATATTTGTGAAGATACAAGGAAATGGTCACTTGCCTGCTCTGCTTGTGAATTTACAGCTGACAGCTAATGTGGTATATACAGAAACTAGAAGTACATGTTTTCATTCACCCAGAAATTCTATTTCCAGGAATATTATCTAATGAAATTCCTGGACACATTCTTACATATTTGAATGAGGAAATTTATGACACAGTTATTTGCAATGCTAAAGAAACCAGTAATTACTTAAATGTCTAATCATAGAGAATTAAACAAACTGCATTTCTCTCTTCAGTAGAATAATATGAAAATATTGACAGTAATAATGGATTTCATCCCACTTTCTTAACTTGAAGAAGAGATCACTAAGTGAGTCTCATTAGTAAGTCAGACAAGGTAGCAAGTGTAAAGGGCGAGCTTGGAAAAATCCCACCTGTGATGTGACTCTGTCTCTCAGTAAAAGATGGTATGTGGACCCAACAGAGGAAAAGAAGCAGCCATAATGTGAACAGTGACAGTATATCAGGAATATTTTCCTTCATTTTTAGAGATGTCTTTCTTAAAAACCTCTTTAAATGTTTTCTAAAAAATTAAAAAAATTATTAAATACCATATAATTTGATAATATTTCAATCTTGTCTCTTATCCCCAGTTCCCCTTACTGCTCCCTGTAAAATATAATGTATTCTATTTGTCATACACGATATATGGCCTATATAGTCTAATTTGTGTTCCCAAATGTTCTTCAATGTGGACCCTGATTAACCTACGGAGAGTTACACCCTTGATAGAGACTGATTCTCCCCCTCCCGGAAGCCATCGGTTGCCAGTACTTCCTCGCTTAGGGCTGGGGTTTCTTACCCACTTCCCCACATTGACGCTGGGATTTGGTTTGGTTTGAGCCTGCCTGATAGTTGTGCCTGCTCTCACCATTGCTGCGAGTTCATATGAGCAACTAACTGACCAGCTATCTGGGAGACTTTATTCCTTTGTGGTCATCCGCCACCTCTGATGCTTCCACTCCTTCTGTCCCCTCTTCTACAGTGGTCCCTGAGCTTTGGGAGGCAGAAGTTTATAGCTGTCCTGTTCAGGGATGAGCACTCCGTAGTCTCTAGTTCTCTGCACGTTGGCCAGTTGTAGGTTTCTATGTTGATTACCATCTGCTACATAAAGAAGCTTCTCTGGTGAGAAATGAAAGATATATTAGTCTATGGGTGTAATAATAAGTCATTAGGAGTTAGTTTACCATGGCAACTATTTAGTAGAAAACTGCTATTAAGCTCTTCCCTATGGCCTGTGACCTGTATAACGTCAAGTTCCTAGGTCTGATCTGTGTCAGGTACGGGCTCCATCTTATCTATCAGACCTTAAGTACGATTAAAAAGTGGTTCATTACTCTCATAATATCTGTGTCACTGCTGTACCACTGGGTACATCTTGCCAGGTTAGCTGTTGTTAAAACCCTTTTCACACACGGCACTACAATGTACTTGCTCTTTTTATCCTGAATCCCATATTATCTTTAAAAAAATGTATCCTCCTTCCAAAGCTAGTGAAAGACACATGGAATTCATGAGATTTTTATACTTTTCTGAGAAGGACTCTCCTGCCCCCCCACCCCCTCATGTGTGTGTCCGTGTGTGTGTCCGTGTGTGTGTGTGTGTGTGTGTGTGTGTGTGTCCTGTAACTCTTGACAATCCTCCTACCTTGGTCTCCCGAGTGCTGGGATTGCAAGTGTGTGCCATCACACCTGGCTTTGATTTCTTTATCCACAATGAATGACTAGAACTTTGGATTTGGATAAAAATTTCTTTAAGGCTAGAAAATCTGTGAAACAAATTTATTGTCGCCTAACATATTTTAATATTGGGCTATTTTAGTTACTTTATGATGTTTGGGTATATTACGCCCTCAGTCTACATACATTTTCTGCCTCTAAACCACCTCGTAGTACTCTTTTTCTCTGCTGTTCATCGTCCTTACTTTATAACACAGAGTATACATTTAATTGATCGATGAACCCAAACTATTGCAGCCAAGCAGGTTGCTGTAACCAGGAAGACCTTTCACCACTGTCTCCCAGGGGGGAGTGATGTACCTGAAGTAGAATCTGTTCAGTGGTTGGATTTAAGGCAACATGATTAACTAAACCACCTTCAATGGATAAGTCTATGTGGAAGGCTTCAGCTTAGAGAAAGTTACATTCAGATGTTATCAGTTTTAATTTAATACCATTAAAAGATTTTATATAATTTAGCTTAATAGAGCACTTTGAATCCATGCCTTTCCTGAATAACTATAAAAATGGCTCATTTTCTGTCTAGTTTGCCTATAGAATGTGGATCTGGTCCATAATTTCCTTTCTTATTTTTTTCTCCAGCTCTTCTTTTATTATTTTTTTTATTGATGCTTTGTGTATTTCATACATCATTTTCCAATTCAGTTCAGGCATATTTCCCTTTCCCTTCCCCTCACCCTACCCCACCCCTTCCCAGATCATGCATTCTGCCATAACTGTCCTGCATCTTTCTCTCAATATTTTTCATTTTTTAACAATAAGTGATAATTTATGAGTACAAGCATCCTTCATGTAAAACCAATTTGTAAGCAGTTGTGCCCAAACCCACACAGCCCATGGGTCCCACCATCCAGCAGGGGGGGGGGTGCTTGTATGTTCAATCAAGTTGATCAAATGAGTGTCCAGACTATATTGCTGTAGTTTCACCATTCACCCCAATCGCAGACCTTACATTCTACCACACCCCCTGTTCCGGAGATTGTTCCAGGCTTAGAAAAGGGGCACAGGTGGATGAGAAGCAAAACAGTCTACTTTCTCTGGAGCTGTTGTCTTGGACTCTGGTCAATTCTGGCTGTTTCCTTTCATGGGCTTACAGTTTGTCCATGAATAACCTTTTGATCCTACTAATGAAGCACAAGCAATTAGATATATAGGTATTTAAACAGTACTAATTGTTATGGTAGGTTACTTTGGTATAGACACAGATGTTTGGATGGTATGTTAATCCACGAATTACATTTTTTATGTTAAATATGACAGGGTCTTACTGTGGCTTATAACATCTCCTAACCATTAGAGGATGTACGCTTGTGGCATCAGTCGTGGGTTGCTCCTTTCTGAAGTCCCCTGCAGTGGTCAGTTTATTTTGAGTTACCTTTTCTGAAGTTTCCTTACATACTTTCTTGGCAGTCCCAGAACTAAAGAGCAAGCAGAGCCCTCTTGGAACAGAGGGAAATTTTGTTGCTGTTGATCCACTCAGCTAAAACAATGAACTTATTCTAGATTAATTAAATGAGCACCTCTCACAATTTAAAGAAGAAAAACTCCAAATTAATGCTAGGTCTAGGGTGGAGGAAATCAGGCAAAGTGATGGCAAACTTACCAAAAGGAAAGGCAAGAAAGAATGTGAAATGAGCAAACATAAGCTACACAGCGACAGGACCTTTGCTATAATTCTTTGATGAGCAATTGTATGCGTGACCTTCAGAGGAAACTTACCCATTTCATGATTTGTTGACAGGCCAGCGTGTGACATTTTGACTAAAGGACCTAGTTACATTGTGAAAAGAGGAAGGTACCCTTTAGGTAAAGAATATAAACAAATGTCTTCAACTCAGACATTTTTGAAAGAGCTCAAGAGACTCTTACTAAAGTGCAAGAGGGTGACATCTGTAGCCACTTTACAGAAGGGAGAGGTTTTGGAAAATACAAGCTTGCTGATAAATTATTTTTTTTTCAGACTTAGGTGGAAAAGAACAATGGAAACAAACTGATCATTCAGAGAATTTGAAAAAACACAGTCATCCTAGATGAAGAGAACTGAGAAAACAATAAAAGCAAGTAGAGCCTTAAATTTTCAATCTCCTGCTTCTGCTACAGCTTAAGAAAGGTTGGAATATGTGACAGAGTTTGAAATTTCCAGGGAGAAAGCTATGAAACAATTTGAGAAAATTCAGCCTAAGTAGAACAGCAGGAGTGGATGACACTTAGCGATTAACTCCAGGAAAGTAAAGAAATGTGCACTGGCGAAAATGCTGATAGGTTTTACATAAAACAGAGTAATCTGTTTTGGCCTTGAACAGCTGTTAACAGTTCCTTCAAAGTCACTAACTTGCAATCAGCTGAAAATTCCTTTCTAGCATCTCTGTGTCCACTACAGAAAAGGTGAAAAGAATGGGGGATGAGTTTCACATTTACAGGGATTTGTTAAAGAGAGAAAAGGGGATTTTTTTTATCATCAAGTTCTAATAGAGGTTTGTAGAGAAGGCTTTGCAGGCACGGTTGTGGATCTTCTGCACAGGTAAGTGCTCATGCTGGGCAATGCTATCCGGCACATAAACCTTTCTTTGATTCATCAGGTTCTGCAAGATGAGCATCCTGGACATTTATGAATGAGATGCTCTAATGGGCTACTCAGATTCTCTCACTAAATATTTTATCTTATATAGAATGAAATTCATTAAAACTATGCTAGGCATTCTTTTATTAGAATAATGTTGGATAGTTGATATCAAAAGGAGCTATACTTTAAATGATTTAAATTTGTTTATTGTTTTTTACAAGCCAAAAGCCATTATCAACTAGCTGATGGCTCTGTTTAATCACAAGTAAATACAGTGTAGCAGCTGCAAACATCACAGAGAAAGATCATGCACTGGACAGAAATCCACAAAAGTTTCTGACTATGTTAATTTATATTCCTAAGAAGTTTTTCAGTTATTTTGCCAAAGCCCATTCCATGACTGAGCTAAAAAATGTTTATAGCGTGTGATTTTGTGAATATTGTTGACAGAAATCATTATGGGTTTTAATAATCAAATGTGCTTATGGTGTGCAAATATGTATAAAAGTATGCATTTACATTAAGTCATGTAAATTTACCATTGTTTTCTTCTAAGTTACAACTATCAGCCCAGTGGACTTATACCAAAACTGATATAGAAAGAGTAAGCCATGAGGTTTTTGTTTTTTTAATTTCTTTTTTTAAATTTATTTATATATATATATATATATATAAAATCATATCTAGACCCATGTCTCCCCATCCCCCCACCCCACCAGCCATGAGTTTTTATAGGCATACAGAGCACTAAAAGGATTACTTTAACAAAATATACTCCACGCTGGTTTCACTATCCAAACTGTCACCTCCACTCCACCTCACTTCTCTTTAAAACTCTTTCAAATTTGCCCACCATGACTTCTCCTTTCTCTGAACCCAAAGCCACTTACTTACCTTTTATCACACTCATTTGGCAATAATTATTTGGCAAGAATATCTCTTGAGGTATCCCTTTGATTAGTATTAATCTGTTCATCTGTCTGTTTCTTTTCCTCTCTCTCCCCCTTTCTGTACCTCTCTTTCTTATAATGGACAAAGTACGCATTGTTGGCTTTATGGAAGCAAGCAGCAGGTGAAATGGGATGTAAGACCCACTGCCTTATGGCACACAACACCATGTCTTGAGTGCCTTAAGAGCTTTTACGAAAAGCTTTTTAAAGTGTTGTTGATTTTAAAAGTGAGTTTAAAACCTATGCTTTGTACTGGAGGCCTGGCAGGTATCTGCAAAGACTTAATAAAGTGATGAACTATGAGCCGAAGGAAGGGAGGTGGTAGATAGCTAGGCAGTAGGGTATAGGGAATTCTGGCAGTCTTTCAGAGGTGGTGGGCCAAATCTTCACCCTTCCACTGCCTACCAAGGTCTGATGTACGACAACTACTATGGGAGATGAACAGGTGTGAGAAATTGTCACAGCTTATCTACCCATTCACCACCCCCAACAGAAACTCCTCCAGTCTGAATGAGTGCTGGCAAGTCTCATAGCACAGTTTACAGCTCCGAGAATGAACAGAATCCCTAATTTCCTTTGACCATCCAAGCATTCTAAAAGCCAGATTCAATCACCAGCTAGAAAAACACAGATTATTTCAATAGTTACTACCAGTAGAAAAAGATAGAAACTAGCCAACATGCTTCTCTCTTCATATTTTACCTGAGAAATCAGCAAACATATTATACCTTAAAAGCAAAGGCATTTAAGAAAATTTAGAGAATGTTTTGCACCAAAAAGGATGGAGCTGAACAAACAGAAACAGAACCAGTAGTAAAGAGGGGCAAGAGTGATTAAGAGTATTGGCTTTTCTTGCAGAGGACCCAGGTTTGATTCCCAGCATCCATATATGACTAACAACCGTCTGTAACGCCAATTCCAAGGGATCATCCTCTTCTGACCTCTGTGGGCATTGCATGACAAAGGTATACTTACATTCATGCAGGCAATACACTCATACACATAAAATAATAACAATAAATAATTTTTTAAACTTCTAAAAATCAAGTTATCAGAAATATCCATCCTTTGCACACTAAAGTTGTGGAAATGGAAAAATCACATTGAAAAATTACTGATAATTTAGTCACCAATGCTATTTAGTCAAATTTAAGAATGCAATAGAATATTAGAAACTTAAACCATTTGCCTGCAAATTTTAATATAAATTCAAAACCATTGAAAACCACTCTAGTTTTCTGAGGAGAAAAGCAAAGAATCAAAATTACTAATCAAGAACAATAATAAATACATGCAAGATTATACCCAATAATTATGTAAGTAATGTTCATGGCTTCTTTGGAAAGAAAAGATGCATTTTTCAAAATAACTAATATTAAAGTTCAAGATCCAAATATCCATACATATGAAACCAATAGAATTTAATCCACAAACCTAAGATCAGAATCCCTCTTGCAGACAGAAATTCTGGTTGCCTGGAAGGTAATAGGAAGGATTTAGAAAGTCCCCTGACATGTGGTATCTCTCTTAAAGGCACAAGTGTGATGATGTAGCTACTACAAAAGCTGTGGATACAGGAAATTCACTTTGAATGGACATAATATGAAGTAGTCATAACAGTGGCCTGCAAAAATCCCCATACCCCCAATGTCTTCGGGGGGAGGCACACGTGTGTATGTGTGTGTGTGTGTGTGTGTTTATACTTTACCTACTAGTAGGAAAAGATACAAACTATTGAACACACTTCTATCAAGCAAAGAAGAATGAAGACTTGAGATAGCTGACATTAAAATACAAACATAATCCTGGATCATATAGATAGAACCAATGTAATCATAACTCTCTTTGAAAATGAAAAATAGTGTGTGGGGGGGGAGAATCAATGTCAGAGTGATGAAGTGCGAGAAATAATAGATAAGTCATTGCTGACTTTAAAAACAGAAAAAGTTCACAAGCCAATGAATGCTGGTGGCCTGTGGAAGAGCAAAGCACACGGATCATCCCACGGCACCTCCGGAAACAAGAACATAACACCTGCAGCATCTTCACCTTGGTCCACTTCAAACATCTGCTCTCCAGAATTGCAAAACAATAAATTTATTCTGTTGCAAGCCAATAGGCTTGTGGTCTCTCCAGCAGGCTTTGTTTCTCCGGCAGTGGGTTACTACTAGAGTAGGGATGAAGAAGAACAGAAAGCTGACCTTTTGCAGCTAGTCAGGGACTCTAGAAACATGTAATACACACACACACACACACACACACACACGCACACGCACACACACACACACACATATATATCTATAGATAGATAGATAGATAGATAGATAGATAGATAGATAGACAGATAGATATGTGTTACTTTTTGTTGCTGTGAAAAAAAATGTCTGACAAAAGCAACCTAAGGAAAGAGGAGTTTGTTTGCAATCACAGTGGGAGAACATGGCCCATCGTAATGGGGAGTCATGGTGACAGAGTGTGAGACAGATGATCACATCACACCAACAGTCAGGAAACAGATGAATGCTGCTCCACAACTCACGTCCTTCTTTTTAGTCAAATAGTCCAGGACCCTAGCCTAGACTAGAGAATGATGGTGCTTTCATTCTGGGTGGCTCTTCTGTGCTCTGTTAAACCTTCCTAGAAACATAGTCAGGCACATTCACAGCTGTGTTTCCATGATTTTAAATCGCATCAAGTTGACAATGAAGGTTAACCATCATATATATAACTTTTTTGAGGCAGTGTTCAAAGCAAGCAGAGCAGATCAATGTTCCGGAACTCTAGAAGGGTTTGATCTGAAGCCCATTTATTTGAAAGGAAAATACAAAATAAGGAAGTAAATAAATTTAAGATAAATCAATAACGCTGTTCAATAAGCACCTATCACACACTCACAGGCTCTGACTCAAGGTCAAGTGTATGAGATCATGTGTTGATGAGACGGGGCCTCCCTAGTATTCCACAGAGAACATTTGGCTTCTTTTGATGGTAGAAAATAAAAAGCATTTTTAGTTACTGCATAGTCTATACCGGAATTTTACAAAAGACAATTATTAACGGTATAACTATAATAACAATTAGAGAAGCATCCTTTACAAGAGAATGCATTTCCCATAAACTAAGATAAAAATCACCTAAAAGTAACTTTCTATATTACTCCAACTGTGTTTCTTCACACATCAGTGTCCTTTGTATCTTTCCTCTGTCTTTGCAAAAACTCAACTTGATATTTGTACCTCTACCAGTGGGTGCTAATAAGTAAGCAAAACGTATTTCTTTCCCCCCAAATCCATAGGCAAACATTCAGTGTCAAGGACAGATTTTTGTCTATAAGTTTTGAGGACCACCTACAACAGCCATGACAGCTGTGCTAATCGAAAAAGCAAACGAGGCCACAAAGGACTGTTCTTTGACCATGTAATCAATTTTCCACTCAATGCATTGTTCATTCTTGGAGACTTTAATGCCAGAATTGATTTTAACAGCCATTATAGAAATACTTAAGTCAAAGGGCTTGCAACCTTTTTTAGCTTGACCAATGGAATTTTTTAAATAGATATGTGAATAAATCATTGAGTATGATTCATATGCTTTTTTAAAAAGGTTCTTTGAGTCACTGTCCAGACACATTCTTTATAAGTAGTCAAGTGGACTAAGTAAAATCCCATACTATGAAATAGTGCATTTGCTCAGTTTATGCTTATAAAACTATGCTTGAAACCATTTCTAAACCATTTGTGTACAGTTTCAGCAGCTCCCAGAGAGCCAATAATCAGTGATCACTATTCAACATGAAACCTGAGGAAGAAGTCATGTAAGCAGTCCCAACAACAGAAACCCGACCTTAATTTGTGTTCAAGGCACATACTGAAAACCCCAGGATGAGGAAGATCATGAAGTAACTGCCAATTGCTGCTCAAGGTTATCAAGTTCGGAGTTATTCCATAGGAAGGAAAATTGGAAATAAATAATTAAAAGCCTTCATATAAGTTTCAAATATTCAGAGTGAAGTAAACTAAAATCCTTTGTTATTCATTCTTATAAAAGTTACTAGGACATTGCATGTCTAAAAACAGAATTGTGTGTCAAATGAAATCTAAGTCATAATTACCATGAAGAAACTATTGGAAAGGATGCAGATTTGCAGGCATTTTACAAATGGAAAGTTTCTGAAGGGGCAGTGAAGCTCTCAGACTGCACTCTCATAGTGGGCAAACTTCTCACTTGTGTCTGCCTAAGTCACGACAAGAATGAGATGGCTCCATGAGAAAATGCTTTTGCAGAATTTTATAATTAGGTTCATATTTGACTGAAATAATGCAATTCAAATCATACTGTTGGACCGTATTAGGACTATCCTATCTTACTCAGTTACATTCACCAGCTTGCAGATTTCCCACTCTGTGGTTTATGTAAACTCAAAAGTTTTCCTCTGAGAGTATATGTATACATTTGTCTAATAGTCAGTCATTGGCTGCGGAGTTAATGTGTTTCTAGAATACAAACCAGCATCCATCAGGATTCTCTGCACTGTCCCTGTTCACAAGGAAATGTCCTCATGTATTATGGGATGTGCTAGTAGCACTGGTATGATATTTGTGTTGCAATCACCATTTGCTTGTGACATTCTTTTTTTGTTTAGTTTTTTGTTTGTTTTTTATTTTTTTTTAATTTTTAATTTTTTTTTATTTTTAAGGGATTCTACAATACAATGACACAGTTGTTTGCAGATAACAATGATGTTACTCAGTATGTCATACAATTAAGTAATTGGTGCATTTTGCAAGTATCTATGTCCAAATTTTGAACAACCCAAGATTCCCATAGTCCAGTTGGAGAAGCTTGTATGCACAGGCATGTTGATCAATCAGGTGTCCAGACTATATTCCTATAGTCTCATGATTCACCCCTATTTCTCCACAGCCCTTACAATCTACCACGCCTCCTCTTCCGCAGTTTGTTCCCTAGGCTTTGGGAAAGGGGCACAAGTGGGTGAGAAGAAAACAGTCTAATTTCTTTGGAGTTGTCATTTTGGACTCTGGTCTGTTCAGTTTGTTTCCCTTTACGGATTGACAGCTTTCACAGTGATACCCTTTTCAGTCATACTAACAAAGCTCAAGCTATTGGATGTACAGGCATTTAAGCAGTACCACTTATTGTGTCAAGCTAAGCTGTGAGCATAGACACAGATGCTTGGATGGTATGCTAATCCGCAAACTGTGGTTTCTCTATAAAGGGTGACAAGCTTGGGTCTGGCTCACTCGGGTGGCTGAATCAGCCGTAGAAGGGCGGTGTGTCTGGACTCCAGGTCCGGACCTGTTAGGAACACTTGGAGCCGTCCGACACGGCTCTAGCCAGGTAAAGGCTTAGGGCAGAGTGACTTTTGTGGTTTTGTTTGTTTATTTTTTAAGGGATTCTACAGTATAAGAGCACAGTTGTTTTCAGATCACATTGGCGTTGCTCAGTTTGCCATACAATTAGGTAATTGGTGCTAGCATCCACAGATGAGGGATACCATTCGTTGTTTGTTGCCTGTGACATTCTGCACACAACGTAAAGCTGTCTTTTAATTTTATTCTGGGTTGCAAGTAGGACAGAAAAGAGCAGACAAAGGATGATATCTTTTTTTTAAATTCTTATCACTTCAGTGTTGAATCCTATCCCTTCACCTCCAGCTAAAGGACTCGTCTTCCTTTAACTCCTTTTCAAAAGAAACAAGAGAGAAAAGTTCAGTTTAATTCTAGAGAGTTTATTGTTTCTCAACATATACATATCATGGATGGAAGGGTAAAAAAGCAGTATATTTATTGATTTCATAGTCAATAACAACTCAAAAGTTGAATGCACTTATGAACTTATATCTGAAATTGTGAAAGCTACTGGTATTTAAAGTGCATTAAAGTCATTTATAAAAGATACTAAATGAAAATTTTAAGAAAGTAGTTTGAATTTGCTCCTTAAAGATAGAGAGACTAAGTCAGCTTTACTAAGAATATGAAGTCATTAAAGATCTATTTGAGTATGCATACAGTTGGCCTTACACCCCTCCACGAGGCCTTTTCTGACTTAGGAAGAAATCTCAAACTGGAAATTTTCAGTACTCTTCAGGGAGTTTATTTGGTGATTTGAAGTCTTATTCCTGATTCTCTAAACAGAAGACTTGCAAAAAAACATCTAATCTTGGGAACTAGACTAGTGTGGCCTTCAAAAGTCAAGCATGCAAACTTCATACCCCATATTCCTTCCAAGCTTTGCCATCTTCTTCATTAAGGGCAAAGTGTACTTTTGGCTTTGTTTATTGAATATCAAATAAACATTTAGCCTGGTATTAACAGCATTTTAAACCAGTAGATCACTGGTGTATTTCAATAGCAGTGATGCTTATTTCTCTGTTGGGAGCTTGTATTTTATATGGAATGAGTTCTATGTGCCTCTTCTTATGTTAACTTAAAATAATTTGTGAATTTGAATGTATATTTATGAGCTTCAGTAAATACTTGGATATTTAAAGTTATGGATTCAAGATATCTATCTAGCTTTGAACAAAGTTCTCAAAAAGCTTTTGACATGCAAGTGGGTAGATTTCAAATGACTTCCAAAAATAATTTGTGGACCAGAATAATTATGAGAAAATACAATCACCAGTGATGCATGAATAATGTTTAGGTGTTCATAGACTTTATTATAACCAGGTAGGTTCCAAGTTGCCTCTTCAATGAATTATTCAGTGCTGGAGCATCTCATGTGTTTATAGCACAATGGGAAGACAGTAACATCATACAATGGCTGTCATTAGGAAATGCTAGAGAGCTATGAAGTTTTAAGAGCAAGTTCGCTGACCTTCAATTTATACCTTGACTTTGCTTTCTGCAATTCTTACTCTTTAATAATCAAATTCCTAGCAAAAGTTATTCTTTCAGAAACCTAACATCCTCTCGAGAAATCTCCAAGTTCACTAAGTACCCCTTACAATACTTAATGTATTTTAAACATTTCGCATATACAATGGATTAAATCTTTGCAGTTTTAATCCTTACAAATCATCATTGTGGAAATTAAGAAAGAAGCCCAGAGAGGCTTGCCCAGGTAACTTGCCCAGACACAGTCTCACTGCTCCTAACCAATGAAGCTGCCTTCTGAGCTTCTGTGTTCTCAGCCGCACACGTTGCTGCCATCCGAGCTTCTGCATTCTCAGCTGCACACGTCGCTATCTTGGAGAAATGGAGCAGCACTCTTCCTTTGACGGGTGCGACTGTCCCCCGTTTTTACACTCACAGCTATTTAAAGTTGTTTAGGTATTGGCGACTTTCAAAATCTATTTTGCTTATTAAAAGCCTCATTTACAGTTCTTCCTCATCCCATGGTGTTTCTGTCACCAAGAGCAGACCCACCTCTCTCATCTTTTGTCTAATCAAGCACAAAAAAAGCTTAAGCACTCCTTATATTTGTTCTACATAGGGTTGACTTTTGTTTTTTTAAAAAAAAATTTTTATTTATTTATTTATTTATTTTTGTATGTGTATGAATGTACTGTCTGCATGCAGGTCTGTGCACCCATGTCGTGCAATGCCGCGGAGGTCAGAAGAGGGTCTCGGATTCCCCTGGAACTGGAGTTCTCCTGGAATTGGAGTTACAGACGGTTCTTAGCCACCATGTGGGTGCTGGGGATCGAACCCGGGTCCTCTGCAAGAGCGTCGGTGCTCTTAACCGCTAGGCTATCTCTCCAGCCCCAGGGTTGACTTTTGAAAGAGTATTTTACTAGTGTATAACTCAAGAAACATGACTAAAAACAAAAAACGCAGCACACGATTTCTTGTCCTTGTAATTTGTGTTTTAGTTTCTAAGAAAGACAAGGTATTTATTTCCTATTTTCCTTTTCTGTGACTCTGGGTTTTGGGATTACCGTGCTCCAGTTTGGAGCCATCTGTACCATATTCAAATAGAATCTGTTCATCTTTCCCCTTCTGACCAGAGCTGATCCTAGCTGGCCAAGAGACCAAGAACACAAGAAATGACGAACAAAAGTGCAAAGGCTGTGTTTTGTTTTATTGTATGTTTGTTTGTTTGTTTGTTTGTTTTTTAGGCAGAGTCTCCCTTTAGCCCCAGCTGGCCTGAAACTATGTAGATGAGGCTGGCCTTGAACTCACTGAGATCTGCTTGCCTATGCCTCTTGAGTCTGAAGAATTTAATCTTTAAATCAGCCCTGAGATGTGCTCTATGGGACCAGCAACACTAGGTATGTGAAAACTCACTCCATTTTAGAAAACAAACATCTTCCAAGTGCAGGAAATATAGTCCCTTTGACCAAAGCCACCTCTGCTTCAGACTTTCCTCTTCCTTCCATTTTCACAATAAACCCTCATATCTCTCATCCCTCAAGTGAACTTTGTAAAAATCCTTGTCTCTTTCTTTGTGGTCAGTCCATGAGATGTAGCGTGTAACAAGTCAAGCATGAAGATCACTAGAGCACAAAATCAACATGTACTTTGTCCACAGAAGTTAGTCTTAATTAGGGCTGCACTGTTGAAAATGTTGTGAAAAGGAAAGGAGCCAAGTATGGCCCCAAAGGAAGGAGAAGGAGACTGGAATGCTGCCTCTGCCAGATCAGTCAAGCCAGTCAGCGAAGGACTGTGACTAGAGACTGGGCAGCTATCCAGCACCCCAGTGCTGCCTTGCACAACAGCACCGGGCAGTGTAGACAGAGCTCCAGACTAGGCAGCCCATGAGACTGGGCTGCAGAGCATGGCTGGATCCCCGTCCGTCAGCTCTCTCTGTAGATATGACTTCTGACCCTGGACAGGGTTCAGTTTTCATTTCTTCCAAACAGCAAAATCTGAGTCACACTGATAGAAAGCAAGCATTTGTATCTACTCCTAAAAGAATTGACTGTGGTTTGTTAAGTTTTTTGAAGAAACATGCTTTTTTAAATTTATTCCACCTACAAAATAGAAGCTTCTAGTAGAAAATACCGGCAGGAATGCATTTTAAACCTCTGCTTTTTCTTCATTTTCCACTTTCTGCCTTACTCTTCCAGTGTGAAATGTTTTTTCGTTACATAGCCCTTTGAAATCAATTTGCTTGAATAAACAGAAGCCACAAGGAACAATTTTATGAATGAGTCACGGGCATAAGGAACACTTTCCTAATGACTTGTTAAAAAAGTCATAGGCTTAGTTTGACTTCCTTCCAAAAATAAAAATAAGTGATTTTGTTTGTGAGATGGTCTCTTTAAAAGGCCTACTTTAAGCTAGTCTCTCTCTCACTCTCACTCTCTCTCTCTCTCCCCCACCCGTCCGTGTGTGTGTGTGTGTGTGTGTGTGTGTGTGTGTGGGTGTGTGTCTGTGTCTGTGTGTGTGTGTGTGTGTTGCTAGGCCATCATGGTGTTAATAGAGTAACTGTTCAGATGAATCCAGCAGACGATGATGATGCTGCAGACAGAAAAGGTCTGCAGAGAGCAAGGTGGAGGCAAAGCAGACTGATCCTTTCAAAGTTGCTTTTCCTTATAAGCAATGGATAGTCTGCAGGGGAAGAAGAAATGGATTTGTTACCAGGTGTGGTGCATATGCCTTTAATCCCAGCTCTTGGGAGGCAGACACAGGCAGATCTTTTTAAGTTCAAGGACAGCCTGGTCTACATAGAAAGTTCCTAAAAGAAAAGAGAGATGGAAATGATGCAAATATAGTGTGCTTGTGTATGAAATTCTCAAGTAAAAGTGTTTAAAACAAGATTTGAAGTAGGTAAGAAATAAGGAGATGTCTGTGTTTTCTAAAAGCAAATGACAACCTCTCACTCATCCACTGCTGGTGGGAATCTAAACTTATACAACCACTATGGAAAGCTGTGTGGAGAAACCTTAAAAGACTCAAAATTAGCCTACCACCTAACCCAGTCATATCCTCCTGGGTATATATCCCAAAGACTCATCATACTGCAAAGATACAAGCACATTCATGTTTATTGCAGCTTTCTTCACAATAGCAAAGAGCTGGAACCAACCCAAATGCCCCTCTACAGACGAGTGGATGACAAAAATGTGGTACATCTACACAATGGAGTACTATTCGGAAGTAAAGAAAGATGGCATTATGAACTTTGCAGGTAAATGGATGGAGCTTGAAGCCATTATGCTGAGTGAAGTAACACAGTCCCAGAAAGACAGAGAATGGTTTCCCTCATTTGTGGATGCTAACACAAAATCCCCCAGATGAAAGGCAAGCCAGATGACAATATTGTTATATTTCTGTTTATCTGAAAGCAACTATGTTGTTATAATGTGAATCTCTCAACGGGCTCTAGAATCTGCCCACCAATTATTCTCAGACTCAGTAATTACTGTATATGGGTGGAGAGTATGTATCCATATTTTAGAGTAATATAAAATTAATGGAGGAAAATGTGAATTCCTAAGTATAAAAAAAAAAAGACTGAGAGAAAGATGCAAGACAGTTATGGCAGAATGCATGATCTGGGGTGGAGTGGGTGGGATAGGGGGAAGGGAAAGGGGAATACGCCTGAATTGAATTGAAAAATGATGCATGAAATTTAAAAAAGAAAAATAAAGTGAAGAGTAATAGAGGAAGAAAAAAAAGCAAAAGACATGGCTTCACTGTTGTCCCTGTTTCTTTAAGTTCATCAGTGGAGTCTAATTTCCTCCCTCTGTACTTACCAAACTCACTAAGGGATTCTTTTCTGAGAATCACCAAACTCACACCACATGTGGCTGTCACTGGTGCTAGATCACACACAGGCACTGGCACCCAGTGCGGCTTTCCATCTTCCCGCTTCAGCAAACCTCCACCATTGTCTAATCGCACGTGAGAGTATCCTTTTTCCATCTGAACTATTACATTTTCTTTTCTTCTGTTTATATTTAATTCCAATATTATTTTAAATCTGAAGTATTGGAGTGGTAGCTTCATATAAAAATATGCAAATGAAGCATTATCCACAGATAATACATGTGAATAACTGTGCAATTAGCTATGCAGCCAAACCAGAGATGCGTGTAAGAGCATGCCGTTCTGAAAGAACTGAGAGTGTCCCTGCTGCTAGTCTTCTGATAGACATCTACACTCAAAGTTTGCCTTTCTCTGAATCATTTCTGGGTGGCATAGAGAAAGTTGTTTTGATGAGACACACAAATATTCAAACAGGAAATGCTCACAGTACACCATTTTTTAAACCTCTGACTGCCTCCTCTGTTACTAAAAATATATAACAATCCTATCAATGGCTTTGTTATTATGCTAAATCACTTCTGCTACTTTTTAATTGTCAGTTTAAAGTATCCTCCTTTCACTGGGCGTGGTGGTGCTTGTCTTTAATCCTAGCACTTGGGAGGCAAAGGCAGGCGGATGTCTGAATTCAAGGCCATCCTGGTCTACAGAGTGAGTTCCAGGCTAGCTGGAGCTACAGGGAGACCCTGTCTCAAAAAGACCAAAAAAAATTACTTTTTAATATAACCAGCAAGTTTTGACCCCTCTTGGAAAATGAGACATCAGCTATTTGAATAATATTAAGAGAGTTAGGAATAAGATAATTTTCAAATTTTCTGAATGGAGACTCAGGTATCTGATTGATCCTAGGCTTTATATCCAGTGAAAGTATCCACTTGTGCAGGGATATGAGATCTTTCTTTCATACATCTGTCTTGCTGTCTCCAAGTACTGGAAATTCTTATCCCTCTACTTATGTGGGGGCCATAAATTTTACCTTGAAATACACAGGTACTCTTTTTTCATGTGAATGAGGTCATTATTGATTAGCCTAGGAAATGGACTGGAGACAAGTGTTCATTTAAACTCCATTCCCTGAGGAAAGTACATTTTCATAACAATAATAAAAATAAAATATTCTAAATGCAGATGGAGCTGTATATTTCCTCTCATCTCTGTCCTTTTCTGATAGTCTCTTAAACAGAGCCTCATAACTGGCTTTGGTTTAAAAAAATTAAGAAGCCTAGGGTCAAAAAAATCAATTTTGGAAGTAGTAATATCAATTTCCTTGGCAGAGTTGCTGAAATAGAGTTTTTATTGACTGTGAATCTGAGTTACTAAGAAAAATTAGTGGTATTAGCAAATGGTTCTACTATGCAAATCCTTATGATAGAGTGACAATGGCTCATTGTTCACAGGATGGATGTGGAAAACATTTTTGAACAGTCTGAAATGATACACATTGTCCTTTATACTGAATTTATCACAGGAAAACCTTAGAAGACTTAATTTAGTCAACCTCTTTGTATTACTCTGAGTTTAAATTAATTTTACTTCCTGTGTATATGTGTGTGTGTGTGTATGTGTGTATGTGTTCATGTGGGTATATGCATAGCTGTGCTCACATGTATGTGAGTGTGCACATGTGTGTCCAATGCCAGTGGAAGTCAGAGGTTGACACCAGATGCCTTCCTTGGTAGCTCTCCACCCTGTTTTTTGAGAGAGGGCTCTGGCTGAACCTGGAGGCCTCTGATTCAGCTAGGCTGGCTGGCCAGTGAACTACAGAGATCTGCTTTTCTCCAACTCCCCAGCACTGGGGTCTCAGGAGCACACATTGTGTCCGGCTTCTGTGTGGGTGCTGGGGATCCAGACTCTTCAGGTCCTTGTGCCTGAATGGCAAGCACTTTACCAACTGAGCCATTGCCTCAGACCTTATTCTTTTTCTTAAAAAAGATAACTGAAGCTAACAATTGTTATAAAAATAAAATAATTCCTCCCTTCAGTGTATCATTTCCTTAACTCCATGCTGATATTGAACCACTCAATAAACTTCCTCTGAGACCTTTACTCTTAGGCCTTTCATATGAGAGGACCTAAATTATGGAAGACTTTGGCCTAATGGAAATAATTTGGCTTATTAGTACTTATATTAGTTTACTTGGTCCCATCAGCATGACTGCAGATGACATATCCTTGTGGGCCAATTTACATTAAAAAATCATGTGTTTATAACAAAAGATGTACAGATTCTTATTCATTTATTCTTTCTTGTTTCTCTCCTTTCAGAATTATTTTCATTCTCTGTCTGAATTTCCAAAGTTAACTATCAAATCTTTTGTGAAAGCAATGCAAACAATACCTGGCAGCCGTTTGCACACGATCCCTATAAACCATTTATAAAGTCTGTGTCATATCAGACTGAACCCCAGTCAGTCCTCCTCACACTGTTGTTAGCTTATGAGGTTACTCTTGGCTGTTAACTTGAATAGGTAAAGCACACCTCAGGTGTATCTGTTTCCAGAAAGGATTAACAAAGATGGAGATCCTTAAATGTGGGTAGCACCATCTAATAGGCTTGGGGTCTGGATGGAATAAAAGGGAAAGAGGAGGGGGTTTCCTTGTCATTTCCTCCAGCCCCATCCCTCTTGCTGGACTCCTCTATCTCACTACAAGCCTTGATATCCAGCACTAGACACCATTGACTGAACGATCTGAGACCATGTACTGTGTCGCGGGTATTGTCCACAGTTACAGAAGTCAGAATCAGACCAACATGTAGCCACTCCACTGCACTTAGAGGGGAGCACTTGCCTATGCAGTGTGGTGTAATCAAAACATAACTTTATTACTCCATTCTTTTTTTTAGCATTTAAAGGTTATGTTTAATAACTCTGACATTATAGGCAATAATAGTAATTGTTCATTAATAAATTAGAAAATAAGAAAAACAATATACAAATAAAAGACTTATTCTGACTCTTTCTAATATTTTCCCATGAACATGAATGTGAGTACCATATTTAGTTCTGCATTCTTATGCTGTACCATCGCTTCTCTCAGCATCCTTATATCCATACCTTATTGTCTGTACCCACTTCAAATTATGACACTGTATTCCCATATGTCCAAAGTGTCTTTCCTCATAGCTACTCTCACTGGTCACATAGTGCATTTTTATGACTATTTTATATAGATTACCTTAAAGCCTTCTCCTCAAGAGTCCCTAGCTATAGGAAGCCTTAATTGATTCTTCCCCACAAGACTGAGTTACTCATTTCAGGGTTTGCACACACAGGAATGTATACAGACTTTTATAGCATGATTAATAATTTTGATTATAATTATTAAGCACATCACTTTTATATTTTTTTTAATTTTATTCATTTTTTATGTGTATGAATGTACTGTCTGCATGTAAGTTTATGCACCCATGTCATGCAATGCTGCGGAGGTCAGAAGAGGGTGTCTGATTCCCCTGGAACTGGAGTTAAAGACGGTTCTCAGCCACCATGTGGGTGCTGGGGATCGAACCCGGGTCTTCTGCAAGAGCAGCCGGCGCTCTTAACCATTAGGCCATCTCTCCAGCTCCTAAGCACATCACTTCTATACTGAGTTATATACATTATTTATAAGTAAATATCAAGCAGGTGTAGTATTCAATATAGAGTAATCATTCCATTTTTAGAGAGAAGTAGGAATGTTGCAGGCCAACATCATTTTCAAACTGCAAATTCTACCGAAGTTTTCTTTCTTGTTTTTTTTCTCCAATTAATAAGTATGTATTGAATGGTGAACAATATATTTTGTCTTTATAATTGAGAGGTGTGAGCCTCTTTCATTGTTCCATATCATTAAGGCCTTAATCTATTACTTTTATATCTTAAAATAATATGCAAATTAATGTACATATTGTTATCTGTAGACCAATTTCCTATCCATCCAGAGAAAGATAAGGATTTCCTGATCCTTTACTTCCTTTCAACTCCCAAGTTCAGCCACACGTGCTTTCCTTGTAGCAAGAGTAATGGCCTCTGTGCTCTTTTATGTAGAGCATAATTATGACTCTTGGCAATTTTTGTACTTACAAAATATCAATGGCTATGTTGCTATGTCTGTGTAAATATTATGCAGGAGCATAATCAATAATATAGCTTAACTGCATTTTCTTTTACATACAGATTTATTATTTTACTCATTGAGCTTTATTGTTTGGTTTTGTATTTTTTTTGGGGGGGTGCCTTTTTGAGATAGGGTCTCCCTACAGCTCTATAGGCCCAGCAGTCCTGGAATTCACGATGTAGGCCAGGCTGTCCTTGAACTCACAGAGCTCTCTCTGCCTCTGCTTCTGCCTCTGCCTCCCGTGTCCTAGGATTAAGGACATGTTCCACCATGCCAGCATTGGCATTATTGTTTGGTTTTTGTCTTGAGTTTCTACTTGCATTTTTTTAAATTTATGATTGCCTTTACTGTTCTCTTAAGTCACTTCAAATTCCCAATAATATTATGAAATCTCTGAGATTCCCTCTTTTTCCCAGACAATGTTCTCCCTGGAACCACTGTGCCCCCTCCGAAGTCCATTTCCATCTGGACTCACTGACCTCTATTGCATTAGTTTTTTGTTTCTGTACTAAAACACCATGACCAAGGCACCTTATAGAAAGAACAGTTTATTTGGTTTATGATTCCGAACAGAGTCCATAATGGCAGGGGAGGAGTGGCCTGCTGGAGCAAAAAGCCAAATGACCACATCTACAAGCAGGCACAGGAAGCAGGGAACAAGTAGAAATCTGGCAAGGCTTAAGAATTATCAAAGTCAGCCCCAGTGATGTGCTTCCTCCAGCAAGGCCACGCCTCCTAAATCCTCCCAAAACACTGCCACAAACTGGAGGACAAAATGTCCAAACACTTGGAGGCTCTGGAAGACCTTCTCATTCACACCACCACATCCCTACTGATGCTTTTACCTGGTTCTTCAAAACTCTATGAATTCAACATCTTTGTTTTCTAGGAGTAAGTGTCTATAGTTTATCCTACAGTAGCTTTTGAAGATGAATCTTTTGGGTTATTCTACCTTAAGGTTTGGTTGATCTGTTAACTGAATACATAAAGACTGAAATAATTATTTCTTAAACTTTCAAAGCTATAGGAAGCTATTAACTTCTAACATCCAATTATGCAACTGTGTAGTTGATGCTACAGTGGGAAAAGGTAACTTTTCCTTCTTCCCTTTTAAGCTCATTGTCTAGGGGTCAAAAACAAAAGATAAGTTAGCAAGAGAAAAGCGTACAGATTCATTTAATGCACATCTAAGCTACATGAGAACCCTCATAAGGAAACGCAGACCTGAGGAAATAATTGAACATAAGAATTTTACGGTAGGTTTGCTGAAGAATCAAAAGTGGTGTAGAAATGTCCCAGGATAGAGAAAGCACAAACTCAAACTCGGGTAATAAACTGGGGGCCTTACCAAGGTCTTTGTACCCATTTCTCTCAAGGCCCTGTGTCTTAAGAGAGGGCAGAGTTCTTCTCCCACAGGTACAGGGAGAATACTTCCTACAGGAGGTTTTTATTATGACCTACTTCAGAAAAAAGCTAGTTCTCAGTTTATGACCTGCTTTAGGAAATAGGCCACAAAAGAGGAAAGCGACCTTCCTGGTTTTGCAGTCTTCTAAGATTCCTTCAGCTTGAAATCCCCAATATGTTCTGTGTGGTAGAGTACTGTGTCCGGAGCCTGTTCCATGCTGGGCCCACGTTTGTTGCTTGATTTATATGCTCCCCTCTTGAAGATTTTGAGTTACCTTTAGTGTCCTGAAAACTTCAGAAATATGGTCTAAAGTGAGTCTTTGTTCTGTTTCTCCCATGCTGGAAGTTTCTCCTCCTGTTTAAGAGCACCGTCTTTTTATGCATTTGATGATACAATTGCCTGTGTTAGGGCCAGGTCAGAAAAAAGTTAATCGAAAGGAAAGGGTTAACCATACAGGAGCAACTCTCTAGTTGAAGCAGGTCTGGTTCCCATAGTTACTCCCTCCCACCTTGAGTTATTAGTTCCCAGAGCTACCTGAGGTCAGGATGAACTTTCCCAGCCCTGTAGGAGTGCTTCTCACCCCCGAAGGAGCCCATTACTCTCCAAGGGGCTTCACAACCATTGTTTCAAACAAAGGGGTGCAGAAAATGTGGACTGATCCAATAAAAGACTGCCTGGTCTGCCACCACCAAGACTCCACCAATCAGAGAAAGGGTCACCTTAACCGCAGTGGAAATCCCCTAACTGGGAATAAAAGTGGAAGAGGATCGGACCTCGGGGCGCTGCCCTCCAATCCCATGGGAGTGTGCTCCGCCGACTGTCAATCTGTCTCTGTCACTGTCTCTGTGTTGTGTTCTGGACTTTTTCCTTGATGTAATGTTCTTTTATTAAAGCTTTTCCTCCACAGTTTTTGGCCTCTCTTTGGTAGAGTGGCATTTCTAATTCAACACCTGGAATGTTGGTCCACATACTGATTCTCTATATGTTTTATCTCACATCTAAGACCTTTCCCTTCTTTCCCCTTTCCCCCCTTTTATCCCAGTGCCTGAGGCTTCCTTGCCTTGGCTATAGCTTGTGCTCAGATTTGATTCTGCTGTTGTATCCATTCCTAGTATAATTTCATTTTTACCTGCCCTTTTGACTAAATAGCAAATATTCAAAAATGAACCTAGCTTAATGTTATTATCGCAGTTCGAGAAAACATTATATGTTACATGGCATGAAAAAGTTACCTAAATGAAATAGAATATAAATAAGATAAATGATTATCAACCAAACTGATGAGTTTGTATTTACTATTACTTTATTATATAGACCAATTTAACTAAAAATAAAAGACTATATTCAACCTTCACTGAGAATTTTGATGCAGGAAATAATATTAGGCCTGTATTTCTGCCCTCAGATTTATTTTCCTTATCCAAACATGAAAATTAAGTGTTTTTTATCTCATACCTTAAAGATGAATGACATTTTCATCTTTCACCTGAACCACAGTATTATACAATTACCAAAAATATAAACCTTTCCTGATCTTCATATTTATTCCAGTATCACTGGTGGAAGTAATATTAAATAAGAAGCTTTAAAATTGTAGTGACTTAAAAGTTTAAATTACCATATTTCATCATGCAATTGGGAATACAATTTATATTGTACAACAAGAAATCTATTCAAAGGTGCCTTTCTTTATGTACTTTGTACCTACTTAGAAAATTTCCCTTTCTTTTTTTAAAATCTTTTTCTTTCATTTTCTTTTTTAAAATATTTTTATTATTTTTTCCATTTGCTGCATTTATTTAAAGAAATCAATTTAGAAATACCACAGAATCAAACAAAACTTCTGACATTTATACATATGGCCATGTTCCTGAAACAGATGCTAACATCTGATAAAAGTTAATAATCGCTTATGAGGAAAGCTGTCCATTTATAAGTCCAGTCTTCAGCAGAACTAAAACCATTCTGTTTCTTATAGCTTTCCTAGTCTGACAATACCATTAAACCACAATCAAATAATAAAGACGACATTGGGTTGATAGATCAGTACCACTGGTTATAGCTGTTAAGCTGGTTCATTGCTGGTGCCACAGGAAAACAAACCACTCACATCAAATGAATCATGACTTTAGAAGGCTGGGTTGGGGGCTGGAGAGATGGCCTAGCAGTTAAGAGCGCCGACTGCTCTTACAGAGGACCCGGGTTCGATCCCCAGCCCCCACATGGCCGAGAACCATCTGAAACTCCAATTCCAGGAGAACTCCAATTCCAGAGGAATCCTACACCCTCTTCTGACCTCCGCAGCATTGCACGACACAGGTACAAACTTGCATGCAGACAGAACATTTATACACATACAAAAATAAATAAAATAAAATAATTAGAAGGCTGGGCTGGAGAGATGGCTCATCGGTTAAGAGCACCGACTGCTCTTGCAGAGGACCAGGGTTCGATTCCCAGCACCCAGTCTTTAACTCCAGTTCCAGGGGAATCCGACACCCTCTTCTGACCTCCACGGCATTACACGACATGGGTGCACCAACCTACATGCAGCCAGTACACTCATGTACATAGAAAATAAATAAAAATTTAAAAAAATCATGACTTTAGAAAAATCTCCCTTTCTTAAAGAATTTTAGGAATATGAAATCAGGGAAACAAAAAGATGTTGCTTAGATTAAGATTCAAGCCAGATACCCAAAAGTAGACACTGGTTGTTGTTTTAATTATATTCAGTACAAAAATGCATACTATGCTTCTTATTTACTGTAGTTCGTCTTGGCCTTTAATCATTTGTTTATCCACGAGACTATTGATTGCAGCAAGGAGAGCAGCAGTGACACCGGGGTGAGAAGAGATGCAGCAAAATTCTGTGCTTGGTGGCTGTTCCAAGCGATGGAACTATAATTCACAAGTGATAGATAACAGAAGGTAATTTTATGGTTACTAAGAACGAGTTTGCATTTGTTTGTGTAGTTCCTATATAAATTTATAGATGCATTTTGTTTGTATCACATTTTAAATTTTAGTGGCTGAGCAGGAAGAGGATTGAAGAAGCACAAGGAGGATGTTCATGAACTCCTTCTTCCCAGACACTTGTAAAGGTGGACTGTAATTCAACATGAAATAGGCTCAGAACGCTCCCACAAACTCATTATAAATCAAGCTGCTCCGAAGGTATGGTGTTATTAAGTTTGTTTTTTGATTTTCTCTTACCGTTCCTCCATCATCTTATCTAGAGAAAGAGTTTAAAGGCAGGAAAGGTAATTCAGCAAGCACCCACTTTTAGTGGCTGAAATAAAGACACCGCTGTTAGATACATTTCACTCAGCCATAAACGTAGTTCCAAGAGCCAGGGATTTTTTTCTTATCATTGACTGACTTTGTCTTCTATTCTCTGGCCAAAGAATGATAATGAAGTAGTTAATAGATGCGTGCAAAACTTTGCCTGCTGTATGTTTTGGAAGCTGTGGACAGCTATCACAGGAGTCCAGTGATAGTGATAGAATTCGGCTGATAACAAGGATGACGCCACATTAAGGTCAACTAAACTAAGACAAAGGTAAGAGAAAAATGTGTATCACTAGGCTGAATGTACACTGAGAATTAGGATTCACCATGTTAATGAATTTTTTAATAGTTTACTTATTATATTTATTTTATGTGTATGGGTGCATTGCCTGCATGGATGTCACTAGACCCATGTCATGCAGTGCCCACAGAGTTCAGAAGAGGATATCAGATCCCCTGGAACGAGAGTTATGAATGGTTGTTAGCCACCATGTTGGTACTGGGAATCTAACCCAGATCCTCTGCAAGAGTAGCTCGTGCTCTTAACCACTGAGCCATCTCTCCAGACCCAGAAATGAATATATTAACTAAAATAGTTTATGCCTTTGTCTACATGCTAGAAAATTATGTTTAGTACAGACGTTTCTTTCATGTCTTAGAAAACATAGGTCCTGTTTACAATATGTAAACTGACCCTGTAAAAGCAGTCCTAATTCTGCACTGAGAGAACTGGGATCTTAATAGAGAGGTTTTCAGCACTGTTGTTTGAGACAAGAGTTGTGCCTTGTGTGTTATGGTGACTGGCACCCAGGTGATTTTCAATGTATGTTGAACATTTCAATGTATGTTCAATGTACATTGAACAAGGATGGACTAAACTTTATGAAAGTTGTTTTTATAGTAAATGCATTTCCATACTGCTTGCTAATTCTCAATGCACATTCTTACCTAGTAGCTAACATTTTCTCACCCTGAGGTTGCCCTCTAGCCTTAGCCATTGTGTGATTTGGTTCCTTCTATGTGCTCTACCGTCATGTAGAGCTTTGCACAAAATGATGCCAAATAATTATTAAAACAAGAGGAAAAATGAGAATCATTTCATAGTCATGAGTTATCAGAAGCGTAAAAGCTTAGAATCTTATAGAATAATAGAACATAAAGGCTCTCAGGGATGGAGACATGGCTCAGCAGTTAAGAGCACTGGCTGCTCTTGCAGAGGACTGGGGTTTGTTTCCCAGCTCTCACAACCAAATGTAACTCCAGTTCCAGGGGACCCAACACTCATTTCTGGCCTCTGCCAGTACTGTATGACATGAATGCACTTACATGCAGACAAAACAGTCATACACATAAAATAAAAATAAGTAAGTAAAAAAATTTTTAATAAAATAAAATAAATATAAAGGCTCTCTCCATTTGAAATATTTGATAATAGTCATTGTCCATCCATCTGTAATAATAAACGTAAAGAGGTCCCCATCTTTAGGAAGCTTTTGGAAGATCAAAGGGACAAGTGAGTTGTCCTGAAGAGACAAAGAATAAAAGTGATATGTAAGCCAGGAGTGATGGTGCACGCCTTTAATCCTAGCACTTGGGAGGCAGAGGCAGGCGGATCTCTGTGAGTTCAAGGCCAGCCTGGTCTACAGAGTGAGTCCCAGTACAGCTGGATCTACAGAGAGACCTTGTCTCAAAAAAAACCAAAGAAAAGAGCGATATGTGTCCATATTGTCATTTTTTAATTTTTTTAATTTTTATTTATTTCTTATGTGTATGAATGTACTGTCTGCATGTGCACCCGTGTTGTGCAATGCCTTGGAGGTCAGAAGTCGGATTCCCCTGGAACTGGAGTCAAAGACTGTTCTCAGCCACCATCTGGGTGCTGGGAATTGAACCCAGGTCTTCTGCAAGGGCAGTCAGAGCTCTTAACCACTAGGCCATCTCTCCAGCCCAGCCATATTGTTGTCTTAATGAAGCATTATTACTTCATCCCCTGCCTCATTCTTTCAAATGTTTTAAAAAGTGATGTTACCCTCCATGATTGCAGAGGCTTTTAACATAACCCTAAGGAAACAATCCAATTAAAGATCAATGATAAATTAAACTATAATCTATCTAAATGGATAGAATCACTCTTCTCCAAATATATAGCACATTTTTCTACCTCCTACTTCTGTTGTTCCTGTGTCTGGATTGTTCTTGTGTTTATCTTTGCACATTCTGGTCTGTTCTTCATTTCCAAGTTCACATCTTCTGAAGTTGATCCTAGTCACCCAATCAAAAGTATGCTATCCCTTCTCTACATCAGCACCACTCTTTAACCTACACTTCCCCTAACCTCCTCATCACATCTGCCCAGTGACTCTTCATGTCTAGACTAAAAGTTCCTTAAGAACTTCAGCATTTACAAACAGAAGGCATATGATACATAAGAAAAAAGTAGTATTGTCTTTTGCTCTTTTTTTTTCTCTTTCCTTCCAACAGTATTTTAAACTGAAAAACATTGTTTTAAAGCATGGATGAAATGATACAGGGTCCCATCTCCAGATGAAAAACTACAGCCAGTCAGTGGAGGCTGACAGAAGGAGAATTAATTTTTTCAGAGACAAAGTCCCTGATAGGTTGTCTAATCTCAAGTGGTCAGTCCCAAATACTTTCACAATGAGCACCATTAAATGGACTCAGAACATTAAACATGTGTGTGTATTTATAAATGTATGTATGTGTGTATGTATGTATGTATTATATGACAGTACTAGTCAAAGAAATTGAAACGAAGTGAGGGCTAGGTGTGAATAGATGAGGGTGAGTGGAATATGTGGGGATAATATAAAGCCAGTACTCATGCATGAATTTCTCAAAAAAAAAAAAAACTTTACTAAAAAATGGTACTGAAAGATGTAATCCATTATACACTGAGCTGATAAAAGTTTAAAAGTTGAAATGGATAGGAGTTCCAAAGATTGAAGATCATTTCACAGAGAATATGATAATTCAGCTGCAATTTAAGAGAATAGAAGGCATTAGAGCTGACTGGAGGAATAATAAACAGGATTTGAAGGACATAGATACACACAAGACGGAGTTTGTGCAGAGGACTGTGAGGCTAGCTCTACTTGATGATACATTTTAAAAATCATATGAAATAAGACTTTCTCATCTCAACTCATGAGAAAGATGTTGAAGAAGCCTGATAGTAACAGAGATTTGAGTGGAAATTCACAAAAGGTAAGGGTCTAGTGAGATGATTCAGCAGGAAAAAGCACTTCCTGCCAAGCCTGAAGACCTGAGTTTGATCCCTGTTACCTACATGGTGAAAGGAGAGAGCAGACTCCTACGAATTGTTCTCTGACCTCCCCACTACACTCTGTGGCATGTGCTCACCCATGTGTGTATACACACATAATAAATGAAAGTAAAAATAAAAAGATACTATAACCCTATAATCAAGGGATAGATAGCAAGAAATTCAGATTTTAGTAAGCTTTACCTGTAGATAGCACAATAGAATACAAAATAATGGACTGAATGAGACCAATTAAAAATGTGCTACTCTGGGGCTATAGAAATGGCTCAGTGGTCAAGAGCACTGGCTGCTCTTGCAAAGGGCTGGGGTTCAATTTTCAACACCCACATGGTGTCTAACAATTGTTTATAACTTCATTTCTAGGAGATTCAGCATCCTCTTCTGGCCTCTGTGGGCACTGTAGGAAATGGGCACACTTAAATACATGCAGATAGGGCTGGAGAGATGGCCTAGTGGTTAAGAGCACCGATCGCTCTTGCAGAGGACCCGGGTTCGATCCCCAGCACCCACATGGTGGCCGAGAACCGTCTGAAACTCCAATTCCAGGAGAACTCCAGTTCCAGAGGAATCTGACACCCTCTTCTGACCTCTGTGGCATTGCACGACACGGGTGCACAAACTTGCATGCAGACAGTACACTCATACACATAACAGATAAATAAATTAAAAAAAGAGTTAAATCATATGCAGGCAAATAACACTCAATAAATAATACATAAGCATTGAGTTCCAGAATATATAAACTACTATCTCAAAAACAAAGGAAGAAAACAAATGTTTCACTCAAAAATGGAGGCAAAGAGATTGAAAACAGAGACTTTCACAAGTGAGGAATTCGGATAGATGGCTGAGAAACTTCTTAGGAAGATGATGTGCCACCGCATTGGGTAGGTGCATGCCTTTAATAATTCAGCACATTGGGAGGGCGAGAGGCAGCAGATTCTTGGTTGAGTTCAAGGCCACGTGCTGGGTCCCTAAAAAGCAGAAAGTGAGTTCCAGGACAGCTGGGACTACAAGGAGACCCCGTCTCAAAAGACCAAAAAAAAAAAAAAAGAGAGTGTTCAACATCATCATCAAATAATTAGAAATGGAATAAAACCATTTTACGATAAATCTCTACTCCTGATAAGACAGGCCAAGGATCAAGAAAACAAATATACCAAGTGCTGGAGAGGTTGTGGGGAAAGAGAACACTCATCCACTGCTGGTGGGAATGTAAACTTGTACAGCCACTATGGAAGCAGTGGAGAACCCTTGGAAGACTAAAAATGAGCTTGCCACCCGCATGACTCAGTCATACAACTCCTGAGTATATACTCCAAAAGACTCATCTACACAGAGATACATGCACAGCCATGTTTATTACAGCTCTCTTCACAATAGCAAAAGCTGGAACCGCAACCCAAGTGCCCCTCAACTGACAAATGGATAGAGAAATGTGTACATCTACACAATGGAGTTCTACTCAAAGGTAAAGAAAGATGATCATGACCTTGTACAGGTAATGGATGGAATTAGAAGATTTGCTAATTGAAGTAACACAAGTCCCAGAAAAAAAAAAAAAATGTATGGTATCCCTCATCTGTGGATGCTAGTGCCCAATTACCTAGCTGTAAAGAAAAACTGAGCAAAGTTAATCTTATACTTCCTTGTGATTCTGAAACTGTGCTCCTTATATGGTGAACCCTTAGGTTTCTTAAACTAAGCCATGAGATATTCAGATGTTAGAATTTTGGTGCGATGGATAGAGGATATGTAATTAGAGTAAGTAGATCAAGGAATGCAGAAAAACAGTTTGTCATAATTATGTCTATACAGTTATTTTATGGGAAGGCTCTATTACTTTCCCTTTTTGTCTGTTTTATTGTTGAGACATGGGTTCCCTTTAGTTCCAGCTGGCCTGGAGTCATATGTAGAGAGCCAGCGCTGATGCTTCTCGCATAGATATCACAGAGATCACACTGACTTCTCGGGCCTCCCAAATGCTTTGATTAAGGCATGCACCACCACATTGCCAAGTGCGCCTAATAATGTTATCCAGCCATGGATTGCTGGGAATCAGAACTGTCCTTGCAGAAGCATTCAGTGCTCCTAACCACCGAACAATCTCTCCATCCCCCCTCTTATACAGGAGATAAGGGCTGCCGTGAGCCCTTTTGTCCAAGCTTTTCTCTAAATATTATAGGGTAGTTAAAAGTATCAGCTGGTGTAACTTAGACTTTCTAGATGCTGTACGACATTAATCTTGTATGTCCATGAACGAATTTTTTGGCCGAGGGTCTTAAGGGATACTTTGTTTCCTTGCCCCCAGAGGTCAACCAAGTCGCAGGGGCTATGGGCATGGGAATCTGTCTTGAAATATCTCGGCGAATGTGATCAAACCAGTCTTCCTGTGCAATGTGGAGGTCTTGGAGATCCACTAATGGACTTCAGCCAGTACCCAGTCTATAAAGAGAGTCGTGTTCATGCTTCAAAAGGAAGCCTGGTTTAGCAAGACCCAACTTTGTCTCGATGGTGCCACTTTGAAAGGGCCAAAGAGGGGGCTTGGGAGAAGTGCCTACTGCGGTTAAGAGCGCCAACCGCTCTT
This sequence comes from Rhizomys pruinosus, assembly GCA_009823505.1. Taxonomy (NCBI): domain Eukaryota; kingdom Metazoa; phylum Chordata; class Mammalia; order Rodentia; family Spalacidae; genus Rhizomys; species Rhizomys pruinosus. The sequence goes on along the minus strand of VZQC01000106.1, from coordinate 1,747,722 downwards.
GCAGAGGACCCGGGTTTGATCCCCAGCACCCACATGGCGGCCGAGAACGGTCTGAAACTCCAATTCCAGGAGAACTCCAGTTCCAGGGGAGTTCAACACCCTCTTCTGACCTCCGCGATATTGCACGACAGGGGTGCACAAACTTGCATGCAGACAGTACATTCGTACACATACAGAAATAAAAAAAAAAAAAAAAAGAAAAAAAAAAGAAAAGCCAAAAGGGGTCTGGAGAGATGGCTCAGCAGTTAAGAGCACTGACTGCTCTTGCAGAGGACCGGGGTTTGATTCCCAGCACCCACATGGCAGATAAGAACCATCTTAGCTCCAATTCCAGGGGAATCCTATACCCTTTTCTGACTTCCGCAGCATTGCATGACACAGGTGTACCTACTTACATGCAGACAGTACACTCATACACATAAAATAAAAAAATAAAGCTGGTCGTGGTTGTGCACGCCTTTAATCCTAGCACTCGGGAGGCAGAGGCAGGAAGATCTCTGTGAGTTCAAGGCCAGCCTGGTCTACAGAGTGAGTTCCAAGACAGCTAGGGCTACAGGGAGACCCTGTCTTGAAAAGTCCAAAATAATAATAATAATAATAATAATAATAATAATAATAATAAAATAAATAGCCAAAAGGAGCCAGGGGCTCCCTCCCCCCCAAAAAAATCCGAGTGACCCTTGAGGACCAGATCCTCGACTGACCTTGAGAAAACAAAGTCCTTGGTTAATCTGGGCTAACTCTGTGGCCTTAAACATCCAAAAGGAAAGTACAACCAGAAATAAATAAATAATAACCCCTGAAAAATTGTACTTCAGGGATAAAACTTGAGATCTTAGTAAAAAGACAAAAAGTAAAAAAATAAAAATATTAAATTAAATTAAATTTTAAAAAGAGCACAGTTCTTTCGCCTGTCTTACTGGCAACTGCAGCTACCCTGTGGCTGCCACTGCTTTTGCCATCCTTCAAAGACATGAGACACAGCTTTCCAACCTTCCAATATGTACTGAAGACTCATGTCTCTCCAAAAATCCTCCAAACCCTCAGTGCCAGATGGGGACTACTGAGACATCCAACTTGTGGACTGAGCTACTACTGGGGTTTCAGCCTCTTCAGAATATAGACTGCCATTGTGGGACTACCCAGGCTGTATCATGGAGACCAGTACAGGAAGATCAAGACAGGACCTGGTGCTTACTGGACATCATTTGGTGACCATGGGAAGGGAAAACTCCAGTGTGAAACACAAGAGCAGAACTGATGGTGGTTTGAGCTTGCCAAGGAGGAGCCTTCAAACGACATTTTTCAGACTAATAAAGAAAAAAATCATAAGCTGAAGATGCTAAAACCTATGATATATGTGGCATGCATATGTTCATATTTGGAGTGATGCATATTGGAAGGAATAACAACAACAACAACAGAAAAGACTGGGTCAAAGAACTGACTGAAATGGTGAACTTCTGCTCAAAACAGTAAACTTCTGCATCGAGAATTTTGAGAGAGACTGAGAAAAAGATGAAAAACATGTTTGGCAGAATGCATGAGCTCTTGTGGAGTGGGGGGACAGGGAGGGGGCAGGGGTCTAGATTTGATTTGTAATGTAATTTTGCATGAAATGCACAGAGCTTCAATAAAACATTGCTTTGAAATAAATAAATAAATAAATAAACAAATAAATAAATAAATAGCCTTATTAAAGAAAGGACAAATGTGCTGTGCTAATTAAGGCCAAGGTAGTAAGTTTCTGAACTGTGGTGTTAGTCACATAAACAGAAGATTTAGAGAAAAGTGTAAGGCATTTCACAAGATAGTGAAACCTGAGCCCAGTGTGGTGATCCATCACTACATGCCTCATGAGACTAAAGCAGGAAGGTCATAGTTCAGAGGCTAGCCTGGGGTACATAGTGAAAATACCTCAGAGGAAAAAACGAAAACAACAGAAGAGTAAAGGAAGAGAATTATGAGACGTATGGACTAAGGACTTGGTGATTCTAAAGATCCAGCAATGATTTCTTGGATTTCAGATTTTCTATCATTTACAAAATAATTATAGTTCCACTAAATTTAATTTGCTGACTCACAATATTCAAATAATAAAGCACCATCTATTACTGCCATGTTTTTATGAAAGAAGAGACAATTCCACTCTAAACTACGTGAAGGAATTCCATTTAAAAAATATTTATTTTCTTATATTTTCTGTAGATAAGTATTCTTGCCTGCATGTATATGTATATAACACACGCCTGCTTGGTACCCCCAGAGAGGCCAGAAAATGGTGTCAGATCACCTGGAACTGGAGACAATCTCTGGACAGCTCTGAGCAGCCACGTGGGTGCTGGAAACTGACCAGAGCGCTCTTCGAGAGCAGCTGGTGCTCTTAACTACTGAGCCATCTCTCCATTTTCTTTTCTTTTTTTCTTTTTTTTTTGATTGCCCTGGAAATACTCAACACTCATTTATTCTCTGAGACTCCTTCCCCAGCCTCATGACCCCCAGCTTCTTGAGGCTAACCCTTTTCCTAACAGCAGGCACAGAGAGTTGAATGTGCTTAGTTGCCCTGTCACATACCTTACATTCTCCGCATGTATTTACAGAATTGGTTCTTTTGTGGCAAAATATAAGTTCCATTTGCACATCCACCTTAAATTATTTCTCACTAAACAGCACAGAATAAGTGTTGGATAAGAAAGGAAATGATGGCTGAAAGAGCTCTAACCTCCTTGTCTGAGAGCACTGTGAGTAAAGGGAGAGAAGCAGGAAGGGAATTGGTTCAGACAGGAAGCCATGGTGCTGCATCTTAGAGAGCTGCCTGTGCTGCGTACAGGGAATGATACCAGGAAATACTAGCAAGTTGGGGTGTGAGTGAAATTCTTTTTTTTTTTTCTTTTGTTTTTATTTTATTTTATTTATTTCTGTATGTGTATGAATGTACTGTCTGCATGCAAGTCTGAGGACCCGTGTCGTGCAATGCCGCGGAGGTCAGAAGAGGGTGTCGGATTCCCCTGGAACTGGAATTCTCCTGGAATTGGAGTTTCGGACGGTTCTCGGCCGCCATGTGGGTGCTGGGGATCGAACCCGGGTCCTCTGTAAGAGCGGTCGTGCTCTTAACCGCTAGGCCATCTCTCCAGCCCGGTGAGTGAAATTCTACAAAAGCCGTATGTGCGAGTGTCCTTTGCATAGTTGGTGATTGAAATGAGTGATATCTTGGTTACAAAGGACTGAAGAGAAGGAAACAAATACATGAGTGCTAAAAACCATCCGTACCCAGGAAGAAGATAAGAGAGTAATAAAGACCTGCACAAGAAGTAAGAGAGAGACCACTAAAAGCCATTGTTCCAGAAACCAACCGAGGCGAGGGCTTGAAGAGCTAGCAGCCCACAGCCAGATGCTAGGGAGCTAGCCCTTCAGGATTTGCACATCAGCCCTGACGAAATAAGCTGCACTAAAATTGACTGCAGAGTGTCTGACTTACAGCAGCTGTTAAGTTATGCCCTTGAGAGAAAAAAGTCAGGTAAGAATATATTATTTGTCGGGTATTAAAGAACAAAAACATCTACACAACAGCTGCAAATTATAAGGATCATGCTTCACAACCGTATGTCAATGAAAATAGTTCCTCGGGAAAGGTTATAGATAATTCTGGTTCAATGGACACTAATTTATTTTTCATTCCACTTTTAATGAATTCACATTAGAGAGGATTTTTTGAAGACATATGTGTTATTTTTAATAATTTATTTCTGAACTTTAAAAAATTAATAATATTTGCACAGGGCCATTTTATAATCACAATATGACACTTCAAGGTATGAATTATGATACAATAACTCAAACTTTGTGCATTTAAACAAGTACTCATCCTGCAGCCTCATTCTGAGTAAAGCAAAAGATATGAAATATTATATAATAACTCATGCTTTGCCACATATTATTACTTAATTATGGAAGAAGAGGAGACTTTCAACTAATTTTAGTCTTAAAAAAAAGTAATGTTTTATCCTTGGGAAGAAGAGAGAAAAGAAAGGCGGCAGCCAGACAAAATCCAAGCGTAGAAGTGGGGAGTGGAGAAAAACCCCACCCATAGCCGAGGAAGTACTGGCAGCCATAACTAATGGGAGAGGAGAAGCGGCTTCTTTAGGGGTGTGATGCTAATTAGGTCAATCAGGTTTAAGGAGATGGACACACACCAAAGGACATTTGCAGACACAAACTTGACTCAGTAGACCTTCCATGATGGAGTACATGAAATCCGGTGTGGAGTATGTATAAAAAGGGTTCAGATAGGAGGGTGTGTCTAAATATGCCAAATGTATTGTACAAAAGTTTCAAGAAATCAATGAAAAGAAAAAATTTTAAAAAGCACCAATGCTTATTTGATACGATGGGATCACTTCAGAATCATTTGAAGGCTTTTTCCACTCCAACCATTCTAGATTATCTTCTCGCAGGACCATTTCCCTACTACAACATCTCAAGAATCTCAGAAGGGCTCTGGTCTAAAAGTCTGGGATCTCAGTAGCATTCCCAACTCTACATTTCACATATTTATTTGATGAAGTCTTCTTACTTGAAAAAAGTTCTCAAATGTATTATAAAGCAAAGTAAAATCTGACCTCTCTTTCTAATTATTGGGACAAAAAGAAGGGAAGAAGGGAGAGAGGGCAGGAAAGGGGACCAAAGGGATGGAAGAGAAGATGGAAGAGGAAAAATGAAATTAAAGCAGGAACTTCTATAACTACGACAATCTTCTGATGAAGTTGTGACAATAGAAAAATCTCTTAAGATAGTATAAAATATATTTTCTATAATCATTATGAAACAGTACATATATATGTATATATATGTATACATATATATATACAGTACATATATATATACAGTACATATATATGTATATATATGTATACATATATATATACAGTACATATATATATACAGTACATATATATGTATATATATGTATACATATATATATACAGTACATATATATATATATACAGTACATATATATATATACAGTACATATATATGTATATATATGTATACATATATATATATATATACATATATATTCTTTTAAAGGAACCTAAATATTTTCTTAAGGCTGTATCACCAATAGTAATCATTAACAATAGAGTTTATTTCAAAATTCAAATACATAAAATTGTCCATTCAGGGCTTTCTCTGCTGTTGGCTTGCCAGGCTTTTTTCCTGTTCTTTTGAAGCTGGCATTACACAAAGGTAAAGTAAAAACAGAGGGACTAGATGCATTACAAAGGACAACAGTTCAATAAACTGGCCAACATAGCAAACAAATACTATAGAGTGTAGAGGCTCTCATTTTTCAGATGAATTATTAAAGAAGGATATATTGTTCCACACTTAAAATCTAAGCACTCAGGATAGAAAAGGCAGGAGGATCACAAGTTCAAGGTCAGCCTGGACTAGGTAATGAGATACTGAATAAAAAAGAGGATACATTCAAAATATTTTAGATTCTATGATAAATGAGACAAAAAGGACTGTGTTCACACAAAGAATAAATCACCATGCTTCTGACCATTTGATTACTGATTGGTTGATTGAACTGTCTCTGTTAGCTGAGTTACATGGTCTGATTCTGCTGTATAAACAGCATTAGAGGCTGTATACATTTTTTCATCTAATTTACTACCATCACAACATTTTCATATCTTTGACTTAATCAGTGGTAGGTGTCAGAGACTTGAGCTGGAGCTATCATACTTTCAAAACTTATGGAACCCTCTCAATCAATGTATAAATATTTAATGGCATCACTGAGAAAACATCACTTTAGCGTGATGAGCATTATCACAGAGTCCTATGCTAGCCTGTCTGACTTTAAAGTTGTATTCCTAACATCTTCTAAACCATCTCTGTCTCCCAAGGGACACCTTGGCGTTTCATACTTTGGTCTAATAATTCAGTGATTACTATATAACTGGTGAGTATACTTTAAAGGTAACAAGACAAGGTGGGTGGCTTTTAATTACTTTCTCATATCTCTGATGACATCCTAATACTGTCTGTTATCACCCTTTAGTCTTTTCCAAGATGGTGTAAATTGAGTTCATGTTGTTGTCCTGAGTTAGATGTGCACATAAGTGGATGTTAGCATGGTCCTGCTACCAGAGCACAATAATAATGAATATATATATATATTCATTCATTATTTAGTTTTTGGTTCTTTTTGAGACGGTCTCCCTGTAGCTCCTGCTGGCCTGTTACCCACTATGTAGAACAAGCTAGCCTTGAATTTACAGAGATCCACCTCCCTCTTTCTCCCTAGGGCTGGGATTAAAGGTATGAGACACAAATTCCTATTCTTGAATTTTGAACAAACTATAGTAATAATTCAAAGAACAGATCTGAGTCCTCAAGACTGGGGTAATGTAGACAGTATCACCAGGGTTTCTGTATACTCTTCATATGGCAATTTAAAATTCTGAATTAAAAAATCAACACAAAATAAAGGCCACTGCTGTTAGTGTTTTGGTAGATAGTTGATGAGGACAAATTGATGATGCTGCCATTTGGGAAAGGTAGTGAAAGATTTTTGGTATGCGATGACGTACTAAATCATATATTGTATGTATTATGATGTTATCTGCAAGTTTAAACACATGATTTTGTTGAATATTTTATTCTACTTTACTAGAGACACAAGAGAAAGCATAAAGTAATAATATTGAAGTGAGAAGGATTCATTCATATTTGGATTTCTCAGATGAATTTCCCAATGTTACAATGACTGATCAGTAATATCACATTCTCTGAATTTTATTAAACCCATACCTGTATTTGGAAAATTGGTACAAGTTTTAATTATAAACTAAGTTCTCAGATATTAAATCTATTTTAAAAAGTCAATCTCATAACTTGAAGTACTTAATATGGGCTTAGATGCATTACAGATTTCCTTTGGGACCTAGGCAGTAGCTTATTAATCTTCTCATGGCATTTTTAATCTCTTTATTTCTCAGTGTATAAATGGCTGGATTTAGGAGAGGTGTGAATACAGAGTAAAAAACAGCAAGAAATTTATCCAACCATATGATGTTGAATGGCCACACATAGATAAAGAGGCAGGGCACAAGAAAGAGCATTACCACTGTGATGTGAGCAGTGCAGGTGGACAGTGCCTTAGATGCCCCACCTTTAGAGCTTTTATGAACTGTAAGAAGAATATAAATGTAAGATATCAGCAACAGAATAAAGGAGGTTACCACCACAACCCCACAGTCAGCATTCATTAAAATATCTGAATTGTGGAAATTCACAAATGCCAGCTTGATTACCAGTGGAAGGTCACAGAAGAAACTGTCTATGTCTTTGGGACCACAGAAAGGCAATTGCACTATCACAACTAGTTGACTCATGCCATGAACAAAGCCAATGGTCCAGGAAGTTACCACCAGCCCGGTGCATCTTCTCAGGTTCATAATGGTGAAGTAGTGGAGTGGTTTGCAGATGGCCACATAGCGGTCATAGGCCATTGACACCAGGATCCCCATCTCAATTACTGCAATAAAATGGACAAAGAAGATCTGGGACATGCAGCCTACGAGGAAATGGTCTTGTTTTCCCTGAGAAAATCTGTGATCATCTTAGGAGTGGTGACTGAGGAAAGCCACATATCTACAAAGGACAGGTTGCCCAAGAAGAAGTACATGGGGGAGTGGAGGTGGTGGTCAGTGGTAATTAAGATCATGGTGACCATATTTCCAGTCACAGTGAGCAGATAAAGCATCAAAACTACAATAAAAAGTAAGACTTGAACATTCTGTGATTGAGCAAGTCCCCAAAGAACAAATTCTGACACCACAGACTGATTCCTTCCCTCCATTTNCAGATGCTAGGGAGCTAGCCCTTCAGGATTTGCACATCAGCCCTGACGAAATAAGCTGCACTAAAATTGACTGCAGAGTGTCTGACTTACAGCAGCTGTTAAGTTATGCCCTTGAGAGAAAAAAGTCAGGTAAGAATATATTATTTGTCGGGTATTAAAGAACAAAAACATCTACACAACAGCTGCAAATTATAAGGATCATGCTTCACAACCGTATGTCAATGAAAATAGTTCCTCGGGAAAGGTTATAGATAATTCTGGTTCAATGGACACTAATTTATTTTTCATTCCACTTTTAATGAATTCACATTAGAGAGGATTTTTGTGAGACAAAATGTTATTTTAATAATTTTATTGCTGAAACGTGAAAAAAAATTAATATATTTGCACAGGCCATTTATAACAATCAAAATGGAGCCTTTCAAGGTATATTATGATACAATAACTCAAACTTTGTGCATTTAAACAAGTACTCATCCTGCAGCCTCATTCTGAGTAAAGCAAAAGATATGAAATATTATATAATAACTCATGCTTTGCCACATATTATTACTTAATTATGGAAGAAGAGGAGACTTTCAACTAATTTTAGAGTCTTAAGAAAAAGTATGTTTTACCTATGGGGGGAAGAGAGAAAAGAGAAGGGCGGCATCCAGACACAATCCCCACACCACGTAGAATGGGGATTGGAGAAACCCACCCATACCAGGAAGATACTTCTGGCGTCCAGTAGACTAGGGGAGAAAAAGCGGCTTCTTTTAGGGGTGTGATATGCGCATAGGTCAATCAGGTTTCAAGGAAGTGGCCACCCAATGCCATTTGCAAGACACATCAAAACTTGACTCAGTAACCTCCATGATGGGGTACATGGAATTCCGTGTAGGGGTATGTCTCAAAGGGTTCAGATGGAGGGTGTGTCCTAAATATGATGCCAAATTTTATTGGTAACAAAGTTGCAAAGAAATCATGAAAAGAAAAAATTTTAAAAGCACCAAGTTCTTATTTGATACGATGGGATCACTTCAGAATCATTTGAAGGCTTTTTCCACTCCAACCATTCTAGATTATCTTCTCGCAGGACCATTTCCCTACTACAACAAAACAATCCTCAAGAACTCAGAAGGCTCTGGTCCAAAAGTCTGGGAGCATCAGTAGCAATGGTCCCAAACTCTCATTTCACATATTTATTTGATGAAGTCTTCTTACGAAATAATTTCTCAATGTGATTATAAAAAGCAAAGTAAAATCTGACTCCCCCCCCCCCCCCCCCCCCCCCCCCCCCCCCCCCGACCCCCCCCCCCCCCCCCCCCCCACCCCCCCCCCCACCCCCCCCCCACCCTCCCCCCCCCCCCCCCCCCCCCCCCCATCCCCCCCCCCCCCCCCCCCCCCCCCCACCCCCCCCCCCCCCCCCACCCCCCCCCCCCACCCCCCCCCCCCCCCCCCCCCCCCCCCCCCCCCCCCCCCCCCCCCCCCCCGCCCGCACCCCCCCCCCCCCCCCCCCCCCCCCCCCCCCCCCCCCCCCCCCCCCCCCCCCCCCCCCCCCCCCCCCCCCCCCCCCCCCCCCCCCCCCCCCCCCCCCCCCCCCCCCACCCCCCCCCCCCCCCCCCCCCCCCCCCCCCCCCCCCCCCCCCCCCCCCCCCCCCCCCCCCCCCCCCACCCCCCCCCCCCCCCCCCCCCCCCACCCCCCCCCCCCCCCCCCCCCCCCCCCCCCCTCTTTCCCTAAGTATTGGGACAAAAGAAGGGAAGAAGGGAGAGAGCAGGAAAGGGACCAGTGATGGGAGAGAAGATGGACAAGGAAAAATGAAAGTTAGAGCATGAACTTTCGATAACACGACAATCTTCTGATGAGAGGATTGTGACAATAAAAAATCTCTAGAGAGTAATAAAATATTTTTCTATAAATCATTAGGAAAACAGTCAATATATATTGATGTATATGTTAGCATCTATAAGACGATACATATCTATGTACAGTAACATATACTACTGTATCTCTCTATCCAGTACGCTATCTATCTCTACAGTACCTATTCGGTATATCTATGTAGCCAATCTACTCTAGGATATATAATCCACCTATCTCTTCCTCTGTTTCCCACTCCTCTGTTCTTCGGCTGTCTCGCCCACCTCAGATCATCATTCACGCACTAGCGTTTCTTTGCACATTTCCACTGCGCACTTGTCCCTTCTGGCTTATCTACTGCTGTTGGCTGCCCGGAGCTTATTTTTTCCTGTTCTCGTTGACGCTGGACATTTCACACCAAGTGCACGTAAAACAGAGGCTCAGGCATTGCCAAAGGCCAGCCAATTACAAATGAACCGGCCACATATGCAGACAAATACGATAGGAGTGTAGAGGCAGCCTCATTTTTGTCAGATGAATTGTAAAAAGGATTATTTGGTTCCAACACTTAAAATCTAAGACGGCAGGATGAAAAGGCAGGAGGATCACAAGTTGTTCAAGGCCGCCTGGACGTGGGTAATGAGAGACTGAATAAAAAGAAGAGAATCAAAATATTTTAGATTCTATGATAAATGAGACAAAAAGGACTGTGTTCACACAAAGAATAAATCACCATGCTTCTGACCATTTGATTACTGATTGGTTGATTGAACTGTCTCTGTTAGCTGAGTTACATGGTCTGATTCTGCTGTATAAACAGCATTAGAGGCTGTATACATTTTTTCATCTAATTTACTACCATCACAACATTTTCATATCTTTGACTTAATCAGTGGTAGGTGTCAGAGACTTGAGCTGGAGCTATCATACTTTCAAAACTTATGGAACCCTCTCAATCAATGTATAAATATTTAGTGGCATCACTGAGAAAACATCACTTTAGCGTGATGAGCATTATCACAGAGTCCTATGCTAGCCTGTCTGACTTTAAAGTTGTATTCCTAACATCTTCTAAACCATCTCTGTCTCCCAAGGGACACCTTGGCGTTTCATACTTTGGTCTAATAATTCAGTGATTACTATATAACTGGTGAGTATACTTTAAAGGTAACAAGACAAGGTGGGTGGCTTTTAATTACTTTCTCATATCTCTGATGACATCCTAATACTGTCTGTTATCACCCTTATCTTTTCCAAGATGGTGTAATTAGTTCTGTTGTCCTGTTAGATGTTCACATAAGTGGATGTTAAGCATGTCCTGCTACCAGAGCAAATAAATGGAATATAGATATTATTATATATATATATATATGCATATATATATAATGTTTTAGTTAAACCATGTTGCACAAGTTAATTTCCATACAATTTGGGGGAGGATATGTGTTCAAGATGAAGCAACATATACTCAAAGTCATATATTTCTTCTTCATTCTATATAATCATTTTATCTAATCTAGTCACAGAATCACTTTTCAATTTTTATTTAGCCAGAATTTGAGAAAAGTATAATAAATGTTATCACTGGTTAAAAAGTTCCACTCTTTCTATGCTTATGAATGCCTTAGAATGAATTAGCCATTTAATGAGAACAATAAAAACAAGATGTTTTTCTTCATTGAATTAGATAAATTCCTAATTAGTTTTCTGATTTGCTGAGGTCTGGATCTCATTTATTATTTCCTGGTTCAGAATGCAATAAGTTTTATATACTCTAGTTAAAGGGCTATGGCAAGGAGCTAAATATCACAGCTACAAGCAATTAAGAAAATTAATCTTTTTAAAGAAAAATAGGGGACAGACCCATTAAATTCAATTCAGAATGGAAAACATTGTTAAAGGAAAGCATATTGCTAAAATTTTACTAATGTATGATATATCATATATTAATATATATTATTGCCAGATGTTTCTACACATTTTATTTATCAGGATACATCACAGATGCTAAAATCCTTTTTGATGCACATACAAGATTAACCTTGTGCATCTTCCCACATTCCACATGAGTACTGCCTCCCGCAGATAAAAAAATAATAATAATAAAGACCATTGCATGCAGAAAGAAGTTACTTCTATGAGTATGGGGATTATCGGCAGAGAGCCTCAGATGGCTTCCTCCCAGAGACCTTTGTGTTCATCTGAGGCAACTTGCCTCTAAGAGTGTCATAAATTATCTGTTCTAGTTAGCTCCTCTCTTGCTGGGATAAAGTACTAACCAAAGACAACTTAGGAAGTAAAGGGTTTATATCAGCTTATACTACAGTCTTCATCAAAGGAAACCAGGCAGGAACCTGGAGGCAGGCGCTGAAACACTGTCAAGGAATGCTGCTTACTGGCTTACTCCTCTGGCCCATGTTCAGCCTATCTTCCTTTTTAAATTTTTATTTATAATTTTTATTTTATGTGTATGAGTGTTGTGCGCACATGTATGTAAGTGCACCATATGCCTGCAGTGCCCACAAAAGCCAAAAACAAGAGTGTCAGATCCCCTGGAACAAGTCTTAACAACCATGTGGACGCTGAGAATCGAACCCACATCCTCTAGAAGAACAACAAATGTTCTTAAATGCTGAGCCATAGCTCCAGCTCCTAATTTATTTTTATCTGTATGTGTATGAGTGTTTTGCCCACATGTATGTAAGTACATCATATGTGTGCAATACTCCTGAAAGCCACGGGTATCTGATTCCCTTGAACTGGAATTATAGATGGCTGTTAGCTGCTATGTGGGTACTGCAAACTGAACCCAGGTGCTCTACAAGAGCAGCCAGTGCTCTTCACTCCAGCCCATCGCCTGCTTTATACAACCTAGGACCACTTGCCCAGGGGTGGCACCACCCACCATGGGACGGACCCTCCCATATCAGGGAGCAATTAACAATTAAAAAGAAGCCTCACAGACATGGCCACAGGCCAGCTCAGTGAAGGAAATGGCCCATTGTGGATGTTCCCTCTTCCCAAAGTCAAGTTGACAGCTGAAGCCGTCCTGCACACTATCTGTCATTAAAACCAAAGATAAGCTTGGAAGAATGACAAGCATTTGGGACTACGTACTTCATGAACACACGATGAAGACAGACTATTCTCAGTGCAAAATCAACAAGCAAACAAACAAACAAACAAAAATAGCCCGGATTCTCTTTCCTTACATTTGTCTAGTTTCTCTTTGAGGCTCTTTTGAAATAGGCATCAAATATTTTTTCTGTGTTTATTATTTCATAGTTTTAAACTAATATTTAATGCTTCTCATAGAAGAAAAATAACTCTTGCTAGGATTTCATCTTCTCTATCTCACTTTCAAAATAAAATTTGTTAAACAACTAGAAACAAAGTATGACTCAGTTGGTAGCAGCCAACACCTTTTGAAATTTTCTCCATAAAAGTGGTTGCTTCATGAGTGACCATGCCATCTATTCTTTGAAAGAGCTAAGTCAATTATTTTCCAATGTAGTAGTGTCCATCCTGTATTCTAGCTGGAACTTAGCAAGGTGGTTTGTTATATCCTTATAAATGTCTGCCCTTTTAACATGCTGTAAATGCATTCTAAAATTTGTGCTAGGTTCTGGTTGTTATGAGGAAGAATTAATGTGTTCTATTAAATTTAACTTTTGCTGAAACATTCTTACCTCAGCTAAAGCTCAGAGCTGTAATTGGAGACTAGCTTCTAAGCAATTAAGGAATAAAATACTTGGCTTTTATAATCCATCTTTTGTTCTGGGAAATGCCTATACTTAAATCAGTATGGCATTGGACAAGGACTTGTGACCACTAAATATTTAATTTCATCAAAGTCTATGCATATCCTGTGCTTTGACAAGCCTCTAACTGTGTAAGTATTCTTTAAACAAGAAGGAACGTTTCAATTAACTTTATACTGCAAGTGATTATTCCCTATCTGTCCTCAGAAACCTGCTGTAGCTCCTAACAACATAGACGAAGATGTAAAGACGTTAGCCCNAATAATAATAAAGACCATTGCATGCAGAAAGAAGTTACTTCTATGAGTATGGGGATTATCGGCAGAGAGCCTCAGATGGCTTCCTCCCAGAGACCTTTGTGTTCATCTGAGGCAACTTGCCTCTAAGAGTGTCATAAATTATCTGTTCTAGTTAGCTCCTCTCTTGCTGGGATAAAGTACTAACCAAAGACAACTTAGGAAGTAAAGGGTTTATATCAGCTTATACTACAGTCTTCATCAAAGGAAACCAGGCAGGAACCTGGAGGCAGGCGCTGAAACACTGTCAAGGAATGCTGCTTACTGGCTTACTCCTCTGGCCCATGTTCAGCCTATCTTCCTTTTTAAATTTTTATTTATAATTTTTATTTTATGTGTATGAGTGTTGTGCGCACATGTATGTAAGTGCACCATATGCCTGCAGTGCCCACAAAAGCCAAAAACAAGAGTGTCAGATCCCCTGGAACAAGTCTTAACAACCATGTGGACGCTGAGAATCGAACCCACATCCTCTAGAAGAACAACAAATGTTCTTAAATGCTGAGCCATAGCTCCAGCTCCTAATTTATTTTTATCTGTATGTGTATGAGTGTTTTGCCCACATGTATGTAAGTACATCATATGTGTGCAATACTCCTGAAAGCCACGGGTATCTGATTCCCTTGAACTGGAATTATAGATGGCTGTTAGCTGCTATGTGGGTACTGCAAACTGAACCCAGGTGCTCTACAAGAGCAGCCAGTGCTCTTCACTCCAGCCCATCGCCTGCTTTATACAACCTAGGACCACTTGCCCAGGGGTGGCACCACCCACCATGGGACGGACCCTCCCATATCAGGGAGCAATTAACAATTAAAAAGAAGCCTCACAGACATGGCCACAGGCCAGCTCAGTGAAGGAAATGGCCCATTGTGGATGTTCCCTCTTCCCAAAGTCAAGTTGACAGCTGAAGCCGTCCTGCACACTATCTGTCATTAAAACCAAAGATAAGCTTGGAAGAATGACAAGCATTTGGGACTACGTACTTCATGAACACACGATGAAGACAGACTATTCTCAGTGCAAAATCAACAAGCAAACAAACAAACAAACAAAAATAGCCCGGATTCTCTTTCCTTACATTTGTCTAGTTTCTCTTTGAGGCTCTTTTGAAATAGGCATCAAATATTTTTTCTGTGTTTATTATTTCATAGTTTTAAACTAATATTTAATGCTTCTCATAGAAGAAAAATAACTCTTGCTAGGATTTCATCTTCTCTATCTCACTTTCAAAATAAAATTTGTTAAACAACTAGAAACAAAGTATGACTCAGTTGGTAGCAGCCAACACCTTTTGAAATTTTCTCCATAAAAGTGGTTGCTTCATGAGTGACCATGCCATCTATTCTTTGAAAGAGCTAAGTCAATTATTTTCCAATGTAGTAGTGTCCATCCTGTATTCTAGCTGGAACTTAGCAAGGTGGTTTGTTATATCCTTATAAATGTCTGCCCTTTTAACATGCTGTAAATGCATTCTAAAATTTGTGCTAGGTTCTGGTTGTTATGAGGAAGAATTAATGTGTTCTATTAAATTTAACTTTTGCTGAAACATTCTTACCTCAGCTAAAGCTCAGAGCTGTAATTGGAGACTAGCTTCTAAGCAATTAAGGAATAAAATACTTGGCTTTTATAATCCATCTTTTGTTCTGGGAAATGCCTATACTTAAATCAGTATGGCATTGGACAAGGACTTGTGACCACTAAATATTTAATTTCATCAAAGTCTATGCATATCCTGTGCTTTGACAAGCCTCTAACTGTGTAAGTATTCTTTAAACAAGAAGGAACGTTTCAATTAACTTTATACTGCAAGTGATTATTCCCTATCTGTCCTCAGAAACCTGCTGTAGCTCCTAACAACATAGACGAAGATGTAAAGACGTTAGCACAGCATGTTGGCCCATATTCCACTCCTTAAACCTGTGCTCTATATTTAGTTACTTTTATCCCTGTTTAAAAGCTGCTGCCAGTTCCTAGAATGTCACCTTTTCTTACCTACTTACAGAAGCTCCTAGTTCTTTGAAGTAAATTAAACTATGACATCCTCCCCTAGAATTAATCTTTCCTTCTGTATAGTCCCTCTTCCAGTCTTCTGCTTTCTATCATCATATCTATGCAAGTAGCTCACACCTAGGATGGTAAACAATGTATTTAGGAGAACCATGATATGAATGATGTTCTTAAGTTTTCTCTTCACCTATTACCTCAGTCCTCTAGCAGGGGCTCAGTCAGCATTTATGGATTTGAGATAGACAATAGATAGCACTTCATTAACAAGGTAGTCTAGGCCTCACATATTGAGGCACTAAGTATCACAGGACAGTGTCATTTCTATCATAAGGATCAGTTGTTTCCTGACACAGAACAATTCAGTATTACATGTCTGCTTTTGACTCTAACATAGCTCTGGCCCCACACGTGAAACAAATCTTTGTATTGCTTTTTCCAGTGTCTTCCAAGCAAAATGTAACTGTGACAATGTACTTTGCATTTATAGGTTATGCCACAGCACAAAAATAGGTTCAGCATACAGAAAATGAATATTAGTAAATTTGAATTCTTCCTCTGTGAATACAGCAGCTAAAACTATGTTTTTCTAGTAGAGACCACTAGCCATCTTCTCATTTCCCTTCGTATCAAATCAATTTGTGGCATTCAGAAATTAATATTTGCAATAACAATGGCAACTGAAAATTAGCTTACCATATTAAGAAACTATAAGCCAGTCATTTACATTGGTTATTAGATGGGCATTGAGTAGAATTCTTTTATTATTCAACAAAAAGATTTAAAATTAAATTAATTTTAAAAAGAAATTGAAAAGCATTTGCTTTATTTAAAAACTTTCTATTTTGATAATTTTCTAATAATTTCTATTCTCTTAACTTTCAACAATTTTTTTTTAATTTTATTTGGTTTTGTATGTGTATGAGTGTACTGTCTGCATGTAGGTTTGTGCACCCGTGTCGTGCAATACCGCAGAGGTCAGAAGAGGGTCTTGGATTCCTCTGAAACTGGAGTTCTCCTGGAATTGGAGTTACAGACGGTTCTTAGCTGCCATGTGGGTACTGGGGATCAAACCTGGGTCCTCTACAAGAGCAGTTGGTGCTCTTAACCGCTAGGCTATCTCTCCAGCCCCAGTCAACAATTTTTAAAAGGTTATAAGAAAATATATTTTAAATATGTACATATTCTCATTCTTAGGTTTTCATTTTATGTGTCTGAGCATGTTGTCTACATGAACATAAGTGCACCTTTGTCTTGCATGCCTGCAGAGGTCAGCTAAGAGGGTTGCTCTCCTGGAACTGGAGTTAGGATGGGTGTAGCCACCATGTGGGTTCTGGGAGTTGAACTTGAGTCCTCTCGTCAGTGCCCTTAATTTCTGAGCCCTCTCTGCAGCCCCCTAACTTTTTTTTATTTTTGGCATTTTCTTAACTATATTTTATAAGAATATAATCAAATTTAATGCACTTTAGTGGCAGTTGCAGAGGAAAATACAGAACACTTTGTTTAGAATTTATAAAATATATGTAAGATGCATACATTTGTAAAAATTGCCTGTAACACAATCATTTACATTATTTAAAGTTTAAATGAAAACTGACCAGTGTTATTATTAAAAACCTTCCAATCTTTACAATTTTTTTCTATATTTATGCAAACCTCTAGGTGTATCAGCATTGTCGAAACAAAGTTTGAGTCACAAAACATAAAGTCTTCTGCAATACTATGCCTCCGAACTTCCAAAATTGAAATTAAAGAAAATAATTAATCTCCCCTCACCAAGCTCTTCTGTTAGAAACTTCTGCTACTACAGCAAATCATAGGACCCACATGCTAAAGTCTATCTTGTTTCTTTTCTTGCCTTCTGAAAATAACCATAGTCTATGTTTCTTTCCAGAATTGGATTCTGTGGCTGATCTGTTGCTAAACTGGCCACTTCTCCAGATTTATTCAAGTTGTTTGTTTGTGGTCTTTTTCTTTTTCTTTTTCTTTTTTTTAGGTTCAGAAAGTAACTGTCATTTGCAAATGGACCAATCTTTGGAGTCCAGGACATAGACGCTTCCAAATCATCCCAGGCATAAGAAAGCAGTTCATCGTTGGCCTACTGAAGTCAGAGATTCTCATTTAAAAATAGAAATAAATGAAATCATAGATTTTTGCAGGGAGAATCAAAGAGTTGAATTTTATATGCTTCCAGTTTAGAGAGATGGCCGCTTTTAGTCTTGAGACTTTCTGAACTCCACAATTGTTAAGCATGGCTACTGAGCACATTCAGAGCAAGCATCGTGCCATCACCCTGACAGGGCCACGTACATGAATTTCCAAAAGGAGGGATTCACTCCATTCTGCACTGGATCAACTACGTGCTTTGTATTGCTCCAACCCTGTGAAGATCGCTGCTTAATTAAACTGTTTCAGTCTTTGGCTGTCATAAATACCACTTCTATTTTAAGCCATATTTTATTTAGTTAAAATCTGTTTTACTATCCAAAGACAGGATTATTAAATTGAACAGGTGACTATTTCAGCTCAAGTTAAAATCAATAATATTTAGCTGGGCCTTCGGTGCTAAATTCTCAAACTCCGTGTTTTCCACTTTGCTGCAGCTCTGTATCTAAGCATCGCTGACGGTTCTTCTCCTGGGTTCACCTATGATTTATGGCTGTTCTAGGAGGTGGGACGAAAGCTTCAAGGCCTCTTGCAGTGTTTAAGTTTCTAATAACCAATGGAGTTTTCCTTTCGTAGTCTTTGAACTGAGACTGCTGTTCTCACATTTAACTCTTAAGAAAGTGGACTCTTGAGGAGGCAGGGATTAATCTATATTATAGAACAGCAGATAGTGAGACTTGGAAATACAATATGTAAAACATACCCTCAAAGCCAAATCATTTCAGTTCCTCTGGTGAAGGTTTTCTTTTTAAGCTTTTCTTTATTTTCTATTTCTATATTTTTCTGTATGTTTATATTTCTATTTCAAAATAACTTAAGAAATGAAGGTTTCAAATGCCCTAAAGTAATTTCAAACAGTAAAATTTTTCTAATAGCAAATTTCTCTTTCAGAAAACTATAATTCACTCTTTAAAGCATGGTATTTCTATTTTCCTGATTAATTTACATAATGAGAGTGGTTATAAATAACATTATCAGAACGTTTCATATCAAAGCATAAATGATTATTAATTGCTTAAACACAAAGAAAGTTTGTCATTCAATCACCATAAAAATTATTTTTCATTATGCTGGGCATGTTAGGAACTAATTATTAAATATGCATGGTTAAAAATTCACTAAAAGACATCCCTCAAATGAGATCTGTATTTTTAAGAGAATACATTTGAAAACTAAATTTCTGTTAGCTTAACTAAAGAAAAAAATCACCCAAGTCAATTTGATTTATGAAGTATATATTACCAAAAATGTTTCTTAAGAATTAATGCACAAAATTTCAATTGCTAGACTTTTATTACAATGTACTGATTTATTTCTTTTTGTTGCCTAATACTGGCACTGCAATAAAAAAGCAAATTTATAAGTAAGTTCCATTTAAAGTATACTAGGATGTGTTTATCTACTACAAATATTGATATGAAAGAAATGTGAAAAATCTTTGCCATGCTTTCTCCTGGGTCTCTTCAGCTCAGTTTTATGTTATCTCATCCGCTTAAACTCAAACTGAAAATAAGTGAATGAAACTACCTCAAGTCAAGCACATAAAACCAAGGAAAGATGTTCTAGGATAAGTTCATTTTGACTCTGCTTTTAAATCTACTTAAAATTAAGAGTATTTACTCTAAACATAATTTTAAATCCATGTAACAGTTTCATAGACACTAACTCTTTTATCCTTTTATAGTCAATTAAAATGGCATACAGAATAGTAATGCCTTCATATCCATTTATTACTTGACTATGTACATTACCAGAAACTTAAAAATAATTTCAACAACCAAAAATTAATAATTTCAACAAATATTTTAAATTACCATAAAATTAAAAATTGATGTAAATAACTGAAGAAAACATACTGAGCATTTGACTTCTTTGCCCCCAATACCCCAAAATGGAAACTAATTCTCCCAAATACCAAACCATTACTGAAAGAGTGTACTCAGTATACTCTTAATAAACATTAATGAGGATTTACATCTAAAATATGAGAAACACCTTAATATATTGACTTATACCAAGAGATATTCAAAAGCCTCTCCTTTATTTTCCAATTTCTATTTGTAGAGAAGGGAAATAACCTTTGCTGTATAGTAGGTATAAAAAGGAACCCGATGATTCATCTCTGTGAATCTGCTTGTTGAATTTGATGGATCATTCTTAAAAGCGACGTTGCTAATCTTCAGGTTTTCTTTTTTAGGTTATTCACAGATCAGTGGGTTTTCCAGCTAATACAGGTCTGATGCTCTCCTGTCTCCACACATGGTATTCATCATATCTTGACAAGAAAAGACCTTCAGTCTACAAATAACCTTCACTGAAGTAAGACATGTAAGTGGGTTTCTTTATGAAAGATAGATTTTATGGCTGACTAAAAAACAACTGTAGTTAAAAAGTGTCATCGTATGGCCTTATTTGAAGATTTTTCCGTAAAGGAACTTTAATGTCTGGTGCAGAAACTACTAATAGACCAAAAAAGAGAAAAGTATTCAATTACTTTATCATTAACCACAAATGCAACAGGAAGGGTTCATCAGCTCCGTATTTTATCATTCAGAAGCATTCAGCCTTTAAAATATTTAAGCATCCACATTAGTTCTTGTCAAACTAGCACAAAGCAGTGCATAATATGACCTGTGTGTAAGAGCAGAACAAGATAAGAGGTTATAGCCAGCCTGAAGTTTCCACAATGGGACTGCCCTGGATGGAGATAATAGTTCACTTTCCTGTTTCCAGACAATTACTAAATGATGTTGAATGTTTTCTTTATATTTTCACTTGGTCATGCTAAGCAAGGCCATCACAATACCGAACAGGCAAGGATGAAACAGTAAATTTGAGGCACCTTTCATGTTTTTTCACATAACCAATTAGAAAAAATAAAAAGTTGGTCAGATTTCATGGTATCAGCTTGGTAGTTCAGGATCCCTTGGTATAAGGGATACATTAAGAGAACTTGTTAACAACTTTCAAGCACCAGCGAGATGGCTCAAACTCAGCGGTCTAAGGCTGAAAGCGTGAGTTTGATCCCTGGCTCCCATGGTGAAAGCAGAGACCTAGCTCCTGAAAGTCGTCCTCTGACCTGCACAATGGGGTGCACAGAAATGATAATAATAATAATAATAATAATAATAATAGCTTTCAATATAGACATCCAATAAAAATGGTCCTTCAGTGAATCTAAAATACCTAGTAATCTCTGCATCTCTGCATACAGCATACTGTGAACTGATTAAAGACAGCTAAGATCCTTTCTTTTTTTTTTTTTTTTTGGTCTTTCGCGACAGGGTCTCCCGGTCGCACGTTGGCCTGGAACTCCCTCTGTAGCCCCGGCTGGCCCTTCAACTCACAAAGATCCGCCTGACCACCTGCCTCACCACGTGCTCTTTTGCAACCGCGTCGGCCACCACGCCCAGCAGATCCTTTCTTAAAATAACCCTTAAAAAAATCTACTCTTGTAGATTATCAGTGAAATTACTATAGAACACCTATAAACACAAATTTTAGCCCTTTTATTATGGGATGAGAGAACACAGGAGAAATGTAATTGCCCAGGAAGGAATTACACAGTACTAGAAAAAAAAAAAAAAACTTACCAAATCATACAGTTTTATTCCAAAAGTATTCCTGTCCTTGTCCAAGAATTGCTGTTTAATTCAGTGATCATGGAGAAAAAAAATACTATTAAGACAAGAAATTTCACAATACTGCCCTCAGATTTAGTAAAACTACAACTTTAATTCAGTTACTCATTCTTTCCTCATTCACTCATTCAGCAAATGTGAAGTTTCTGTTATATACAAGTTTCTGAATAAGCATCTATGAATGAGACAGATACAGGCCCTACTTTAAGGAGCTTATACTAAGGTGGAGAGGAAACCGTGAACAAAAAAAAAAAAAAAAAAAAAAAAAAAAAAAAAAAAAGAAGAAATGCAAAACACTTAAAGACTAGGATGCACAATGCATCAAATAAACTGTTGAAATGTAACAGACAGGTGAACACAGACTTCTCTTGCAAATAACTGAGGTTCAGAAATAGTTCATTGTGATTTTTAAAAGTCTATTCTTGTGGCTGGAGAGATGGCTCAGAGGATAAGAATACTGGCTTCTCTTACAAAGGACCTGGGTTGGGTTTGCAGCACTTACATGGTGCTAACAAGTCTACTTACCACCTGTTACAGAGGTTCTCACACAGTTTACCTGCCTCCACAGATATTGCTCATATGGTTACATCTATATAGATGTAGCAAAAATATCTTTCCATAAAAAAAAAAACAAAAAAGGGAATAAAGAACGATTTTGTTTAGTATTTTTTAGGTTATAAGGGTACTGTCGGCATGTAGGCATGTCCACCTGTGTAGTGCAATGCCACGGAGGTCAGAAGAGGGTGTCAGATTCCCCTGGGACTGGAGTTAAAGACCGGTGCTCAACCACCAGGTGGGTGCGGGGGATTGAACCTGGGTCCTCTTCAGAGCATCGGTGCTCTTTAACTGCTAGCAATCCGCTGCAATCCCAATTAAATAACTTTTTAAAAATGAAATCTTTACTGTCTGATGACCATATTTTACATATCATGAAGTTTCCTTGATACTTTGTTAGATGTATACATATGGAGTATTGATCGAGTAGGCCTTAATATATTCCCATATAAGATGTTATCCCTTCTTATGGTGAATCTATCCAAATTAACCCTTTTTTGGCATAGAATAGAACTTAATAAGACATTAAGTAAAAAAAAAAAAAGAAAAAAAGAAAATAACATTTAAGATAAGAGAGCAGGGGACCCGTCTCCAGGACAGATCAGAGAGTAAAGGACCTGCTCCAGGAAGGATCAGAGAGCAAAGGACCTGTCTCCAGGATGGATCAGAGAGTAAAGAACCTACCGCCAGGAGGGATCAGAGAGTAAAGGATCTGCCTTGGGGATGGATCAGAGAGCAAAGGACCCACCTCCAGGATGGATGGAAGAGATCTGTGTCCTGGGTTACCTCCAGAGAGATCTCATTGTGGGCATCCTCTGTGGGACTGATAGTGTTGGTAGGGATTTGTTATTTGATTTCCTATGTTGTTGATTTTTTTCTTTGTGCTTTTGGCATGTGGATTTGATTCCTTTTGTTTGTGATCTGACGTGAAATTCAAGTGTTTCTTCTTGCGGGGGAAAAAAAAAAAGAAAGAAAATAACCTTTAAGCTGACACTTGGGGTGGGGGGAAGCTGAATGTGGTAGTATATGCCTTTAACCCCAGCACTCAGGAGGCAGAGGCAGGTGGATCTCTGTGGAGGCTTCCCTGGTTCACATCCTGACTTCCAGGCTGGCTGTGACAAGGGAAACTGTCAAAATAAAACAACAACAAAACACAAAAACAAAAAAGAAAGAAAAAGAAAAGAAAAGAAAAGAAAAGAAAAGAAAAGAAAAGAAAAGAAAAGAAAAGAAAAGAAAAGAAAAAAGAAAAGAAAGAAAAGTGCTGGCTGCTGGCTGATTGTGTAGAAACCAGAAGAAAGCTCTTTCCTTCTGACAAAGCAGCAAGGACTCCACAGGACAGAAACTTAGAAGTCAGGGCAATAGATGTAGCCCTAAAGACACAGTCCTAAAGACGAAATGGGAGAGTCAGACTACAACAGGCCTTTTACCCTTGAGAAAGTCTGGGTCTTGTTCTAAAAAGTCATTCAGAAATTTAAGCAGTTTTGAAAAGACATGATTAAATAAATAAGATTAAATTAAACTCCAAAGCAATGAAACTATAAAAGAAAAAAATTCAAAAGTAAAGAGAATTTCAAAGATAAGCATACCTGGTATGGTATTTTAAAAGTTAAAACAGACCCATATCTTGAAAAATCTCATTTTCCTTATTACTGAATTGTTATGGAAAACAAAACAAGCAAAAACAAACAAAAAAACCCACCTTATTTGGTGGGATACACTAATTTTTTTCTTGTCTTTTTGAGACAGGGTCTCCCTCTAGTTCCAGCTATCCTAAGGACTCACCATGTAGACCAGACTGGCCTTGAACTCACAAAGATCTGCCTGCCTCTGCCTCCAAAGTGCTGCGATTAAAGGCATGCACCACCACACCTGGCAAGGGGTACACTAATTTAACACAACTTTTAATCACATTCATGTGCACTATAAAATTAAAATATGTCATCCTAAGTGTTTTGAGAGAGAAGAGTTTTGTTAAGATCATAGAATTGATAAAACTATTGACATTTCATCTGCAAAAAAGAAATTGGATATTAACATTTAATCTTTAATTATGAAATGACTTGCTAACATGTATTCACATAAAATGATTTTTTATCTTTGTAAAAAAGATACTTTTCCAAAGTAGTAGCTTAATAAATATTTGGACGCTATCTTTAAACTCTAAAGTGTGGGCTGCAAAGAAAGGTAGCTAAGTAAGTAGAGTGCTTGCCTAGTGTGTCCAAACCCCTGGGTTTGCTTCCCAGCCCCACATAAATTAGTTGTGGTGGTGCGTACTTGTAACCCCAGAACTTGGGAGGTGGTAGCGGGAGGAAAAAATTTTCAAGGTCATCCTCAGCTACTTAGCAAGATTAAGACCAGTATGAAATGAAGCCCTGTCTCAAAAAAACAAGACAAATAAGGAAAAAAATATAATTGAATAATTTAATATCAAAACATTAATCCATTATAGAATAGCACACAGAAATCTTTAAAATTATACCATAAGGGGTTGGAGAGATGGCTCAGTGGTTAAAAGCACCAGCTGCTCTTGCAGAGGAGCAGAGTTCAATTCCCAGCCTCCACCTGGCACCTAACAACCATTCATCTGTAACTCCAAGGAATCCAGTGCCCTTTCTGACCACCATAGGCATTACACAACGTGGGTGCAGTTACATACATGCAGGAAATATACACATAAAATAAAAATAATCAATAAAATATTAAAATGGCCTCACAAGTACAAACATGAACTGATATACTTGTGGTTCTACATTTAACTGTCCAGAAGGACCTGAGAAAATAGCCAGCATTCAAGAGAGTAATAGAAGTTGAAACAATTAAATGTACAGCATTTTTATAGATATGTTATTATATTTTTAAAGTATTTCTGTAATAAACAAAGATCAAGGGAATAATTATTAGACTGCTTTTTAAAGTATCTTTAACAATGGAGAGTTCAAGCTTCTGTTTTCTGCTTACCAGAGGTCATTGTGTTTTGAAAAAGGAGATGGATTAGACTTAACCTTATCCAGTCTGTTAAGGAAAGCCTAGGTAGGAATAAAGGCTAACCTTCCTCCTACTTTAAAGTTCTATGGAATGGCAAAAACTGTGGAGTACTCTATTTTTATGGTAGTTATGTCTTTTTAATTTTTAAATATTGTTTTACATTTTTATTGAATTATTGTGATTTTGTGATTTGGATGGTATTTAGATTCCCTCTCCTATCCTCGCCTCCCTTTATTTGCTCCTCTACAAATTTAGTATGCTCATATATATAAAATATATAATGCTCACATATATAGTGTTCATATATATAAAATATAATGCTCATATATAGTGTATATATAAATGTATAGTATTTTATAGATATGTTATTGCATATATAAAAGTATTTCTGCAATAAACAAAGATCAAGGGAATAGTTATTAGACTGCTTTTTAAAGTATCTTTAACAATGGGGAGCTCATATATACATATATATATGAGCACACTAAATATATTATATATAATTATATATTTATATATACTATTTATATATTGTATATATAAGTCCTATAAACTCTAATTTGTGTCTCCAAATGACCTTCAGTGTGGGTCAATCCACTGGAGCCTGTTTAACCTACTGAGTCCCATCTTTGAAAGAGACTATCTCCGCCCCTCCCAGCAGCCATCTGTTCCCACAATCTTCTTAGGTTGGATTGGGGTTTCTGAACCACTTCCTCATGTCTGTGCTAGGACTTTTTCTGGTTTGAGCTTGCATGGGACTTGTGAAGGGTATTCTACTTTCATTATTTCATCCATTCATTCATTCAAAATTTATTTATTGAAAAATGTTATGGTTTGAGTAAGAACTGTTTCTCAGTTTTGGAGGTTCTGGAATTCTTAACTGGAGAAAGTAAGCCACTGAAAACATGTGGTTATTTTTTTTTCTTTTTTTAAGACTTATTTTTAGTTATGTCTCTCTGTAGGCCATGTGTGGGCATGTGCCTGTAGAGGCCAGGAGAGGGTGTCAGATTCCCTGGAGCTGGAGTTAGGGGTGGTTTTGAACCATCTTCTGGTACTCAAACTCAGGTCTCTGAAGACCAGCAAGTTCTCTTAAGCGCTGACCCCTCTCCTCCCATAGACCAAGGCTTCTGAGTTCGCAAGTGATCTGAAGTTGTTTCTCCATGTCTGTTCCTGTTCTCAGGGAGGAAAGCAACCTCCTCCTCCACTGCTCACACTCCTGTGCTATTCTCTTTCACCACAGGCATGAAGTCAATGAGGCCCAGGACTCTGAATGGAAATCTTCAGAACTGTGCACAGTAATGAATAATTTCTCCCTTTAAGTATTTTTTCTCATCCGGCTGTCACAACAAAGTAAAAGTAACTATTACACTTTGTGTCAAGAACTCTTCTAAATACTTGAGACCTTTAGACTCATTGAATAGAAGTGTTTCTTAGGAAAAAAAAAAAGGAAAATTTCAGCACTCAAATAGTTTGAATCCCATAAAACAATAAATATCTACTGTAATAAGTAATGAAATTGTATAGTAGCTTAGAAGATGATAAATGACATGGGCAAGGACATGGTAGACCAAGAGAAGGGAGACCCCAGGAAGTGACTGACAGCATGAGCCCAAAGCACATTCTTGTGAAAAGGATTTACAAATAAAAACTTGATGGAGGGAGGAAAAGGCTGTGTTGGCCATCTGAGGGAATAACATTGCAGGCTGGGTCCTGAAGACAGTAGCGCTGAGATTTTGAGAAAACAGAAGCTTGAGTGGCCGGAGCAGAATGCTCTCATTTATAGTCTCCTGGGCCACTCAGTAGGAGTCTTGGGATTCTGTAAAGAAGCAGCATAGGGTGGCAATAGAAGGAAAGAATGGTGCTTAGGGGGTTTGATTTGAATTTGCAATTTGGCAACAAGTATATTTTTTCCTTGAAATACTATTTTTAATGTGTTGTGTTGCATGTATGTAAGGGCACCATGTTCGTGCTTAGTTCCCGTACAGGCCAGAAGAGGGTGCTGGATCCCCTGGAACTAGAGTTAAGGACAGGTGTTAGCCACCTTGTGGATACTGGGAACCAAACCCAAGTCCTCTGAAAGAGCTGTTAAGTGTTCTTAACTGCTAAGCCATCCCCCTAGCCCCTTCCTCGAAATTTTAATCAATTAGAAAAGATAACAAAATAACTAAAGTTAATGATATTTGAAATGTTATTGCAGTGCTAGGGTTTGAAGTATGACTTCAAACATGCTAGGCAAGCACCCTTTCCTTGAGCTCATTTTTCCAGCCTTATTTCTCTTCTTAAGAATGCCTTCCCATTGTCCTGTAGTCATGGTTCAGAGACTTTCTAAAGACTACATGTCTCATACTGGTTACAAAGAAATCAGAATATAAAGAACCCCAAGGAGAAGCTGAAATGCTGAGTTAGCTATGTAGCCTCATGAGAGAATGTGTAGTTAATATGTGAGAGAATATGAGGTCGTTAAAAAATGTGCATTCAAGTCCCCTTAGTTTCAAAATAATACAAATAACTAGGAGAAACTGTGAGAATAAAATATTTGGTTTCAGACAATGTCTCTTCTACTAGTGGGCAACATTCAGATATATTTTTTTAATTATATTTGCCCATTACAGTCAAATTTGGGGAAAAATAGTATTACCATGTTTCAATATTTTTAAACAAAAGCAGCAATATTTTAATAAGATGTCAGCTTAAAATATTCCAAAACAAAGCAGATCATTCTATGAAGTAAAGTGCTATTCTCAACAAACCAACAATGTGTGTTTATTGCATTGGAGCCCAGGACCACCCCACTAGATTACAGTAAAAGCTCTGCATTTTTTCCATCTGGCAATGAGAACACAAGATGTTGAATAAACTACCAGAAGAGCTCTATTTCATTGTAATTAAAATTTAGTGTTATACTTAAGCAATAAGGCAACTCCAGGAGATGTGATTATCATGAGATAATGACCTTGGGGTGTTACAGACATAGAAGGAACCAAATGCCTCCAGTCCTCTAGGGGGCAAGATTATTTCCACATAACAATCTCTGCCTCTTGCATTTGCACCCCTGCCCCTGAAGCTATGTGATCAGGGCAAGATGAAAGCTTGGGATTAAGAGTACCAATATGATTTCTGTAAAAAGAGGGCATTGGGGGATTGGTATATGACAAAATCGGCACTGTGGAATGCTGAAGCAGCAGTTTCAAATGAGCTGTGTTGTTTGTGCAATAATTATCCAATGCCTTTAGAATTCTCTGGACACACATAACCTGTCAGTGATGTCACAATCCTGTAAGCAATCCTCAGCAAAGCACGGATCTAACGTTTCCCCTTGTTTTGGTTTCATGATTTCCATTCCATAATAGCAATAAGATATGACAGGTGGTACATTTCTTGAGGGTTTATTAGTCTTCTTGGGTGGCTGAAGCCATTCAGCCTTTGGCCTGAACCTCTCAAGACATCTAAGATGTATAATAATTTTCCCAAAATGTAATGTTGTCATGTCTTATTGCTTAATTACTTTGTACTTACCAAGTAACTTTTCTCAAAGTGGATGCAGATAACACCACTTGCTTTACAGTTTTATACTGCTACAAACTACCTCTAAAAGGGGATACATGAATGCTTCATTATATTACTTTTATAAACCCTAACATGAAGGGTCACTTAAATTACAGAAAATATTTATATTCTTTAACAATTTGTTGTAGGAAAAAATTATAAACTAAAATTAGGTTCAGTATAAAATAATGGAATGTTCAAGGACAAGTCATGATAAGAGATGGTTATCATAAATATGAAAATAATTCTTCTACATCAAAGAGGTAAAAGTGATACCTTAATTTGTAAATAATATTTTATAAGGAAATAGAAGAGAGCTAAATTTATGAAAAGAAAGCATTAAGATATTGGGAAACTATTTGAAAATAATAGAAATATAGAAATGATTTGTATATGTGAATGTACATGAGCCTATGCACAAGCCATATTATGTGGACAAGCTGAAAGAACAAGGTATAAGCCATTAAATTTTTTCTAGGATAAGGAAGAACCTGCTAAATAGACATGAGCCTGATTAACAGCTAACCCTTTCCAGGTTTATATCATAATTTTATCTTTGTATGAAACATTCTTTGTTCCTTTCTGCTTTATAGATCATTTGGTTAAGAACTCTTTTCAAAATGAAACTAAATAACTTGTTCTTTGTTTCAAATGTTGTTTGAAATGTATTCTATACATGCAGTGCATGAACACAGAAGAAATTCTTCACTCTCCACAAAAGTACAAGAATGTATTTCCAAAGGCAAATTAGCTGTGTATCAGTTAAGAGCAGATTTTAGTGGCAGTAAAGGCTTTTCTCTCTCTTTCTCTCTCTCTCTCTCTCTCTCTCTCTCTCTCTCTCTCTCTCTCTCTCTCTCTCTCTCATCTTTCATCTCTGTTTCTCTCCCCTATCTCTCCTCCTCTCTTTCCTCTCTTTCTTGTCTCCCCTCTCTCCTCTTTCATACATATACAAATAGAGCTATCTACATCTTTGAATATCATTTATCTATACCTTCACACTCATACAATCAGAAAAGAGTATTGCTCCCCATGTAATCACCTAGAATTTTCTTTTGTTTTCTTTTCTGAAGGAAACTTTGAAAGAT
Source organism: Rhizomys pruinosus (assembly GCA_009823505.1). Taxonomy (NCBI): domain Eukaryota; kingdom Metazoa; phylum Chordata; class Mammalia; order Rodentia; family Spalacidae; genus Rhizomys; species Rhizomys pruinosus. The sequence continues at coordinate 1,717,961 of VZQC01000106.1, read as the reverse complement.
TCTTAACTTAGGTCTGCCAAGAGTGTAAGTAAAGTTGGAATTATGTGCTGAATAAAACAACTTAGTATTATTGCACCCAAATGTTCTTTTACCAATGATATTTGTCTCTCTAGAGCTGAGAGTGAAAATGTGGAAGCTTTTCTAAGTCAACTACTTGTTCACTTGTTCACATTTGAGAACTATTTATTCACCATCTTCTGGCCTCTGTGAGCAGCAGGCACACACATGCTGCACATACATACATGCAGGAAAAACAATCATACATATAAAATATGTAAATCAAAAAATGACTCAAATAATCATTTTTTTAACTTTTAATTTATTTTTATGTGTATGAATGTACTGTCTGCATGTAGGTTGGTGCACCCATGTCATGCAATGCTGCAGAGGCCAGAAGAGGGTGTCGGATTCCCTTGGAACTGGAGTTAAAGATATTCTTAGCCACCATATGGGTGCTGGGAATAGAACCCGGGTTCTCTGCAAGAGCAGTTGGTGCTCTTAACTGCTGAGCCATCTCTCCAGCCCCTCAGATAGTCTTAAGATAAAAACAATCATGAAAACATTTAATAGAATTAATATTTTAGAATTACAGAAAATATAATTGACAATGTACTTGTAAACCCAAGGCATTTAACACAACTACTTAGTTGAAGTTCCACTAAATCATGAATGCAGGTTGCTAAGAAAATCCCCTGAGGGTTCATCTCCTTCAAGTTACTCTTTTCAACTTCACAAACTGTGAAGAATGTAAAATAATAAGCAATCATTGAACATTAACAGCTTCCTAAATTCCCATTGCATTATTAGCCTCTTAAAATTTTGGAAGAAGATCTAAGTAAGGGTGACTTAACATCAGACTGCAATTTCAATAAGGATTACTGAGCGCCTACTGTGTGTCACCACTCTTCACTAGTATCTGAGTCAGCACACTGGATTCAGAGACTATAGCTTTCAAGTCCTTGGCCTGCATCTCAGGGCAGTCAGTCTGAAATGAATCTCTGCTTACATAAATGACTTCCTCGTTTGCCTTGCTGAAGAGAATTAGCTTTTCTGAAGAATCGTGGTGACAAACCCAAAAGTTTCTTGATGAGAACAGATCATATAGTTCCAGTAAATGAGCACACACCAAATCCAATATGTGCTGAATCGTCAGTATTCCCACAGACTTGGAAGTGTTGTCAGCAGCAGAAAATGACCTTCAAGAAGGTGCTTAAACTAAGCTTCCTGGAGTTTAATTGAGGCCATAACTGGACCCAAAGTGTTGAATTTTTGCTCCTCCAACTCTGAGTATGTGTGTCCTCTCTGACTTCATGAATCTATTTATTAACTCTAGAGAAGTTTTAATATACTCCCAAAGTCCAAAAAGACTTCTTCATAGCAACATTCTAAAGTTCTAGTGTTGCTTTATCAGTAATTCACAACAAGTAGGCAGAGTCTGACTCACAAGGCTATTATGTGGGCCTACCATCCATCCTAGCACTGAGTTCCTGTCAGTCTTGTGAAGTTGCTGACTTGGTGCATTAAATTTCAGGAAAGAAGAGGAAGAGTATTGAAAATCATATGTGAAATATATTTTAATTAACATGCATTTATTAAAATAGCATGATTTGCTTGTATTTCACATTACATAATTCCAACTAGTTTTACCTAATCACTTATCTAGCAAAAGCTTGTATAGATAAATCTAGCTAGACAGAAACATAGAGAGGGAAGACTAAACAATTGGTGTATCTGGGTAAAGAATTTATTCTGAAGTTAAAAAGGACAGGCTTTGTACTTTCATGATTTTCTATGAGTTTTCATATTATATCAAAATTAAAAATAAACTTTCCTAATCAAACAGAAAAAAAGGGGTGCATTTTCATTACAGGGCGCTTGCCTAGCATGTAAGAGGCCCTGGCCTGGATCCTCAGCACCAGAAAAAAAAAAAAAGATAAATTCAGAGAGTAAGATGACAGAGATATGAAAATTTAAAGACACAAATGCTGGGCTGGAGAGATGGCCTAGTGGTTAAGAGCGCCAACCGCTCTTATAGAGGACCTGGGTTCGATCCCCAGCACCCACATGGCAGCCGAGAACTGTCCGAAACTCCAATTCCAGGAGAACTCCAGTTCCAGGGGAATCCAACACCCTCTTCTGACCTCCGCAGCATTGCACGACACGGGTGCACAAACCTGCATGCAGACAGTACATTCATACACATACAGAATTAAATAAAATTTTTAAAAAAGACACATATGCTTCAGAACTAAATCTTAAAGGGATTTTTTTTTCTCAAGGACAGTGACTTGTGACATTTCAACAAAGTAGGTGTATTGAAAAATAGTATGGTACTAAATGTTAATGACCTGATTTTAATAATTGTGCTGTAGTTTTATAAGTGAATATTCTTCTTCTTCATCTTAGGAAATGTTTAGGGGGAAAGTGGTATTATGTCTCCAAATTATTTTCAGAACTTAGAAATACTCACATGTTCACACACACAGAGAAAAACAATAAATGCTGCAAATTAATTTTTGGTGAATTTGGGTGAATGGTATATATGAAACTTTGGGGCAATTCTTATAAGTTTTCTATATATTAAATTTATTTCTAAATAAATATATTAATATACCACTGCTCTACATCTCCAGCTGAAATATTTTTAATTAATTTCAGAATACCACAAGGGTTCATTCAACTTCTCTAGATATAGATGCTCTGCCTGGCATGGTTCCTTCCTGTCCCATGTACAAATTAATATAGAACAGTGGCCCTCTAACTGTGGGCCTTTCATCACAAGCTATGACAACCTCAGCATCTCATAGCTGACATTTTCTGATCATTGACTTGTCACTTAAAGTTACCAGTTTATGGCTTTGTCTCCCTACTGACATTATAACTTCCTCTTTCTAGATCTTTGATTCTGTTTACTCCCTTGCCAACCCCACTCGTACCACACCCAAGTCATGATCCTTGAATAGGACTGTCATTGGTTTCCTGGCATATTCAAAATGGCCTGTCTGGTAGCCCAGTTATTTTAACAATAGAATGCTTAACTCTTGTAGGAATGAAACTTTATTTGGCTCAAGGCAAAGACCTATAAAACCTATCCCAACGAACCTCCAAGAGTTATCTGATATCTCTGTGGGCATTCAGTTGTCTCTGTGAGTTATCAATAGCTCCATAAGGTCTGGATATTGCAGTGTTTTCTTGCCTCGCCTATCTCTGCAAAGTTTCAGAACCAGATGGCCCCTTTCCTTGAACTGAGCAAAATGTCACACCTCTAGTTTAGCAGTTGCACAAACAGGAGCTCTGCAGCCCCCAGTAGAAGCCAAGGTGGCTTGCCCTTCCCTTCCGCCTGCCCCCACTTCCTTGCCCAGAGCACAGTAGCTTTTAGTATATGAACACACTGCTGGCATGAATAAAACTGAGTTTATCTCCCGGACTTTCTTTGAGTCCATGTCTGTCTTTTATTTCCCATCAAGTAACTTTCTGTGGTTCCCTGCCTTCTCCTTGCCAGAGCCCAGCCTAGGAGCTGTTGGCCTGCAGGCAGGAGATAGCCTCTGAAGCTTTCAGCCTTATGAAGCTGCCAGCCTGGTTCTAGGAGAGAAGAACATCGTGTGGATTGCAGCTACATGTGAGTAAAGGACCAACAGATGATAGAAATAACTGACAAACTCTATATCTTTACATCCCTTTGATTTGTGAAACTATCTATTTAAAAATTATAAAACACTCACTTTTAGATTTTCTCTTAGACCCAATAGTTTATAAATTTCAACATTTCCTTTTATAGATCATTTTTTTCAATTTTACTACTATCGTTTGAATAACAAATGTCCCCCCTAGGCTTCTGTATTCAAAAATTTGGTCTGAAGCTGATGTTTCTGTTTGGGTAGGTTGTAGAGCCTTTTAGAAGGGAAGGCTCCCTACACAAACTGGTTCACTGTGGGCAGGCCTGGAGGCTTTGTAGCCAAACTCCACTTCCTGTTCACTCTCTGCTTCCTGACTGCACATGCAATGTGACCAGTCAGCCTCCTTCCTCTACATTCCCCTCCATGACGGACTGCATCCCCCTGAAACCATAAGGCAAAAAAATCCTTCCATCCTTAACTTTCTTCTTGTCAGGTATCAGGTCACAGCAACAAGAAAGTAACTAATACTGGGGCTGGAGAGATAGCCTAGCAGTTAAGAGCACCAACTGCTCTTGCAGAGGACCCGGGTTTGATCCCCACACCCACATGGCAGCTAAGAACCATCTGTAACTCCAATTCCAGGAGAACTCCAGTTCCAGGGGAATCCGAGACCCTCTTCTGACCTCCACCACATTGCACAATACGGATGCACAGACCTACATGCAGACAGTACATTCATACACATACAAAAAAAAAATTAAAAAAAAGAAAGTAACTAATACAATTATATTACTGAAATCTCCACAGGGTAATGTTATATATAGAGTGAATTTCACAGTTTTCTTTTTCTATAATCAAATAGAGGCAAATACATTGACACGACAATTGCACACTTTCATGTTATGCCAATTTAACACTGTGAATTCTTTTAAAACTCCCCCTTTACTTCTCCAAACAGATGTGTTTACAAGTAGGAATGCTCATACTTCTATCTTTGATGTGTCATAATAGTATTGATTTTTTTATAAAAGACAAAAATATTCATGTTTCACAGCTGATAGATGGATTTTCAAACTATATAATCTCTGTTGTCACATCATATCTTAAAAAGTCAAACCTTTTTAAGCCTTCTTTGAGCATGCTTCTACTGATAAAAAAACAAAAAAGACTGGGAATGCAGTGTCGTAGTAGAGTGCTTACTTAGCTTGCTTGGTCTGTAGCACTGGCAAAACCATTTATTCCACCTGTCCTGTAAGACACGGTTTTTCATCTTTTTATCTGGATTTTTTTAAATTTTTATTGAGTGCATTTCACACAACATTTCTTAATCAAATTTAGGTTCATTCCCCCATCCATGCCCATCCCTTACATCCCCCCACTGCTCTCCAGAGCTCATGGATTCTGTCATACATGTTAAGTCCTGTCTTGCCTCTTTTTCTCAGTCCTTTATAACCTTTTCGATGCACAAGTTTACTGTTTTGGTCAGTTCTTTGAATAGGTTTTTCTCTCTCTTTTTGTTCCCTTTAATTTTATATTATTCCAAAATATGTATATATATACTCCACACATAAATTAAAATTACAAATTCTGAAAATAAACTATAGGTTAATTCCTAAACACATTTAGAGATTCACATTTTAACAGTAAAGTTGCATGCAGGTAAAAAGATGTATAGAATATGAATACATATCTTCCATCCATATATGGCAATTAAAATGTGTGAATACAAGTGGCAGGACAATTCTAGAGTCCATTAAGAGATTCAAATCAGAATACCACAGTTGCTTTCGGATACAATGATATATAATAATAAAGTTGCTCAGTTTGCCTGCCAACTGTGAATTTGCTGTTAGAATCCACAAATGAAGGAAACCATTTGCCTTTTTTTTTCTGGGACTGTGTTACTTCACTTAGCATAATGGCTTCGAGTTCTATCCATTTACCAGCAAAGCTCATGATGTCTGATATCATATTTCTTTACCACTGCATAGAACTCCATTGTGTAGATGTACCACATTTTTGTTATCCAGTCATCAGTCGAGGGGCATTTAGGTTGGTTCCAGCTCTTTGCTATTGTAAAGAGAGCTGCAATAGACAAAGCTGTGCATGTATCTTTGCAGTAGGATGCGTCTTGTGGGTATATACCCAGGAGTGACATGGCTGGGTCAGGTGGTAGGCTCATTTTGAGTTTTTAAGGGTTCTCCACACTGATTTCCACAGTGGTCGTACCAGTTTACATTCCCATCAGCAGTGGATGAGTATTCCCCTTTCCCCACAACCTCTCCAGCATTTGGTGTCTTTTGTTTTCTGGATCTTGGCTAGTCTTATTGGAGTGAGATGATACCTAAGTATGGTTTTAATTTGCATTTCCTTAATTATTAATGATGTTGAACACTTTCTAAGATGTTTCTCAGCCATATTTACTTCCTTACTGGTGAAGTCTCTGTTAATCTCTTTACTCCATCTTTTGAGTAGGTAATTTGTTTTCTTACTTCTTTGTTTTTTAAGTAGTTTATATATTCTGGATGTTAATGCTCTGTCAGATGTATCAGTGGTGAAGGTTTCCTCCGACTCTGTGGGTTTTCTCTTCACTTCCTTCATTGTTTCCTTAGCTGTACAAAAGCGTTTGAGTTTGATGAGGTGCCACTTGTCAGATGTTGTCCTTATTTAGTGTGCAGCTGCTGTTTGATTTAGAAAGTCTTTTCCTATGCCTATGTCTTGTAGGTTGTTGCCAACTTTTTCTTCTAATCACCTTCAGGGTTTCAGGTTTCAGGTTGAGATCTGTGATCCACTTGGAGTTTATTTTTGTACAGGGCAAGAGGTAGGAGTTTAATTTTGTTCTTCTACAAATGGTGATCCAGTTTTGCCAACACCATTTGCTGAAGATGCTATCTTTCCTCCATTGAGATTTTTTGGCCCCTTTGTCAAATATGAGGCGACTGAAGTTATATGAGCATAAGTTTAGAGCTTCAGTTTTGTTCCATTGGTCAATGGTTCTGGTTTTTTGCCAATACCAGGCTGTCTTTAGGAGTATAGCCCTGTAATATATCTTGAAGTCTGGTAATTTAATCCCCTCAGTATTGCACTTTTCACTCAGGATTGCTTAAGGTATTTGTGGTCTTTTGTTTCTCCATATGGAAGTAAGGATTTTTTTCTAAGTCTGTGAAAAAAACTAACTCATGGGGATTTTGATTGGGATTGCATTGAATCTGTATATTAATTTGGGTAGAATGGACATTTTTACTATACTATTTTTTTAATCCATGAGCATGGGAGATCTTTCCATCTTTTGATGTCATTTTCAATCTCCTTCAGGATTTTAAAATTTTTGTTGTAGAGGTCTTTGGTGTCTTTGGTTAGGTTTATTCCTAGATATTTCATTTTTTTGAGACTATTGTGATTGGGAAGTTTACTTTATATTCCTCCTCCAATTGCATATTGTTGGTGTAAAGAAAGGCCACTTTACTGAAACTTTTAATCGTTTCTGAGAGTTTTCTGGTGGAGTTTTTAGCATCCTTTAGGTAAACTATCATATCATCTGCAAAAAGGGATAGTTTTACTTCCTCTTTTCCAATTAGTACTCCTTTAATTTCACTTTCTTGCTTTATTGCCCTAGCAAACATTTCAAGCACTATATTGAAGAGGAGTGGTGATGGTGGACAGTCTTACCATGTTCCTACCTTTAAGGGGAATGTTTCCAACTTTTCTCCATTTAGGATGATGTTGGCTGTGGGTTTCTTGTATATGGCTTTGATTACATTGAGGAATGATCCCTCCAGTCCAATTCCCTCTAGGACTTTAAGCATGAAGGGATGCTGGATTTTGTTGAAAGATTTTTCTGCATCAATTGAGATGATTGTGTGGTTTTTGTCTTTGAGTACATTTATGTGTTTTATGACATTTACTGATTTACATATGTTGAACCATCCCTGCATCTCTGGTATGAATCCAACCTGGTCATGATGGATGATCTTTTTGATGTGGGTCTGTAAGTGATTTGCAAGTATTTTGTTGAGAATTTTTGCATCTGTGTTCATCAATGATATGGGTCTATAGTTTACTTTCTTGTTTGTGTCTTTGCTTGATTTTGGTATTAGAGTGATGCTGGCTTCATAGAAGGATTTTGGCATATTTCCCTCTGTATCCTTCTGAAAAGTTTGAGTAGTAATGGTTGTAAGTCCTCTTTAAATGTTTTATAGAATTCTGCTGTGAAATCATCTGGGCCTGTGCTTTTATTAGTTACAAGGCTTTTTATTACATCTTCAATTTCCTCAAGTATTATGGGCCTGTTTAAGCTGTCAGTCTCTTCTTGGTTAAGCTTTGGTGAATCCCAGAACTTCAGATATTCATCCATTTCTCTTAGGTTTTCAAATTTAGTAGAGTAAAGGTTTTTGAAGTATTCTCATATGATTGTCTGGATCTTTTCTTTATCTGTTGTGATGTTTCCCTTTTCATCACGAATGTTATTGATTTGGAGTTGCTCTTTCTTTTGGTTAACTGGGCTATAGGTTTGGTTAACTGGGCTATAGGTCTGTCTATTTTGTTTATCTTTTCAAAGAAGCAGCTTTTGGATTCATTGATTTTTGTATTGTTTTCTTTGTTTCTATTTCATTGATTTCTGCTCTGATTTTTGTTATTTCTTCCTGTCTGTTGGGTTTAGAGTTCATTTGTTGTTGTCTCTCAAGTGTTTTTAGCTGCAGTGTTAGATCGTTTATTTGTTCTCTTTCTGTGTTTTTTCTTTTAATGTGGGCACTTAGGGCTATAAATTTCTCTCTTAGGACTGACTTTAATGTATCCCACAGGTTTTGTTGTGTTGTGTTGTCATTTTCATTTAGTTCTAGGAATGCTTTTATTTCATTCTTTATTTCTTTTCTGACCCACTCATTGTTCAGGATTGTGTTGTTTAGTTTCCGTGTGTTCTGATAGTTAGCAAGGCTTACCCTGGTGTTAAAACTGAGCTTTATTGCATTGTGGTCTGATAGAATGAATGGAATAATTTCATTCCTTTTGTATTTGTTGACATTTATTTTGTGTCCCAGTATGTGGTTGATTTTAGAGAATGTTCCGTGGGGTGCTAAGTAGAAAGTATATTCTCTGGTGTTTGGGTGGAATATTCTGTAGATATCTGTGAGGTCCATTTGGTGTATTGTATTATTCAGTTATGATGTCTCTCTGCTCTTATTTTTGTTATTTCTTCCTGTCTGTTGGGTTTAGAGTTCATTTGTTGTTGTCTCTCAAGTTATTTTACCTGCAGTGTCAGAAAGTTTATTTGTTCTCTTTCTGTTTTTTTAATGTGGGCACTTAGGGCTATAAATTTCCCTCTTAGGAGTGAATTTAATGTATCCTACAGGTTTTGTTGTGTTGTATTGTAATTTTCATTTAGTTCCAGGAATTCTTTTATTTCATTCCTTATTTCTTTCTTGACCTACTCATTATTCAGGATTATGCTGTTTAGGTTCCATGTGTTCTGATAGTTAGCAAAGTTTACCCTGGTCCAGTTGACCTATCCAGAGGGCTCAGTAGGGTATTGAGTCCCCCACTATTATCATGCTGGGATTAATCTGTGTCTTGAGGTCCTGAAGGGTTGTGTTTAAAAGATCGGTGCACCAGAGTTTGGTGCATAAACATTTAAGACTGTGAAAACCTCCTGGTTAATTGTTCCATTGATAAGGATATAATGGCCATCTTTGTCTTTTCTGATTAATTTTAATCTGAAGTCTATTTTGTCTGATATTAGAATAGCCACCCCTGCTTGCTTTTTGGTACCATTTGCTTGGAATATTTTTTTTCCATCCTTTCACTCTAAAGTGCTGTCTGTCCTTGAGAGTGAGATGGGTTTCTTGTAGGCAGCATATAGATGGATTCTGTTTCCTAATCCATTCTCCCAGTCTATGTCTTTTGATTGGGGAGTTTAGACCATTAATATTTAAGGTTATTATTGCGAGATGTGTGTTGTTTCCTTTCAACTTATTTTTCATTTGCATTCTTGGTCTAGGTATTTATGTACTCTGCTATGCTTTTGGTAATTTCTCTTTTGGGTTGCTTAAGGATAGTTGCTCCTTTCTTCTGTTCTTTGGACTGCTTCAAGTATTTTCTGAAGTGTTTTTTTTTTTGACATGTGTCCTTTCATTTTGTTTATGTCCTGAAAGATTTTTCTTTCTCCTTCAACTATGATTGACATTTTTGCTGGGTATAGTAATCTGGGTTGGCATCTAAAGTCATTTAGCACTGGGAATACTTTGGTCCATGTTCTTCTGGCTTTCATAGTTTGGACTGAGAAGTCAGCTGTGATTCTGAGCTGTGATTCCCTTTATATATAACTTGTTGTTTTTCTCTTGTGGCTTTCAGTATTTTATCCTTGTTTTGAGCATCTAGTGCTTTAACTATGATATGATGTGAGGAATTTCTTTTCTGGTCTTGTCTATTTGGTGTTCTATGTGCTTCTTGTATTTGTGTGGGTTTGTCTTTTTTTAGTTTGGGGACATTTTCTTCTATTATTCTGTTGAAGTCTGATCAATACTGTTCTCTTGGGATTCTTCTCCTTCCTCTATCCCTATGATGTGGAGGTTTGGTCTTTTCATAGTGTCCCACATTTCCAGGTTGTTCCATTGTTGTTGTTTTTTTAAGTTTTTCATAACCTTTACTTGAGGTTTCTAGCTGTGCTGTGTTATCCTGTAGGTCTGATATTCGTTTTTCTGCTTCATCCATTCTGCTTCTGAGGCTTTTTCCCATCCTTTCCTCCTGATTGGATGAATGTTCAATTTCCTTTTTTATTTCAACCTGTGCTTTCTTCAGTATTTCCACTTCCTTTTGGGGCTTTTCATTCTCTTCTTGTTGCTCCTTGCTTCACTGGTCAGTTTATTTTTTTCGTTTTAGCCTGAGATCTTTTCAATGTTTCCACTTCCTTCCAGAGTTTGTATTTCTCTCCCTCTAGTTCTTTTTGGAATTTGTATTTCTCTTCCTCTAATTCTTTTTGGAGTTTGTATTTCTCTTCCTCTAGTTCTTTTCTGAGTTTGTCAATCTCTCCTTTTAGTTCTTTCTGGAGTTTATCATTCTTTCCTTCTAGTTCCTTCATGAGTTTTTCATTCTCTCCCTTTAGTTATCTGATTTGTTCTTTATAGTCTTTGAATATGTCCACAATTGTTCTTCTAAGGTCAGTGTCTTGGTTTCCTTCCAGGGAGATCTCGTTGTTGGGATCTTCTACAGGATTGATTGAGTTCAGTGGGGATTTATTTTGAGCTTTTCCCATGTTACAGTTTTTCCATTGTATCTTCGGCATGTGTATTTTGTTGTTGTTGTCATTGTTGTTGTTATTGTTTTTCCCCCTGTCATAGTTTGTCTTTTACTGCTGTGACAAAACACTCTGACCAACACCAAATTGGGGAGGAAAGGGTTTATTCAGCTCACATCTCCTGGGTCACAGTTCATCACTTAGGGAGCTCAAGGCAGGAACTCAGGGCAGGAACCTGAAAGACAGGAGCTGAAACACAGGCCATGGAGGAATGCTGTTCACTGGCTTGCTCCCCTGGCCAATGCCCAGCCTGACCTCTTATACAGTACACAACAACCTGCCCAGGGTGGCACCACCGATAGTGGGCTGGGCCCTCCCACATTGCTCAACAATCAAGACAATACTCCACAAACGTGGCCACAGGCCAATCCAATGGACCCAATTCCCCAATTGAGACTCCCTCAACCCAGGTGTGTCAAGTTGACACTAAACCTACCCAGCACACCCCCTTTGTTTGTTTGACTTCTGTTGCTAATCTCAAATGTTAATATGGAGGACTGGTTGGTCACTCAGATTTCATCCTGCTGGTTTCTTCCTCAGTTTTGGCTATGCAGCCTCGAATCACTGACACTGCTGGACCCTCCTAACCACAGCACCAGCAGTTTATACTTTCCATCACAGTGTCAGTAGGTTGAGTTGGGGGGCTGGAGTTGCTCCTTTGGCCTGCACACTGGACCCCACCTGGGCAACTGGGCATGGAGTGTGTGCAGCCCTGGCTGTCTTTCTATCCACGCACGAAGTTCCTCTCTATGGTTCTAGCATTGGGCAGTGGGTGCCAGGATGGACCAGCACAGGCCTACACTGCAGAAACCCACCTGGGCAACTGGGCACAGATTGTGTGCGGCCCTGGCTGTCCTTCTATCCACACATGCCTTTATTTGGATCTTTAAAAAAATAATCTTGAAAAGCCCATGTATGTCAACTGGACTCTTAGCAAGTAGCTCATCAATGAAATATAGTTTAAACTAGGGACATACAACATAAAAACAATAGATGCCTTTGAAAGTACAACTGAAATTCCATCACAATATTATAGGACTTAGTACCAGAGGCTTAATTTCTCTGGCATTTTCTTCTTACTTTCCATGACTCTGGAAGGATACTAATGAACTAAGAAAATTAGCAAGAATAATTTTTCCAATGATGGCAAATCCAGCAGAAAGAAGAAAAAATTTGCATGTCAACATCTAATATTATATATTCTAATTGGTGCTACTTGAAATAAGTGTTGATAAGCCTCCAGGCAGAAACTGAGGCCTACAAGGAGCTTTAAATGGTGATTTAGAGGGGAGGGTATTGTGAAAGTTGATGTCAGAAATTCGATGTTGGGGAATCCAAATACTGGTACCTTTTGACACATTTTTCTCAGAAACAAGAATACATGTTCAGAACAGCAGCCTAGTGTTTCCCTGGAGATCCATGAAGCCCAAGTGGATCTCACTGAGGTTTTCACTTAGCCTTAATCTTCAAGACCACTGAAATCTTTTGTCCTATGGGCCAAACATTTTGGATGTTTACATCTGGAAAAAATGATCTGGATAAACTGTTATTAATGACCTTTGAATTTAATACCATGAGACTTTTACCACTTTATCCCAAATAATAAAATAAATTATATAATAATGTTTAGTGAAACAAAGGAAATAACTATGAAACGGCCCATAAAATCTTTATGCCTTATTTTCTGAAATTTCCTGACAGACACTAAAGCTGATGCCAAGAAAACCCCTATAGCATTGAGATAGTATTCTTTGAATGATTTAATCATTTTCAAATTAACACTATAACCACAACATAGATAATATTGCCCAAGTCTAGCCCTCTGACCACTTACTAACACAAACCTTTCTTCACAGCACATTCCAATCTCTAGAATTTGTCTCTGTCTATTCTTTCTCTCCTCTACTAGATGTAAATGCCCTAAGGACAATGACATTGTACACACTATGGCCATGGTCACCTAGCAGTCACAGCATGAGGGCTCTGCTGACTCACAATAGATACTTAAAAAGTGTATTTGGGCAAGCAAATGCCAGAACAGCATTTACAGCATGAAAACCACAGAACATACCTATCCCAGAATATGGATGGGTGGGGTCAGTCCTTCATACATCTGGCTTGCACATGAAAGCCCCACTTATGTACAACTTAGAGTCAAGCACATAGAATATGGAGGCTAGAAGATGAAGGTTTGTCTTAAAGTAAACTTCAGGGCCAATGTCAGAGGCCACTCTCCCATGATATTCATGATATTTGTGGTCCTAGCAGGTCCAGAGAGGAGGCTTCAGTGTACCACAGCACCGATAGCAGAGCTCTTCCATATCATAGGCTACTGGAAAAGGCAGGAGTTGACCTTGCTCAATCAATCAAAACAGATGTTGTGCAAAAGCTTGCTTCATAGAGTTCTTTGCCAAAGTGCTGAAATCACTGTGAGTGAATGTTCTTAGAAGTTAAGCTGAGCATTTGCACTGTGGGATTTCCCAGGACTGAAAGGAACTTGCAAAGCTTATCTTCTCCAGTAAAGTGAGGAAGTGGGAGGGAAGGGCCTTGCAAAAGAATATTTTTTTCAGGCTTCAGGTTTAGTTTTTATGAAAACAGGTATAGTCCTGTAGACCTTGGGGAACTTCCTATCAATGAAATTCAGTGTTTAAGAAAAAAAGCCTAAAATAGTAGCTTTCAAAGCTGAATAGCACACCTTTATGGAACTACAGAGTCTGATAAAACCTAGAGGATGAATAGCTTATATGGGCTACAAATAGGTTTGTGGTCCATAGTACATTTTAAAGCATCCTGAATAGTAATGTTACTCTCCATGGGAGTGATTTAGTGTCCTCCCTAAATCTGGTCTCCAGAGCTGACTTAGGCTAATTTCTAGATCCTACTGCATCTACTTAGATCTTGTTTCTCATATATTTTGAATGCTAAATGCAAAACATGTACACTATCAGTGGCTATATTTTTAGGTAGGGAGTGCAATTCTTCCCCATAGTGGCAATACAGCATCCTCTCTGTTATAAATATCTTCACTTCAATGAGAAAAGATGATGAAATTCTTTTTGAAGACTCTCAAAGGGCTTGCAGATTTTTAAAAATATTACCACCACTTTGTTTGGAAGAAATACAGTTTGGTCGTAAAGCCATCATTTGTGATTGGATTTATGAACATGACACACATTTGCATGCTGTGCATGGAAACCTTGCACCAAAGACTGGTTTTCAAACAAGAAAACTGTTGCTAGAGAGAGTTTGCTCAACTGTATTATCATTAACAAATTTTAAGTTCTATCAACCTGGTGAAAATAAATATAACCCAAAATTGTTCCTTTGAATGAACAATTATCACCTTTAAATTTCTGTAGTTTAATTTGAAATTTTTCCAAGGAGTAAAGGATATTTCTTTTTATATAGGTCTGAAGGTACTTTTCATTTTCAAGTGACTTAAGGAGGGGACCTTTCCTTTCATTTGCACATGTCGGGCACTTAGAATCTATCTGCAATTTCTGCCGGGCATGGTGGTGCATGCCTTTAATCCTAGTACTTGGGAGGCAGAGACGGGGGATCTCTGAGTTCAAGGCCAGCCTGGTCTACAGAGCAAGCTCCAGGACAGCTGGGACTAAAGGGAGACCACTGTCTCAAAAATAACAACAAAAAAAAGAATCTATCTCCGATTTCTTTAGAACATTTGTTATTGTGGATATAAGTTTTTAAGAGTAGGCTAGTTTTTGTTTTTTTTTAAGTCAACTCTCAGCACACTCAGGATGCTGAGACAAGAGGATCCTAAGTCCCAAGTCAGACTGAGCTACATAGTAACGGTTTGTCTTTTTAAAAATTTTCCTACCAAATCTCATTTATTTATTCAAAAATCCTGATGAAGTCCAAGAAATAATGCTACTAGTAAATTTCTCTTCAAAAAGTGATTAGCCTGAATTAAATAAGCTCACATTAAATATTTCTACACAAGGTAAAGGGAAATAATGGTGTGGCACATAGATGTTTTATGCTGAAAATGCAAAGGGATGATTTACTGGGACCCAAAAGACCTGGCTGAGCTTCCTGAGAAACTGCCATTTGCGTTGGGATTGAGCATGAGGATTTTAATCACTGGGATGTGAAGTCTGTGTGAGGGAAGCACACGCCTGTGGCACAGTGATCGGAAGCCTTGTCTCAAATCGGCGCCGAGTGGGCTCAGATCAAAATTTCATGAAAGCAAATGCTTTGGATTGATATTGGAGATGTGAAATGAAGCCCAGGGCTGAATGTACACTTCAGTAACTACAGTAAAGCAAGCCTTCAGGAGTGTGGTGGATAAATTATTTTCAGTGAAACAGTGGTCAAAGATGAGATGTGTATTTCAAGTACCCAGTGTTTCCACACAGAGGTGATATAAATTAGGATTCCATATTTTAACCAATTGTTACTGTATTCCCTGAGAGAAACAAGAATTCTTTTATAAAGTAAAATGCAAAGTCGAATCCATTTGGCAGATCGCTCTGTGCGCATGCAAAGCAGCACAATCACACCAGCAGCTGCTTTGGGTCCCAGTGTTTTATCCTGTCAATAAGAAAATCCTTGATGTGCTATTGAAGACGCAGTTATCTTGACAGCCATCTTCATGTAATATTCAAGATAGCTTTTACACAGCCTCAGTTATAATATTAGCCTGAGATCTAATGCTTGCTCTTTATTTAAGGGATGATGAACTTGATTTGATGCTTTTTCTGCTGTGAGCCAATTCAGACCCAGAATCCTCCTGGGCAGATTTCACTATCTTTAACTGACCGTAAACTTGAGGTGTTCCTAGCCAAAACCCTATTCTGATCAATTACTCTTCTATGCCCTAGTTTTACCCAGACTTAACTGAAGAGCTATTTTCATCAGCTTTCCACTGTGTATTGGGCCTGAGCTATGAAATGTTGTAGGCACACAATTGCTATCATCCAAAATAAGAAAGAACTACCTTATAGGAAAAATTTCCATGACATTAACTGACTCTAAGCTCTTTCACTATTGTCAGTCTACACAGGATTGTTGGAATGTAGTTTATGAGACCAAAAACTATGTTTGGGACAGAAGGAAGGAACAACAGCAGGAACAGAGAGAGGAAGAGAGGGAGGGAGAAACAGAGACAAAGAAATTGAGCCAAGAAGAAGGCTTTGCCTTACCTCCTTTTATGGAATTAGATGTACAAGCCTAGATTCAAGAATTAAGCAATGCACTTAACTCTGAAATCATTTCAGATTCTGGGTTCTAGATGCAGCACTGTAAATACTACAGTCTTTATTACACTTGAGAAAACTGGTCAAAATAAAGACTTGCACACATATCAGTCATGGTTCTAGCAGGAAGCGGTGGCTCACTGTGTCATGAAAGAAGGATTTAATATATTATTTACAAAGCTGTAGACAGAAGTAGAGAAGCCACAGGAAGGCATAGTACCTATAGGCTAGAAAGATTAAATGGCCTCTCTTGCATCAGACCTTCAGGTACCCAACCATCCCTTGAAGGCTGTGTGGCAAGGAAACAGCCTCCCTCCTCCCTTCCTGTGGTATCCTGCTGCTGCATGTTGGTGAAAACCGGTGGGCACAAGAACCAGTGAGTGACCAAGGAAAGCCACTGCCACATCCCAGACAGGATGTCCTCAGAAGTTCAGAGCAGAGCTTAGTAAATGAAATAGAGATTATGTCTGGATGAACTCAGCAGAAATCCAGAACATCACATCAGCAATGCAGGTTAGGCAAAGTATTGCATTCAGAAAGTTTATGAAGAAAGAAGACAACAGTGTAAAACGTATAAACGCTTCATTCCATCTGTAATGACATTTTGGTCCTAATTTTGCAACATACAAAATGTCAAAGGTATTTGAATACAACTCATGTGTGTGCTCATATTATGTGTGATGCATTCACTCGAGAATGAGAGTATGTGCACCTGTGTGCACATGTGGAACCAATGCAAAACAACACATGTCTTCTACTCTCTCAGCCTTATAGCATTAAAATAAGGTCTCTCACTAAACCAGCTGGCCAATAGGGGATCCTCCTGTCTCTGCCTCCCAGTGGAAGGAAGCATGCATACACTCATGGATACAGTGAAGTAAAGTAATCTAGTCAATGCAAACTCAGAAGGTTTCTGTGGAGAGTTAGCAGAACATCACACTTTGAAGCTTCTTTTCAAATGTGGTAATCACGAAAATCATCTTGGTGGCTAGAAAGAGCTGAGAAATGTTGGACATGGAGACAGAGGGAGAAGGGAGGTTAAGATAAAAGGTATGACATCTTGTGGGACCTGGTGACTCAAGCCTCTTATCCTTGGGAGGCAGAGGCAAGCGGATCTCTGTGAGTTCAAGGACAGCCTGGTCCACATAGTGAGTTCAAGGTCAGCTATGGCTACAGGGAAACCCTGTCTCAAAAAAGTATGGCATCTCTTCTCTCTTATGGAAGTCTTAGATTTATTTTGAGTACTAATTAAAGCATACTTTATTCAAACATGAAGAGAAATACAGTCTCTGCATAGAGAAGTTCCTCGCCTTCCAATGTGGCTGCATTCTGATAAACTTATCATAAGTTGCCAGTAGAGAAAATTGAATACAAGTAACCTAGGAAACATCGTGCAGTATAATCCATGTAGAGTGCCAGTTGCTTTCTCTCATGATACTGCTTACCATCATGGAGAGTGTTGGGATTACAGAACATACAGGTGGGCATCTCACCACACCCAGCTGCCCATCTGTATATTCTACAGCTATCTCATCTCATCCTATAAGGTACCAAAATGTCGGCTAATTAGGGAAGAAAAACATTATACTTAGGAGTATAATCCACTAGTTTGTGTCACTTTATGCATTTATTCAGTGTAACTTTGTTTACATACCAACCTGTTGGGTCTCTTCCACACACCCTTCTTTTCTCTAGCTGGCACCTGGGTAGATGGAAACACACAGCTTTAAGAGACTATGTCAGGAGGCAACAGAGCCCACTAACAGGCCTTGTCACTGTCCTCCAGCTGCATGACAGCTGTTGGTCCCACTCAGATGTCCGGATACTTTCTGCAGGCTGGATTTCCCACAGTGGACACTTACCTAGGGGTTGCAATTGCCCTTGTGATGGTTACCTTTAATTGTCAACTTAAAAGAATCTAGAACAACTTGGGAGAAGAGTCTCAATAAGAAACTGTCTGAATTGGGTTGGCTTGTGGGCATGCTTCTGATGGATTTTCTCAGTTGGGTTAAATAAGATGGAAAGGTTCATTGTGAATATAAATGCACTATTTCATGGGATGAGCCCTGGGCTGAATAAAAAGAAGAGAGCGAGGGGCTGGAGAGATGGCTCAGTGGTTAAGAGCACTGGCTACTCTTGCAGAGGAACAGCTTCAGTTCCCAGCCCCCACATGGCAGTTAACAAGCATCTATAACTCCAGTTCCAGGGGACACTGACACCCTCTTCTGATTTCCAGAATCTGACACAGATGCACTTATGTACATACAAGTAGGCAACATACTTATACATATAAAATAAAAATAATAAACTTTTTTGATCTTTTTGAGACAGGGTCTTCCTATAGCCCCAGCTGACCTAGAACTCACTATGTAGACCAGGCTGCCTTGAACTCACAGAAATCCACCTCCCTCTGCCTCCTGAGTTCTGGGATTAAGGATATACATCACCATGCCCAGCCTGAAAATAATAAACTTTTTTTAAAGAGGAGAGAATGAACCATGAATTAGCAAACATATATTCATTTTCTGATCTTGTTTGTAGATGTTCCTGCCACCTTAACTTCCCTGCAGTGATGGCCTGTAACCTGAAATTGTGAGCCAAATGAATCCTTTCTTCCTTAAGTTGCTTTTTGTCATGGTGTTTTATCACAGCAACAACAAATGAAACCAAGACATCCTTGCTGGCCAGTGGTCACCCCTCCAGCACCTTTGTTCACTGAGAAGCCCTGGCATAAAACTATGACTCCCCTTCAATGTGATCTCAGAAGGTCTGCCCCACAAATTTCAGCCACAGGCCCCCTTTCTCCACATCACCATGTTTTAAAGTTCATTATCCCATTCTCCTTCAGCATCCTGCTCACTGAAGGTGGCCATGAGGTTTATCAGAAAGTGGTCAAAATCTTTCTCATCTAAAGAAGCTATACTTTTACTGTAAGGATCACTCAGGGACACTATGGAGACAACTACAAAGATACAAAGGCAGGCCTTGGCTGAGAAAGAAGAGATTAGTGTACATCTGTCCCCTGTCTCTCTGAGGTTGTTCTATCTGTATTCTTCCCATGATTTCCTAGTCTGGTCTATTAGTTGAGTTTCTCATCACTAAGACAGAATACTTGACAAAAGCAATGTAAGGAAGGAAAGGGTTATTTTGGCTCACAGCTTCAGAAATATTTCAGTTCACCACGGCAGAGAAAGTATGATGACTAGAGTGGCTCCATCCTAACGGCAGGAACTGGAGTTATAGATGCTTGCGGCTGTAGATGTACACTGTGATTGACCAGAAAGTAGAGAGCACAGGCTGGAACCAGAGTGGGTGTAACCTTCAAAGCCTGCCCATAGCGATCTTTTTCTACCTGCCAAGTACCATGTTCCAAAGGTTTCACAACTTCCTTTTCACAGCATCGCCAGTGTGGGGAGGTCAAGTGTTCAAATACATGAGTCCCCATTTCCCTGGGATCCCTCCCTGAATCAATGCCTAAGCTGTATCAAGGAGATCTCGAAATGGGATGGGAATGCGGGGACCCTTTCAGGAAGTCTGCAAGATGCAAACCATCTTCATTATACCAGCATAGTCCTCGCTTCTCACTCCCATTCTCCTACAGCCATACAGTGGAAGCTTCCAGAATGGACATGATCTGTGATACCTCATAACACTGCAAAAAAAATTTGCAAGAATCCAATTCTCTTCTGTGAAACCAAACATTTTGCAAAAAGGTTAAGCAGTGTTATTCTAATGTTTTTATTTTCATTTTAGAAAATATTGGGTTTTGAGGTGAAAATATGTTGTGCTACATACAATGGGTTTATTAAATTGCTATGGTCTTTTTGAGACAGGGTGTAGCCCTAGCTGGCCTGGAACTCACTATGTAGACCAGGTTGGCCTCAATCTCATAAAGATCTGCCTGCCTCTGCTTCCTGAGTGCTAGGATTAAAAGCATGCACCGGGCTGGAGAGATAGCCTAGCGGTTAGGAGCACCGACGCTCTTGCAGAGGACCCGGGTTCGATCCCCAGCACCCACATGGCGGCTAAGAACCGTCTGTAACTCCAATTCCAGGAGAACTCCAGTTCCAGGGGAATCCGAGACCCTCTTCTGACCTCCGCGGCATTGCACGACATGGGTGCACAGACCTGCATGCAGACAGTACATTCATACACATACAAAAATAAATAAATAAATAAATAAATAAATAAATAAATAAATAAATAAATTAAAAAAAAGCATGCACCAACATGCGAGCTCTTGGTTTTTATTTTTAATTGATGTGTAATAATTGAACATACATATAGAGGACAGCATGTATATCATGTGTAGTGATGAGAGGCTGTGCTGGATAGCTTTAGTGTCAACTTGACACACCTGGGTTGATGGAGCCTCAGTTGGGGAATTGGCTCCATTGGATTGGCTTGTGGCCACATCTGTGGAGTATTGTCTTGATTGTCAAGCAGTGTGGGAGGGCCCAGCCCACAATAAGTGGGGCCACCCTGGGCAGGTTGTTGTGTACCGTAAAAGAAGGCGGGCTGGGCATGAGCCAGGGGAGCAAGCCAGTGAACAGCATTCCTCCAAGGCTTGTGCTTCAACTCCTGCCTCCAGGCTTCTGCCCTGAGTTCCTGCCTTGGGTTCCTAAGTGATGAACTGTGACCCAGGAAATGTAAGCTGAATAAACCCTTTCCTCCCCAAGCTGGTGTAGGTCAGAGTGTTTTGTCACAGCAACGAAAAACAAACTAGAACAGAGGCACTACCACAGCACCTCACACAAAGCCATAGTCTCACTACCAAACTCAAAAGAAGCAATGCCAATGCAAATGCTTCTGCTCTGCCAGGACCCCCATTCTCACTTCTGAACAATAAGCTTATGATAAAAAAGCTTTAGAGCTGACCACTAGGGATTAGATAACTATCAGGGAGGTCATCCCTGGAGAAAAATGATGACAATCTCCATCAAATGGACTCAGTACATTGTGTGTGTGTGTGTGTGTGTATTTATAAATGTGTGTGTTTATAAATGTGTGTATGCATATGTAACAATAATAATCTGAGAGAGAGTGGGGAGACACGGGGGAGCTGGAGTAGGGAAGGGTAGGGTAGAAATTATGTAAATACAGTATGAAATTCTTGAAAAAAAACAAAAAAGTTTAAAAAATATATTTTTTTAATTTCAAATGCTGAAATAACTTGTGATGGGGTATAGAAAGTGAAATTCAATGTCGGCAAGATTTTTCCTGGGACACTGTCCTCTGAGATTAGGGAGAAAAATAAACCAATGATGAGATTCTGGGCCTTAGGTGGTTTAGGGCCCCCAGCAACAAAAAGGGCACATGGTTTGCCCACATCCCTGCTCTCTAGCCTAGCTGGAGCTCTTGAAGAGTTTCAGGCAGTGAGCTGGAGAAACTGTGTAAGTCTCCTGAGGCATCCCAGAATATAGCCCTCAAAGGAATTCTTAAAGAGCAAGCTCAAATATCCAAAGATATGATATGAGTAAAAACTTTCCTGACACATGAGAGGGTCCCAGGGGAAATGCATCCATCCAAGGCAGGCTCCAGGTGCTATGAATCTTGAAGAAATGGCACAACCATTGGCTAGCAATGGCCAGTGCCTTCTTCCAATCGCATGCCGATGATTAAACAGAGGTGCAACACAAGTTGTCATAGAAATATATTTCAGTCCATATGTCTGATTTCTGTAATAGACAAAAATTATAACTATTCTTATGAACACAGAGTGACTATTTAAAAAGTGGTAAAGAAAATTTTAATATTTTTTTAATATTGTATGTTATTCTAAATGCTTACTTAGAAGTGAATCTAGGCTGGGTGTTTTGGCACATGCCTCTACTCCCAGTACTCAAGAGACAGAGGCAGATGAATTGAGGCCAGCCTAGTCTACATAGAAATTTCCAGGCCAGCTGGAGCTATAGGAAGACCCTGTCACAGGAAGACCAAAAGGAAAAGTAAATTTTCATATAAGTATTTGAAATATGGGTGTTTTATATAGATGCTATTATTATTATTATTATTGTTGTTATATTATCTTCATTATTGACCTGAAGAAAGCAACTTGCCCAAGACTACACAGAAAAATTATAAAATACACTTTTGAATTTTTTCTCCTCAAATCTACTTTAATGCATAACTAGGCAGTCTGTAATGAAACACAGTCATATCACATTTTAATATCTTTGTGATATAAATGATCCACTTCTCAACTCTCCATCACACCCTACCTCTTGTTCACAGATTCCTTCTCAAACGGACCTGGGAAAAGCAGTCTGTTTCAATTTGCCGGGGGACAAAAATCTCCCCCTAAGGTTTAGCGACTGCTGCAGTTGGAATGCTCAGAAACGGAGGCCATGTTCCTGTCATGGCAAATTAGGTCAACATGGAGAGACTTGGGGCCATGCATGGGATGACGGGATGTAAAAGCACATTATTAACTGATGTCCTCTCCATTTTATTTTTCCTCAGTGACATCTAACAAATTGAATGTAAGTGTTCAGAAATACAAAATGCTCCAATTGATGGTTCGAAGAGATGGGGGGCGAAGTCCTGCATAAGCTGGCAGGGAATGTAATAATAGACACTGAATATTGTGAATAATTCAGGAAATGTTGTTTTCTTTTTATTAATTAAATTTGTTATTTAACAATTTCTTACGTGCCTATAATGCATTCTGATTCCTCGCCTCACTCACCCTTTCTTAGCTCCCTCCCAGCTTTGTCAACAGCACAACTCCTCCTCAAAAATCCCATTCCCACATTTATATTTTTAATTTTTTTGTGACCACTGAGGGCCATCTGTGTGATAATGTATTTGGAACTATCTACCGGAGCCTGCTAGACTCACCATTAATTAGGCAACTGAAGAAAATGACTTCCCCTCTCCCAGATCCTATTAGTAGCCATTAGTTCTTAGAGAGGAGTAGAACCCCAAAATGCCAGCCTCGTGCATACCCAATGCAAGTAATCTCAGCTGCTGTGGGCAATGGATATGTCACACCCTGGAAAATGCTATTTGCAACCCTTTTCCATGTCTTCCACCTGTTATCCTTTGCCCTCCCTCTGAGATGCACCTTGAACTGTAGTGGAGGAGGTATAAATTCTTTGTTTAGGGTTGAACATTCAACTATCACTTATTCTCAGCACTTTGAGCATTTACCACCATTCACTGAAAAGAGAAGCTTTTCTGAATGAAGGCTGAGTGTAGCATTTTCCCACAAGCATAAAAATAGATATTTAGACAACAGCTTGAGGCAGAGGCAGGCATATCTCTGTGAGATCAAGGCCAACCTGGTCTATATAGCGAGTTCCAAGCCAGGTGGGGCTACAGGGAGACCCTGTCTCAAAAAGTACAATAGAAAATTTTAAAATAGTGTCTCAAAAAAAAACTTGTATGCAAATGTCCAGCAACTAATAAACCAGACACAACATGTCCAACCACAAAAAAGAATGAAATATTGACACAAACATGCAACAACATGGATGAACTTTGAAAATGCAACAATATGTTGAAGAAATCAGCCAGACACAAAAGTGCACATAGTCAATGCTTTCATCATTATGAAATATCCAAGGTAGCTGGAGTCATGGTGACAGGAGGGAGCGAGCGAAGGCATGGGCATAGCTGGGAAGGGTGCACCATTTCCTTTAATAACAATAAAAATTAAGACTGTGGGATTGGCTGGACAACTCTGTGAGTCCACTAATGACCTCTGAGATGTGTACCTTAAGAGGGTAAATTTGTGGGGCTGGAGAGATGGCCTAGCAGTTAAGAGCGCTGACTGCTCCAGGTTCAATTCCCAGCACCCACATGGCAGCTGAGAACTGTCTTTAACTCCAGTTCCAGGGGAATCCGACGCCCTCTTCTGACCTCCGAGGCATTGCACGACACAGGTGCACAGACCTACATGAAGACAGTACATTCATATACATAAAAAAAAAAATAAAAAATTTTTAATTTTTTTTTTTGTATTTTCGAGACAGGGTTTCTCTGTAGCCCCAGCTGTCCTGGAACTCGCTCTGTAGAACAGGCTGGCCTTGAACTCATAAAGATCTGCCTGCCTCTGCCTCCCGAGTGCTAGGATTAAAGGCGTGCGCCACCACGCCCAGCTAAAAATTTTACGTATTTCTGTATGTGTATGAATGTACTGTCTGCATGTAGGTCTGTGCACCTGTGTCGTGCAATGCCGCGGAGGTCAGAAGAGGGTCTCGGATTCCCCTGGAACTGGAGTTCTCCTGGAATTGGAGTGACAGACGGTTCTCAGCCTCCATGTGGGTGCTGGGGATTGAACCCGGGTCCTCTGCAAGAGCTGTCGGTGCTCTTAACAGCTAGGCTATCTCCCTAGCCCCAATAAAAAAAATTTTAAAG
Organism: Rhizomys pruinosus; assembly: GCA_009823505.1. NCBI lineage: Eukaryota > Metazoa > Chordata > Mammalia > Rodentia > Spalacidae > Rhizomys > Rhizomys pruinosus. The sequence continues at coordinate 1,693,476 of VZQC01000106.1, read as the reverse complement.
AGGGTAAATTGTATGGTATCTTGTTAAAGCTATCACTAAAATTATAGAAAATATACCTAGCAGTGTAATTGTTTATCTTACCTTTTCAGAAAATGAACAGTTTTTAGAGTTCTCTTATGAAAATTCCATTTAAAGATAGAGAATTTTACAGTATAGACTAACAACATTGGTGTCTTCTGGTTCAGGCCCCCTATGGGAAACAGTTTCTATTAAATGGCATTCCATGAACCAACACCACCAAATTTAAGTATTGTTTCATGGTACTTGGAGCATAAAGAGACTAATTAATTCTAAAAATAAAACATTATATATTCTTACTAATTACAATGATTGCTGCAGAAACCATCAACATAATGCATGGCTGAGTGATGCACCATAAGCAAGGTTTACATTTGTAAGTCATCTCTTGAAAAATCAGCAGGATGTTAACTGACATGCTCTTAACACTCTCCATGGCCAGGGATGTCTGCATGCCCTGGAAGCTTATGCAACAGGAAGATGTGTCCAGATTGTTGGAAGTTGAAAATTCAGTAAAAAAAATATTGTTAGGTTTATAAATATCATAAAATTGTTTGATTTTTATGATCTAATTTGTGCTTCTGGATCTGGCTAAATACTCAATTCATTTTCCTTCACTAAACCTTGGATATAGTGCTGTAAAAGGTGGTCAGAAGATCGTTCCTTTTTCTAGTCCTTAGGGTAAGGTTTGTAAACACAGATTCTCTGCATGGATTAGGAGTTGGTGAACCCATTGGGTGTTGATAACTTTCTGTGTCGATGACTTTCAGTCTCTATCTCATTTGTGAACCAACAATGAATTCATCTCAACAGTTGGTGAATGCGGTCAGGACGCTCTTTACCTTCAGATTATGAAGAAGATTTAAAAAAAAAAAGGAGGAGAGGAGGAGGAGGAGGAGGGGAGAGAGAGAAAGAGAGAGAGAGAGAGAGAGAGAGAGAGAGAGAGATACAGGAGTCCAGTATAAAGTCTTTTTAGTTAAATGTATTAGGTTATCAAGGTAGTAATTTCATGCTTGCTCTGAAACATTGAAAATATTAAAACATTTAAAATATAGGTGTTTGGCTGAAGGAGGACTTGGAATCAGTCCTAAATACTTCTGGCAATAAGAATAGGAGCTTGCTTCCTTAAATCTTGTAATGATGCCAAATGTTCTCTCTTCCATTGACTTTTCATTAAAAATGTTCACCTTTCAAGTGTAAAAAATAATAATAATTAATTAAAAGTAGTACAGCAAATGCTGTGTATTTTTTATGAAATTTTAGCAATGATTTCTATGCCAAGTTGTCTCAGCCTCCTTTACGCTTTGAAAACAGTTATATTTTCAATAAGCAATTAAATTAAATTAATATATACTAAACTATGCAGACCTAAGGTGATGTTTAAGGACCTTGCTTTTGTTTTGTTTGATTATGGTTTTTCTCCTGAGTCTTTTCTTTCCTGCTGTCTTTTCTTTCCTCCTCTTTCTTTTCCCTTTTCTTCTCAAAGGCACCTGCTATACTTTTACTGACACTTACAGGCTTATTTCTTTGTCTAAACAGGATTAGAATTTTCACAACTATCAAGTTTTTTCAAATGACATAAATTTAAAGAACTATTAAATAAGTTTATTAAGAATCTTTCCAAGACAAAATTAGGAAACAAAAAGAGACCTTAAAACAAACATTTCAAGGTAATACAATTAAAGGTTAGGAAACTGAAGAGTCCATAAAATAAACATTTCACAGACATGACTTGCTTCTTGTTGCAAAGAGGGAAGCAAGAAATCACAGAATGAAAATGCTTTTACATCATAAAAGTCTTTCAAAGCATTCATATGTCCACATGTGTTAAACAATGTAAGAACAGATATAATTAAAACACTCCCACCTAACTCAGTGCACCATAAATATCTGGTTCCCATATCTGCTTTCTTGTTTATAGTTGCATTTTGATTTATCTTTTTTCTCCATGAGATATGAGAAACTATATAATTGCATTGCATCATTGATATTTAACATACCAAGTCTCCAACTTATCAAATGAAACTAGCAAATTGAGTTAAGTCCTTCAAAATTATTTTCCCATTTACTCAATAGATATCAAAGATCAAATCCTACAGGAGTCAAAAGAAGGAAGAAAGGTTCCAGAAGGACTTGTAGAAGCCTCCAATGAAAGAGAAGTTAAAGGATAGCTTCCCTCCAGACAAAACCCAGTCTTAAACCATTAGACTCTTGTACAACAGGCAGCCTACTCTTGAGGTCATCCAGCAGCTTCTTAGTGCTAGGTTACATTTCTTTTGGCAACAAGCCATTTCATTTCAACAGTTGACATATCTCTCACCTTCTGCCTAGCACCATAAGTTATAGGACATTTTCCTCTGCCTAGAAATCTACTTTGTCCTGCTTCTGCTCCAGCGTCTCTACCTTCCACCTACTATAACCTGAGAACTAAACTTTCGATATCAATCTAAAACGAAGCCAGTCCCATTTTAGAAATCCGTGAGTTAACCTTTTAACCATGCTCTTTCATTATATTGGGAAAAACTAATTAAGTAGAAAATCAACAAAGCTTTAGCAAGCTGATATACATTCAGCTTTATATTAAACTCTCTTCAGAGATTTTTGTCCTAACATTCGGTATTTGAGGAGCCCGTGCTATGTGTAAGACATGGTAACTGTCATAGGAAGGACATTAATACAGAAAAACAGGTTCTCCTCATGAAATATATAACCTAATTGAGGAAATAAAACTATTTTAATTAAAAATATATGTATTATTTTTATTTTATGTGTATGAGTGTAGAATATTGCCTTTATGTATGTAAGTGCACCCATGTCATCCAGTGTCCACAAAGGTTAGAAGAGGGTGTCAGATCCCCTGGAGCTGGAATTATGGATGGTTGTTAGCAGCCATGTGGGTGCTGGGAACCTGGGAATGTAACCTGTCTCCTCTGCATAAGCAGCCACTGAGTCATCTCTCCAGCCCCAGGAAATGAAACTATTGAAATGTTTTCAAGTCACGGAACATATAACCCAAATATATTCATATAGCTAAAGGACTAGTTAAATGAATGGAACAAGGAGAAATAGACATTTAGAGTAAAAAATATCTGAGCTGGACTGAACCTGGAAGATTTTACAATGAAAGAAGGGTGTTAGGACTTGAATGATGAACAGGATTCACAGGGGACAGTAACATTCCAGGGCAGGAAAACAGATTTAACCAAAAGCACAAATCAGAACAGTTCACAGAAGGTTAGTATAGAGTTCAGCTGAGATAAAATGCCAAAGTAGTGAGCAGTTAGAGGTGTCAGCAGAGGGTACTGTGATGGTCAAGGTCTCACTCTGTCAGACTAGGCCATTGTCTCCTGGTGGGCTGTGGAGTCACTGAAGCTTTCCAGGGGGAATGACAAGATTGAAAAGGTGTTTTATGATCAACTTGTCAGTAATATGAATGATGTATTGGCAATAAGAGAAGCTGGACGTCAGGTGAATAATTACAATTACAAAGCTACTATAGTAGAAATAGAGAAAGATAATAAGTTCAGCAAAGAATAGTGGCATGCATAGAAGAGATAATCAGGAGAAAAAGTGGACTCAGTAGCATTTTATAAAAAAAAGACTTGGCAAATGTTGGTGATTGGTAAGGTCTGAAAGACAAAGAAGACTACGGATGACATCAGACTTTAAACATCAGTGTAAATAAAAGGCATTGAGACAGCATTGTACATTCTTGTGACATATAACAATTATTTTTCAAAACTGCTTCATACTGAAAATAAAGAAATAAAAGCCCTTGCCATAAACATTATGGCTGGCACAAATGTTTTTCAACTGCTTCCACAGCTTAGTTAAAACTGCTGCTAGGCTCAGGGTCCTGCTGAGCTAAGGAGCATGGTTCTCGGCAGCTTCACACAGCACGCGTGGCACAGCACAGCACAGCTATCCTTCTTCTGACAATGTGTGCTGAGAGCCGGGATGAACACTGAGGACTGTACAGTCATTTGGGATCACCACAACCCAGAAATCTGAAATTAAATTTAGAAAATTGTTAACTGCATAGACTGGAAAACTCAAAGCTGAGAGACAATTTGAGAGAATCTATGAAGAGAACATAGAAAAAAAAAAACATAATCCCAAGAAACAGAGGAAGAGTAGAGGAGATGGAGGGGCACATGGGAAACTGGCATGTAGGCAGAGAACACCAATGTCAAAATGCCATGGTTAAAGCAAATGCATCTGCCCTGCTCCATCTCACAAACAAGCTCCTGGTTTCCAGTGAGACCACTGCTGCCCACCTGTGGCTCAGTGACATACTCTGTATCCTTCCTCAGATCCTGGAGCTCATTTGAGCTGATGTTTGTGTCCTGCAACAAAAGCATCCCCAGGAAACATCCTCATCCTATTAAGCTGTGGTGCCAAGAACTGAAATAGAACAGCCAAGAGGAAAGGCAGCTTTTAAGAGTGGATAACAGGGAGAGGAGTGTAGATTCAAGCATGGACTACAACACAGGAATCACATGGTGAAATTAGAATAAGGTCAGGAATGTTTAGCTGTCAGGAAGTAAAGATGATGATAGATATCTTCTCACCCTTGTGTGTGGCAGCAGAAGACAGACAAGAGGAGAAAATGTGGTAGAAACCATTTGAAGATTTTGCCAGATGTCCAGTAATGATTCTACAACATGGCCTGAAAAGAGAGGAAGCTGGGGTTTCTCAGGCTATGTCCTTTGTGCTTTGTTTGCATCCACTGGCAGGAAAGTCGCTCCATCATAGTACTCAGAGCACCTGGAAGGTGCAGCAAGACAAGGGAAAAATGATTCCGTTCTAAGAGCCAAGAAGCAAGACAGCTGAAATCCCAATATTCAGAATCTACCACAATGTTGAAAGCACACAATACATGTAGGAAATTCTATAAAACTATTATCATATTTGAAATCCAGGGCCTAGCTTAAAAAAAAAAAAACTTGGTGTCAGCAAGTCTCTAAGAACAACATGGAACTCAGATAAATTAGATATGATTCTAGTCTGCCACAGTTACTTCAGGGCAAATGTGTCCTCTTTTAAATACCAAATATATTGAACTTTAGCTCACGGGTAGAGTTGAAGTTTTGTAAATAATATCAATGAAGTTTCCCTATTTCAGATGTAAAAAGAAGCTGTTTAAACCTTAAAATAATCAAAGAGTTCATCTTGCCGCATTCTTCAGGAGTGAAATCCACTGGCAAGCTGGAACCATGTTAATTTTCAAACTTTTAAGTCCCTTCTCAAACCACAAAAGCCAGCAAACTAAAGGTAAATCGAAGGGGCTGTTTGGTAAGGATAGAAATGAACTACACCTTTTGAAGTGTTTCCAGGGAAATGTGTTTGGAGTATCTAAGTCCCCAGTGAGTTACAAAGGTTATTCATTCACAAGTGAGATAAATTCATAGCTGTCAAATTGTCTAGATTCTCTGTGTGATCACCAGGGCTTCAAATCATTTATTTTTTTTCCTAGCAAAAGTTCAATATTTTCACAGCTTTAAATTTGATTGTACTTTATAATTTGGAAATAAAGAATTGCTTCTCTTCCTCACCTGTTCAATGGAGCAGTAAAAGTCTATGAGTATATTAAAGCAGTGTTTCGCCTTCATTACCATTTTCTTTTTCTTAGTAAAAACTAAATGTGTCTAAATTGGATGTTTCTCCCAGTAAACTAGCTGCATATAATTAACAGTGTTTGGTTTCGCCATATATATTGAGGTGAATTAGTGCCACTATACATTCTATAATTAGCTATATTTTCTGGCACAATCATAGATGGAATTGTTTAAAAGTCTTATCAAATAAGTGTGTCTATTTTTCTTGCTCTTCTAAGAAAGATTTTAGTTTATGAACTACCTTATTTATCTTACACAAAAGTGCAGTTTTGGGAATAATGTGGTGACTCATCCCTGCTATTAAATTTCATCCTAGGGAGTAAGATAAGATTGTCGTGCAGGATAGTTAAACACATTTTTTGGTGTGTGAGTATGTGTGGTTTGTACACAGGCTTGAGCAGGTATTTCCATTCATGCATGCATAGAGGCCAGAAGAGGACCTCTGGAGTCTGCTCTATCACTCTCCGCTTTATTCCCTTGACCTTGGAGCTAGGCGGGCAGCCAGGAGGCAGGCCCAGAGAGAGCACCTGAGCACAAGAACACTCAAACATACCTGCTTCTCATGTGAGTCCTGGGGATTCTAATTCAGTTCCTCCCATTTCCACAGCATGCGCCCTTACTCACCAAACCAGCTCCCTAGTCGCACTCACTAGGTGCATTTTGAACCATGCCCTTCAAAGATAACTCTGGCTGTTCAATTTTCAATTTAAAGGTTTTAAAACTTTTATTAGAATATATTCATATGCAAAATAATGATTTCATCATGCCACTTTCATACATGTTTATCCTGTACTTTGTTCACATTCCTCCCTACTGCTAGTCCCCTTCCTCTTCCCAAATAGCCTCCATTGTACTTTCACGCCCTCTCTTTTAAATCCAGATTCCACTCATGAGAGCTAACATGAAGACTCATTCATACATGCCACTTGGTAAGAACTTAAGAGTTAGCAGGGTAGTAAGGAGCACCAGGAACAACAAAGATACGAGAAGTAATAAAGAGGTAGGAGCTACCACAGAGGAACTGAAGACAAACACTGGGTCTTCAACCCATAAAAAGCGTGCTCCAGTAGCTTATGAAAGGCCAGACCTGTGCCCCTTTTCTAAGCCTAGGGAACAACCTGCGGAAGAGGGGGCGTGGTAGAATGTAAGGGCTGCGATTGGGGTGAGTGGTGAAGCTACAGCAATGTAGTCTGGACACTCATTTGATCAACTTGATTGAACAGACAACCTGTCACCCCCCACTGGATGATGGGGCTGTGGGTGTTTGGGCACAACAGCCTGCAGATAGGTTTTGCATGAAGGATGCTTGTACTCATGGATTATCACTTGTGGCTAAAAATGAAAAAAAGGAAATAAAAGTAAAAAGGAATTAAGAGTAACTGGTTAAGAGGACCAGCAGCATGTAGTAGAGGGAGCAGGAGGGGTAATGCAGTAAGCATGATCGAAGTACATTGCATACTTGTGTTAANTTTGTGAACCAACAATGAATTCATCTCAACAGTTGGTGAATGCGGTCAGGACGCTCTTTACCTTCAGATTATGAAGAAGATTTAAAAATAAAAAAAAAAGGAGGGGGAGGAGGGGAAGGAGGAGGAGAGAGAGAGAGAGAGAGAGAGGAGGAGAGAGAGAGAGAGAGAGAGAGGAGAGATCAGGAGTCCAGTTATAAAGTCTTTTTAGTTAAATGTATTAGGTTATCAAGGTAGTAATTTCATGCTTGCTCTGAAACATTGAAAATATTTAAAACATTTAAAAATATAGTGTTTGGCTGAAGGAGGACTTGGAATCAGTCCTAAATACTTCTGGCAATAAGAATAGGAGCTTGCTTCCTTAAATCTTGTAATGATGCCAAATGTTCTCTCTTCCATTGACTTTTCATTAAAAATGTTCACCTTCAAGTGTAAAAAATAATAAAATTAATTAAAAGTAGTACAGCAAATGCTGTGTATTTTTTATGAAATTTTAGCAATGATTTCTATGCCAAGTTGTCTCAGCCTCCTTTACGCTTTGAAAACAGTTATATTTTCAATAAGCAATTAAATTAAAATTAATATATACTTAACTATGCAGACCTAAGGTGATGTTTAAGGACCTTGCTTTTGTTTTGTTTGATTATGGTTTTTCTCCTGAGTCTTTTCTTCATGCTGTTCTTTTCTTTCCTCCTCTTTCTTTCCCTTTTTCTTCTCAAAGGCACCTGCTATACTTTTACCTGACACTTACAGGCTTATTTCTTTGTCTAAACAGGATTAGAATTTTCACAACTATCAAGTTTTTTCAAATGACATAAATTTAAAGAACTATTAAATAAGTTTATTAAGAATCTTTCCAAGACAAAATTAGGAAACAAAAAGAGACCTTAAAACAAACATTTCAAGGTAATACAATTAAAGGTTAGGAAACTGAAGAGTCCATAAAATAAACATTTCACAGACCTGACTTGCTTCTTGTTGCAAGAGGAGCAAGAAAATCACAGACATGAAAAAATGCTTTTCCATCATAAAAGTCTTTCAAAGCATTCATATGTCCACATGTGTTAAACAATGTAAGAACAGATAGTAATTAAAACACTCCCACCTAACTCAGTGCACCATAAATATCTGGTCCCATATCTGCTTTCTTGTTTATAGTTGCATTTTGATTTATCTTTTTTCTCCATGAGATATGAGAAACTATATAATTGCATTGCATCATTGATATTTAACATACCAAGTCTCCAACTTATCAAATGAAACTAGCAAATTGAGTTAAGTCCTTCAAAATTATTTTCCCATTTACTCAATAGATATCAAAGATCAAATCCTACAGGAGTCAAAAGAAGGAAGAAAGGTTCCAGAAGGACTTGTAGAAGCCTCCAATGAAAGAGAAGTTAAAGGATAGCTTCCCTCCAGACAAAACCCAGTCTTAAACCATTAGACTCTTGTACAACAGGCAGCCTACTCTTGAGGTCATCCAGCAGCTTCTTAGTGCTAGGTTACATTTCTTTTGGCAACAAGCCATTTCATTTCAACAGTTGACATATCTCTCACCTTCTGCCTAGCACCATAAGTTATAGGACATTTTCCTCTGCCTAGAAATCTACTTTGTCCTGCTTCTGCTCCAGCGTCTCTACCTTCCACCTACTATAACCTGAGAACTAAACTTTGATATCAATCTAAAACGAAGCCAGTCCCATTTTAGAAATCCGTGAGTTAACCTTTTAACCATGCTCTTTCATTATATTGGGAAAAACTAATTAAGTAGAAAATCAACAAAGCTTTAGCAAGCTGATATACATTCAGCTTTATATTAAACTCTCTTCAGAGATTTTTGTCCTAACATTCGGTATTTGAGGAGCCCGTGCTATGTGTAAGACATGGTAACTGTCATAGGAAGGACATTAATACAGAAAAACAGGTTCTCCTCATGAAATATATAACCTAATTGGGAAATAAAAACTATTTAATTAAAATATATGTTTTTTTTATTTTATGTGTATGAGTGTAGATATTGCCTTTTGTTTGTAGTGCCCCATGTCATCCAGTGTCCAACAGGTTAGAAGAGGAGTGTCACGATCCCCTGGAGCTGGAATTATGGATGAGTGTTAGCAGCATGTGGGTGCTGAACCTGGGAATGTAACCTGTCTCCTCTGCATAAGCAGCCACTGAGTCATCCACTCAGCCCCAGGACTATGAAACTATTGAAATGTTTTCAAGTCACGGAACATATAACCCAAATATATTCATATAGCTAAAGGACTAGTTAAATGAATGGAACAAGGAGAAATAGACATTTAGAGTAAAAAATATCTGAGCTGGACTGAACCTGGAAGATTTTACAATGAAAGAAGGGTGTTAGGACTTGAATGATGAACAGGATTCACAGGGGACAGTAACATTCCAGGGCAGGAAAACAGATTTAACCAAAAGCACAAATCAGAACAGTTCACAGAAGGTTAGTATAGAGTTCAGCTGAGATAAAATGCCAAAGTAGTGAGCAGTTAGAGGTGTCAGCAGAGGGTACTGTGATGGTCAAGGTCTCACTCTGTCAGACTAGGCCATTGTCTCCTGGTGGGCTGTGGAGTCACTGAAGCTTTCCAGGGGGAATGACAAGATTGAAAAGGTGTTTTATGATCAACTTGTCAGTAATATGAATGATGTATTGGCAATAAGAGAAGCTGGACGTCAGGTGAATAATTACAATTTCAAAGCTACTATAGTAGAAATAGAGAAAGATAATAAGTTCAGCAAAGAATACGTGGCATGCATAGAAGAGATAATCAGGAGAAAAGTGGACTCAGTAGCATTTTATAAAAAAAAGACTTGGCAAATGTTGGTGATTGGTAAGGTCTGAAAGACAAAGAAGACTACGGATGACATCAGACTTTAAACATCAGTGTAAATAAAAGGCATTGAGACAGCATTGTACATTCTTGTGACATATAACAATTATTTTTCAAAACTGCTTCATACTGAAATAAAGAAATAAAAGCCCTTGCCATAAACATTATGGCTGGCACAAATGTTTTTCAACTGCTTCCACAGCTTAGTTAAAACTGCTGCTAGGCTCAGGGTCCTGCTGAGCTAAGGAGCATGGTTCTCGGCAGCTTCACACAGCACGCGTGGCACAGCACAGCACAGCTATCCTTCTTCTGACAATGTGTGCTGAGAGCCGGGATGAACACTGAGGACTGTACAGTCATTTGGGATCACCACAACCCAGAAATCTGAAATTAAATTTAGAAAATTGTTAACTGCATAGACTGGAAAACTCAAAGCTGAGAGACAATTTGAGAGAATCTATGAAGAGAACATAGAAAAAAAAAAACATAATCCCAAGAAACAGAGGAAGAGTAGAGGGTGGGGGGCACATGGGAAACTGGCATGTAGGCAGAGAACACCAATGTCAAAATGCCATGGTTAAAGCAAATGCATCTGCCCTGCTCCATCTCACAAACAAGCTCCTGGTTTCCAGTGAGACCACTGCTGCCCACCTGTGGCTCAGTGACATACTCTGTATCCTTCCTCAGATCCTGGAGCTCATTTGAGCTGATGTTTGTGTCCTGCAACAAAAGCATCCCCAGGAAACATCCTCATCCTATTAAGCTGTGGTGCCAAGAACTGAAATAGAACAGCCAAGAGGAAAGGCAGCTTTTAAGAGTGGATAACAGGGAGAGGAGTGTAGATTCAAGCATGGACTACAACACAGGAATCACATGGTGAAATTAGAATAAGGTCAGGAATGTTTAGCTGTCAGGAAGTAAAGATGATGATAGATATCTTCTCACCCTTGTGTGTGGCAGCAGAAGACAGACAAGAGGAGAAAATGTGGTAGAAACCATTTGAAGATTTTGCCAGATGTCCAGTAATGATTCTACAACATGGCCTGAAAAGAGAGGAAGCTGGGGTTTCTCAGGCTATGTCCTTTGTGCTTTGTTTGCATCCACTGGCAGGAAAGTCGCTCCATCATAGTACTCAGAGCACCTGGAAGGTGCAGCAAGACAAGGGAAAAATGATTCCGTTCTAAGAGCCAAGAAGCAAGACAGCTGAAATCCCAAGATCAGAAACCCACAGTGAAAGCACACAAAAACTATGTAGGAAATTCTAAAAACTATTATTACATATTTGAAATCCAGGGCCTAGCTAAAAAAAAAAAAAACTTGGTGTCAGCAAGTCTCTAAGAACAACATGGAACTCAGATAAATTAGATATGATTCTAGTCTGCCACAGTTACTTCAGGGCAAATGTGTCCTCTTTTAAATACCAAATATATTGAACTTTAGCTCACGGGTAGAGTTGAAGTTTTGTAAATAATATCAATGAAGTTTCCCTATTTCAGATGTAAAAAGAAGCTGTTTAAACCTTAAAATAATCAAAGAGTTCATCTTGCCGCATTCTTCAGGAGTGAAATCCACTGGCAAGCTGGAACCATGTTAATTTTCAAACTTTTAAGTCCCTTCTCAAACCACAAAAGCCAGCAAACTAAAGGTAAATCGAAGGGGCTGTTTGGTAAGGATAGAAATGAACTACACCTTTTGAAGTGTTTCCAGGGAAATGTGTTTGGAGTATCTAAGTCCCCAGTGAGTTACAAAGGTTATTCATTCACAAGTGAGATAAATTCATAGCTGTCAAATTGTCTAGATTCTCTGTGTGATCACCAGGGCTTCAAATCATTTATTTTTTTTCCTAGCAAAGTTCAATATTTTCACAGCTTTAAATTTGATTGTACTTTATAATTTGGAAATAAAGAATTGCTTCTCTTCCTCACCTGTTCAATGGAGCAGTAAAGTCTATGAGTATATTAAAGCAGTGTTTCGCCTTCATTACCATTTTCTTTTTCTTAGTAAAAACTAAATGTGTCTAAATTGGATGTTTCTCCCAGTAAACTAGCTGCATATAATTAACAGTGTTTGGTTTCGCCATATATATTGAGGTGAATTATGCCACTATACATTCTATAATTAGCTATATTTTCTGGCACAATCATAGATGGAATTGTTTAAAAGTCTTATCAAATAAGTGTGTCTATTTTTCTTGCTCTTCTAAGAAAGATTTTAGTTTATGAACTACCTTATTTATCTTACACAAAAGTGCAGTTTTGGGAATAATGTGGTGACTCATCCCTGCTATTAAATTTCATCCTAGGGAGTAAGATAAGATTGTCGTGCAGGATAGTTAAACACATTTTTTGGTGTGTGAGTATGTGTGGTTTGTAACAGGCTTGAGCAGGTATTTCCATTCATGCATGCATAGAGCCAGAAGAGGACCTCTGGAGTCTGCTCTAAATCACTCTCCGCTTTATTCCCTTGACCTTGGAGCTAGGCGGGCAGCCAGGAGGCAGGCCCAGAGAGAGCACCTGAGCACAAGAACACTCAAACATACCTGCTTCTCATGTGAGTCCTGGGGATTCTAATTCAGTTCCTCCCATTTCCACAGCATGCGCCCTTACTCACCAAACCAGCTCCCTAGTCGCACTCACTAGGTGCATTTTGAACCATGCCCTTCAAAGATAACTCTGGCTGTTCAATTTTCAATTTAAAGTTTTTAAAACTTTTTTAGAATATATTCATATGCAAAATAATGATTTCATCATGCCACTTTCATACATGTTTATCCTGTACTTTGTTCACATTCCTCCCTACTGCTAGTCCCCTTCCTCTTCCCAAATAGCCTCCATTGTACTTATTCACGCCCTCTCTTTTAAATCCAGATTCCACTCATGAGAGCTAACATGAAGACTCATTCATACATGCCACTTGGTAAGAACTTAAGAGTTAGCAGGGTAGTAAGGAGCACCAGGAACAACAAAGATACGAGAAGTAATAAAGAGGTAGGAGCTACCACAGAGGAACTGAAGACAAACACTGGGTCTTCAACCCATAAAAAGCGTGCTCCAGTAGCTTATGAAGGCCAGACCTGTGCCCCTTTTCTAAGCCTAGGGAACAACCTGCGGAAGAGGGGCGTCGGGTAGAATGTAAGGGCTGCGATTGGGGTGAATGGTGGAAGCTACAGCAATTAGTCTGGACACTCATTTGTATCAACTTGATTGAACAGACAACCTGTCACCCCCCACTGGAGATGGGGCTGTGGGTGTTTGGGCACAACAGCCTGCAGATAGGTTTTGCATGAAGGATGCTTGTCTGCATGGATTATCACTTGTGCTAAAAATGAAAAAAAGAAAACTGAGAGAAAGATGCAAGACAGTTTGGCGGAATGGTGATCTGGGATGGGTGGGGGTGGGGGGGGAGGAAGGGAAATTGGCCTGAACTGAATTGGAAAAAATGTGTGAAATGCACAAAAGCATCAATAAAAACTAATTAAAAAAAAAAAAAAAAAAAAAAAAGAAAGCCAGCTAGGAGGCCCCTTGGCTAAACCAAGCCCAAACTACTAGGATTTGAGATGTCTCCAAAAGCAGCAAAGGCAAGGGGGAACCTATACAAAAGATAAGCTTAAATAAGCCCTCTGGCTTCACGTGATCTCAGTCAACTTAAAAACCACTCGTTGCGAGGCAAGGTTGACACAGAAGCAGTGATGCTGTCTTATTTGTCAACTGGATAGGCTTTAGAGTCACCATAAAAACAAGTCCCACCTGTCTTCGAGAACTTATCTAGAAAAAGTTAATTGAGGTGGAAAGATCAAATGGAAACATATGGAGTACCATCTCACAAGCTGGGTTCCTTTCCTGACAAGCAGAACACAAGCTGAGCCCCAAACATTCCATGCTCTCTACTTTCTGACTAAAGACACTATTTGACCAGCTGCCTCAAGCTCCTGCCCACCATGATTTCCCCCTTTCATCTGTGAGCCAATATAAACTCTTACTTCCTTAATTTGTTTTAGTCGGTTTTAGTCAGTTATATTTTGCCAAGGCCATGAGGTAAGTGACAATACACCTATATCCCCAGCACTTGGGATGCTAAGACAAGAAGATATAAATTTGAGGCCAGCCTGTGCTACACAGTGAGGCCTCATTTGAGAAGTCACCAGGCTGAGCAGCCCACTATCAGTCTTCACTAGCTTTCTCCCATATGATGTCTGTAATGTGAGGTTAAAATTTTGAATTTTATCATTTCAAAAATTGATAAAAGGCTTGGCACTTTTGTCTTTATTCTATGTCTCCTTTGCTGTCTTAACCACCAAGTCAGACTCTATTCAACTCTGCATGCAGACATGTTGCTCTTTTGAGAAATGCTTTGTCCAAGACTGTAATACAGACTTCCTTGGCCTCTTGCCCCTTGTTTCTTCTACCCAGTCCTCGTGTTTTCTCACCAACTTCAGCTCTTACAGTCCTTTGGTTTTTTCCATGCAGCCAAAGCCAAATCTTGAAAGCATGTTGATCACAAAGGATGATGGAGTCCACAGTCCTGATTTAAACCCCAAATGTCCTGCAGCCAAGGTCAGACAACTATGAAAGATGATGGCAGCCATAACTCAGAAGATCCTGAGTGAATGTGACCCTTGTGCCATGAAGTACAAGGCCAGAATGCTTCCACATAAGAAGGAAAACATCTTCTGAAACTGTACCCATGACTGAGTAATTAATGAACTTTCATTTACTCCACCCTCGAGACTAAATCAAATAAAAGCCCATTACTCCCACCACTGGGTAGGGCCATCCAGTCACCTCTTTGTTCCCAGTTAGCCCCCTGGAGCTCTCAAACTGAGTACAAACTCCCCATTAAAACTTTGCTTATCTTGTCCGAAGTGTACAACTTGGTCTTATTTCTGTTTGTTCTGGGCCTCAACACCCTGCTGTCCAGTATCGCTAATACTCAGCAATTGACAGGAACCAGAAATGAGCTGTGGTTACTGGCCTGGTTGTCCTTGGAATTGTTTCAGCTAGAAACATAAATGAGTTAGATGTAAGCAGAAGTAGCCAGCCTGACCTGTTTTGATAAAAAGAAAGCCAAGTCCTCATGGTGTTTGTACTGCGTGTCAGAAAACCGTAGTATTTCCGTATTCATCTGAAGAGGAAAGCCAGCCAATGCAGGAGGCCCATCTGCAATGGTTCTGAAAGCCCAGACATTTCTGACTCTCATGAGAAGAGAGATTGTTGCTCATAGATTCTTATCAATGACCTACTAAGACTGCAAAGTTAGTAGTGACCGTTTTCTTCAAACACCTATAATATCCTGGGGTAGTCAGGGGTCTATGCAAAAGGTGAAGTTACAATGCCCAACAACAGATGTGATGGAGTAGATGCTTATTGGACTACCAAAAACTGCCAAGAAGGTTTGAAACAGAACTCAAACAACCAAGAGACTGAGCTGAATGGACTTGGAGAGGAAGGGACTGTATGCAACTGGCAAGAATCCACAGGCTTGTGTTATTGGGGTGACAAGTTATGGACAGAGCCATTGGGTTTCTGCAGGACACCCACAAATTATCAACAGAGCAGTTGGGTTTCTGCAGGACACCCACAAATTATCAACAGAGCAGTTGGGTTTCTGCAGGACACCCACAAATTATCAACAGAGCAGTTGGGTTTCTGCAGGACATCCACCAAACAAAAACAAGGTAAGATCAAAATGAGGGAAAAATTAAGGAGTTTGGGGGATTATGCTGAAACTCTGAGGTTCTCTTTTAGAAGGACATCATATATGGAGTTGATTGTTAAAACTACTATTCTGGTATTGATCTGTGGATGCAAAGGAAGAAGTTATGGCAGAAGAGAAACATTTGAAGGTTATAAGTATAAATGATTAAGAGTGGAGGAATGCCCTGCCAATTAGAAAAGATGCATAGCTAGAGTTTATCAAGTATTCACACAAAGAGGCTACAAAGTATGTCATGTAAAAAGAGAGAATTAAGACTGACAAAATGTAGCAGGCAAGGTCAAGTTTAGGATCAGCTGATGAACAATGGCATGTTCTGCATGCAAAAGGAATATCGTCTTTGAAGAATGATGGAACTTTAATCCAGATAAATCAGTTTGATCCAGATAAATTCAGTTAGAGATTCAGTTATAAATTCAGGTCCTATTCAATGTTGTCATATACATGCATATATATGATGTGTTCCACAAAACAATTTATGCAAGTTGTTTAAAAATAAAATATGCTCTTTTCACATATTTCTTAGCACCAGCCAACTTCAGCTCAGGTGTCTCATGCTTCACTAATGTATGTTCTTAATTGTTTATAAGTCAGAATATTTTAATGATCTAAAGAAAGTGCCTTTAAAGTGATTCTATTGTGAATTGCCCTGTGCACTGAAAGATTTGTGGTATGGCATATATTTCTAGGAGGCAAAGCTTTACAATAAGAAAAGGACATCTGGAAAGTCTTGTATGTTTTTGTTCAACAAACATAGTAAATTCAGAGTACATAAAGAAAAAAAACAGAAAGAAAGGTGAACAACTGAAGTCTCTGTGACTTCATAGAGTAAGGACTGTATAAACACTACCTTTACCTATTAGATTACATCTAAAGGGTTGTTTGTAATTTGTCCTTGAAAATTATCAGATGACATTGAAAAAAAAAAAAAAAAAAAAAAAAAAAAAAAAAAAAAAAAAAAAAAACAGTTACATTTAACTTTTGTAAGGAAATAGATCAAGAGTCCTGGATTCAAATTTAAAATACAGTTATGGGGATGCAGAGGTAGATTGGTGATTAAAGCACTTGCCTACCAGAATGAACATAAATGCTGGGTAACTATGGCGGCTGCCTTTAAATCCAGCCTCACAAGGCATGGTAGAGGGTCCCCAGAGCCAGCTGGCTATCCACAAGCTCCAGGTCTGAAAAGACCCTGCTCAATGAATAAGGTGGAAGATGGTTCCTGGCATCAACCTTGGGTCTCCATATTCATGCACACACTTGAACATACACATACAAACATGTACACATGCACACTACACCACACAACACACACACACACACACACACACACACACACACAAAGAGAAAAATCCAAAATACCTATGTGTATTTATAAATGTATGTATATGCAGCAATAATAAAGACAAGAAATCGAGAGAAAGGAGACATGATAGGAGTTTGTGGGGAATGGGAGGATGGAAATAATGCAGACAATACTAATGTATGAAATTCTCAAAAAAATAGTAATAAAATATAGTCATGTAGAATTATAAAATATTGCACAGCCCATGAGGGGATAGCAAAATGAGCATGATTTAAGACTGGGATTTGGATTCCCCAGAACACTTATAAAAAGTACGTGGGAGGGGTAAGCACTTGAACCCCTGAGCAAACTGTCTAGTCAGTCTAGCCAAAATGACAATCTCTGGTTTCAGAGAAAGACCCTGCCTCAGTTTACAAAGTGGGCAGTGATCAAGGAAGACACTCATCAACCTTAAGCCTCTGCACCTCTTCACACATATGTGCATGTGCACCCACACATGTGCCCACACACAAGAGAACACACATACATATGCATGAAAATGGCACATACTGGCTGGGAGTGCAGCTCAGTTGGAAGAGTGCTTCATTAACATACATGTGGCCCTGGGTTCAAGTCCAGCACCACATAAATTGGTGTGAGGGCTCAGGCCTGTAATCGTAGTGCTCAGGACGTGGAGGCAGGAGATAATAAATTCAAGATCATCCTCAATTACATAGCAAGTTTAAGGCCAGCCTGGGCTACATGAGACCTTGTCTAAAAATAATAAAATAATAATAATAACAATAATAATAATAATGGGTACACAGTAAAGTACTTAGCTGTGAGCAATCTGCAAGTGAAGATAAAAATGGTGAATGGGGCCGGGTGTGGTGGTGCACGCCTTTAATCCTAGCACTTGGGAGGCTAGGGCAGGTGGATCTTTGTGAGTTCAAGCCCAGCCTGGTCTACAGAGTGAGTTCCAGGACAGCTGGGGCTACAGGGAGACCCTGTCTTGAAAAGACCAAAAAAAAGAAAAAAAAAAGAAAAAAAAGTGGTGAATGGGCCCGGCAAGGTAGCACACGCCTTTAATCTTAGCACTTGGGAGGCAGAGGCAGGCGGATCTCTGTGAGTTCAAGGCCAGCCTGGCCTACATAGTGAGTTCCAGGCCAGCTGAGATGCTGAGACTAAAGGGAGGCCCTGTCTCAAAAAGACCAAAAAAAAAAAAAATGGTGAATGGGCAAAAACAGTCAGTTCAGTAAAGAGATGCCTACACACCATGAAATCATTGCACCATTTTTTTTTTCGATTGCACCATTTTAAAGTCCTAGTTATGGAATCAGCCTAGATAGTCACCAAGGGATAAATAGATTAAAACTTAACACATGATTCTGTATGTGTAGATATAAAGAGAGTAATTGTCATCTGTAAAATAGAATGTTATTTTCAAGAAAATGGATGGAACTGGAGCAAATCATGTTAAATATAGTGATCCATTCTCAAAGACAATTATCTCAAGTTTTCTCACACATGAGGAATCTGAGGCCCGATATATCAAAGTAAAAGGGGACCATCTGGGGTGTGGCAGGGGAGGGAAAGACAGGGGACAGATAAGGAAATGGAACAGAGTGACTGTGGTTAAAATACATTATAGCCATGGATGAATATACACAATGAAACCTCTTTGTACAATCAAAAAATAAATTTTAAAATAGTGAATAGGTTGGGAGGTATGGACCATGCCTCTTGTTGTATTATAAAATATTTAATAAAATTAAGCATGCCTTGGGCCAGTAGGTTCAAGCTTTTGCCTTGGATTAGTAATTAGAAATTAGTAATAGAGATATTTATTCAAGAGGCTTTCAGCCACAAAGTGAACTGTGATTTTAGTAGCAGTCTTAAACAAAATATACACATGCTCTTTATGTGATTCTTTATTGTATAGCCTGAAGGAGAAATTTTAAATTGGTTCTGTGAAGGAATTATTTTTAAACAGCAGATGGTTAGAGCAATGCTTTCTAAGTAAATGATATTCTTTTAAGATAGATTCGTTGTGAGCCCACTATGTGCCAGTATCTATGCTACATAGTGCGTATATAGAAATGAAAACTAGGATTTTTTTTCTTGCGCTCAAAATTGTAACAGGTCAATGGAGAAATTCAGCTAGAATGGAACACTCCTTGAGTTAATGGCCTGTTTCAGTTTTGTTATTGTTTAGGGGTTTGTTTATTTTTCCTCTCAAAAAGGGCAAAAGCTATGACTGGCAGACCAGCTAAATGTGCAAGACAGCCTCACTGAATTGGACACCTGAAACTTCAACAGTCATTTGCCAAATATCTAAGACCATTCACTGGTCTTGCGAATGAAGGCTGAGCATGCGCAGGGGCAGAAGGACAGGAAGGCAATGGGTGTCAGCGAGAATCAGCTCAGCTTTCCTGCAGCTCTTCAGCAAGACGGAAGGAGGGTTGTTGGAAGAGAAAGCCTGGCAAAGTTGACTGAGGGGCTGAGACGGGAAGACAGGGACAAGAGAGCCAAACGGCTGGATCAGAGGACAAGGGCGGAATCCTAAAGGAAAGAAAAAGGACTGGAGAAAGAGAGAGAGGAAAGAAAAGTGAAGGTTCCGGCCGCCTGGAACAGGACCCCGCTGCACTGGTCACCAACGCAGGCGACTTGGAGGCCAATGGAGGATTTGGCAAACCAGGTGTTCATGAATTTTGTTTCCAGAAAATTGACTGGATTAATTGATTTCTTTCCCAGATGGGCAGACTCTAGCGCAGGGTGCCCAGAAAACATTCTGGGAGTTCAAATGGAAAAGGGGATTGTGAGGGATAATCTTGATTGTCATTTGACTGAATCTGGAAATAAATGAAATGATAGACATTTTCTTGATCAGGTTATTTGAAGCTGGAAGACCCACCCTAAATATGGGCATTATCAACTGTGGCAGCTCATATAAAAGATCATGGCAGGGCTGGAGAGATAGCCTAGCGGTTAAGAGCACCAACTGCTCTTGCAGAGGACCTGGGTTCGATCCCCACATGGCAGCTGAGAACTGTCTTTAACTCCAGTACCAGGGGAATCCGACATCCTCTTCTGACCTCCGCGGCATTGCACGACACGGGTGCACAAACCTGCATGCAGACAGTACATTCATACACATAGAAAATAAATAAATAAAATTAAAATTTAAAAAAAGGTCATGGCAGAAGGGAACTTTCGCTTTTTGTTGCTTCCCTTCTCTCTCACTGGCAAGTTCATCTTGTGGATGTGACATTCCATCACCAATATTAACACCAACTTCCTCGATTCCGATGTACAGTGAAGACTAGCAGATCTCTAGGAATCCCTGGCCTTCAGCACCAGATTGGGACATCCAGCCTTGTGGACTGACCAACTGTGGGATTCTCAGCCTCTCCAGTGTGGGGTGTGGTGCAGCCAGTGTTGGACTACTCAGACTCTATCCTGTAAAACAATTTAATAAGTCCACACACACACACACACACACACACACACACACACACACACATATATATATATATATATTCATTGTTCCTTTAGAGAACACTGGTTAATACAGGGATAAAAGATCAAAGGCAGGATTTTTTTCTTTTTAAACCGGAAATTTTGAATGAATATATAAGCTGGGAAAAAGAGTAAATAAACATACTAAGAAAAGAAAGGATATTTTGTGGCAGGCTAGTCCCTTTGCTATTGCTATGAAAAAAAAATTTTTTCCAAAACCTGGTGGCTTGCTAAATGTTGACATTTCTTTTGATCACAAAGTCCAGTACTCGTCAGGGACAGCTCAGCCTCCTCCACTATGGGTAGGCTGGAAAGGCAAAGGGCTGATCTCAGCTGGAGACACTCTCCTTCCCTACTTTTGGGCCTGGCAGCAGATGCTGACATGTGATTAATGGTTCAGTCCTTGTTGCTATGGTCTTCTCCATACGGCCTCTACATGAGCTAATTTCAGCTTACGCCATGGTAGATAAGTTGAAGAATCATCTCAAAAGTAAGAATCAGTGGAAGGAAAATGGAGTTCTCTAACCTAGTCTTAACAATCACATTATGTTGCTTCTTCTATGTTCACAAAACCACTCATGTTCAAGAAGAGTGGACACAGACCCCTTCTTTTAATGAAGGCCATCATTATCACGTAGTAGAACAAATACTTCTCATATAATGGTCATGTGCACAACAGAGAGAGAGAGAGAGAGAGAGAGAGAGAGAGAGAGAGAGAGGAGAGAGAGATCGAGCATCCCTAATTTGAAATTTTCAAACCCAAGATACTCTAAAGTCATAAACTTGTAGAAAAATATAGAAAGATTCCACAGCATAAAAAATTAGCTCCAGGGTAGACAGATAAAATGCCTTCTAGAAGCAGCAGGATGAATTCTCTGCTCAGAAGGGGCCAGGCCAGGAGGGACTGATTTGTGAGCAATTTGAAGAGAACAAGGAGCAGAGGAAGCTGTGCAAGCAGGCTTTGGCTGTTTGTATTACCTTCATCTAATTCTCGGGTGGTCTCTTGGTCCTGCAGTCATCCTCCTTCTTCAGAAAGCCAAGTACAGGCAGTGGTAATTTGTTGGGTTTTGATGAAAGTTTTATTCACACATTAAAATATTTGACCCTGAAGTCTCCCTTTTTTATACTAGAGCCATAGTAGATATAGAGGACACCCAGCACAGGTATTTTGAAGATGTGGTTTTCAATATACACACACCCCATCTTGAGGAAAAAGATAAGAGAGAAACTAAGAGATGGAGTTTAAAAGGCAGATACTGCAATAAAGTATCATATCAATTTCACTCTGCCATAGCTTCATCCAATATCAGTAATCATTATCTGCAGCATTCTCTGAGGTATGGAGCACTTGCTACCCTTTCCAACAATGAAGAAAATGCATCCTTACATAGCTGCATATTTAATAATGTTTAACACTTACTAAGTAATGTCCGAATTTACAAGCTGCCCACAAATAGTAACACTGATGTACTTTTTGCCTTTAATGTCTATTGTTCACATCTTAGAAATTATAAGATTTAATTTTAAGTTTAATCTTTTCTAGAACATCTCATTTATTTTAGATTTATTAGATTTAGTACTAGTATCTGTTTATTTCTTTATTCCTGGGTACAAAGGAAATTAAATGTTTAAAATTGTAGATAAACTGTGAAGAAATATTATTCTCCATATGCAGTAAGCCTGTAGAGAAGTAAGAATAGCCTTTTTTAACCTGTTCTGGAAGTAAAGACCAGTAACTGTGCTAACGGGTCAACAGCTGAACTTTAGGGAAAGTTTAAAAGCATGGAAACTGAGAAGATTAGACCTTTGTAAACCATATGGTTCTGCTGGTAGGATTCCTAAGGAAAATGTGGGTGTTACCAAGAGAATTATGAACGGTGACAAGCAGATCACTAAGAGGAAATTCTAAGGCTGGATGTAATAATTGGCCACTAGAACACCCCCAATCCAAAGAGGAATGCTTATTATCTACCAAAAGTTAGCAAAAGGGCCTGGAAAGATGGCTGAGCAGTTAAGAGCACTGGCTGGTCTTGCAGAGAACCCAGATTTAGCTCCCAGCCCCCACATGGTGGCTAACAACCATTTGTAACTACAGTTCCAGAGGATCTGACACCCTCTTCTGACCTCTGCAGGCATTGCACAACACAGGTGCATTTACACACATGCAGACAATACACTCACGCACACATAAAATGAAAGCAAAATGTTTAAAAAACTGACATCAGCGAAGTCATTATATCATGTATATACTGGAAATTGTCTTGATGCATTTCCTCTCATTTTACACCAAATATAGTATCTCTTCTGCAACAATGATTTATCCCTCTGGGTAAACTCTGGTCTTTCACTGTCTAATCTTATGTTTATTCTCTGATTCTCCCTCCTCCCTACATGTTTAACTTCTTCATCCAGATCAAACCGTTCTTACTAGAATACCAATGCCAGGGATATTGTGGCTAAAGAAACAGTTGTCCATTCACTGCTAACTCTACAACTTCCTCCTCCAATTGCTCCACCTCTTATCAGATCGTCAAGCTTCTTCAAATCATTGCCTCCAGTCCCAACATAGAATGCCTCGCCTCCTCCTCACTTTTGAAACTCTCTAGTAGTGTTTCTACCCAATAGTCAAACCAAAAGTAATTTTGCCCAAGAGCAACAGCCTCTATGTCACAAATCCAACTGGCACTCTTCTAGTGGCATCCATCTTGAACTCTCACCAGCATTCAACAGAATTGGTACTTGAACCTCTTTGTCACATAGCGAGTAGTCCTTCTTGGTATCTCTAGCCAGTCTCTCTACTTCTGAGCTTTAAAAGATGAAAATTTCGAGGACAAGCCCGCCACCGCTCCAGCAAGGTAGAATCAGGGCATTGACCCACGGGTGCAGGACAATTGGTTTGCTGAGTTGTGGCAAAGGGAGCCCAGTGACTGGCGGACCTAGACCCAACTACTAATTCCTGCCAAGGCATGGCTCCCCGGCTGGGTGGCCCCGCCCCCACCCCGTAGTCACAAGCGGGAGGCGAGCCTGGCTTTGGAGGCAGGCACAGACGCCATATTGGGGTGCCGAGCAGGGTAGGGCTCAGGACAAGCCCGCCACCGCTTCAGAAAGGTACCCCCCCACAACAACTGTAGTTGAGGAGGAGTACCCAGTTGGATTAAGAGAACATCAAAACAGGATAGGAAGAGACTTCCAGTATCCAATTATAAACAAAAGTGAAAGCCTGAAAACTAGACATATAGCCCTCCACAAAACAACAATGCGGGAAGGAAGGGGTGGTAAAAAAGGCATTGGATCGGAGGCAAGCATAAATACAATTTCACCCTTAACAAACTTAAAAGACATTTGAGAGATTTGAACACAAACGGGAAACCACATGCCAACGGATAGCACAAAACCAACATAGTGAAAAGTATAATAAAATCTGCACACAGAACTCTACCAACCTACAGAAGAGCTACAATGAGATCCCCCTGGAAGTACCCAGAAACAGACCTTAGAGGAATAATTGCAGACCTATGCAGAGAAAGAAAGAAATTACAGAAAGTAAGAGATTCAGAGAATAAGAGAGAGAATGAAAAACTCAAAACAGACACTGGAGGATACAATGAAAAACTAAGGAAGAATCAGAGAAGTAAGAGAGGAGAATGAAAAACTCAAAAAGACTAGAGGGATACAATAACAAACTAAAGAGAAGAAAGATGACAACTCCAGAAAGAACAAGGAGAGAAAAAAAAACACCTTAAGGAAGTAGAAACACTGAAAAAGGAGCCAACCAACGATAGTAGGCACCCAAAGAGAGATTGAGAAACTCATAAAGGAAAGGATATATTAAAGAAATCACGATGAAATGAAAAAGGAAAACAAAAAAAAAAAAAAAAAAGAAGAAAGGAAAGGAAAAAAGCCCAGAAAGAGATAGGGGAGGAGCAGAACAAAGAATACCAGACTGGAATGAGAACCAGAGCAACGAAAAAAAAAACGAAATAAAGATGATGAAAAAAAAAAAAAAGAAAACAAAAATGAAAGAGAAAAAGATCAAACCTCCACATCATGGGAATAGAGGAAGGAGAAGAATCCAAGAGAATGTATTGACAGATCTGTCAAGAATAATAGATGAAACTTTCCCCAAACTAAAAGTAAACAAACCCATTCAAATACAAGAAGCACACAGGACCAAATAGACAAGATCAGAAAAGAAACTCCCACGCCACATCTAGTCAAATGCTGATGCCCAAAACAAAGATAAAATTCTGAAGGCCACAAAAGAAAAACAAGTCACATTACAAAGGGAAACCCATCAGAATTACAAATCGACTCTCACCGCAAACACTGAAAGCAAGAAGAACATGAGCAAAGCATTCCCAGTGAAAGGACTATATGCCAACCAGAATATACCCAGCAAAAAATGTCAATTACAGTTGAAGGAGAGAGAAGAATCTTCCAAGACAAAACAAGATGATAGCATATATGTCCGCGAAAACCAACTCTCAGAAAAGCCTGAAGCAATTCAAAAGAAGAAGAGAGGAGCAACTATCCTCACACACCTAGGAAAAGAAACTAACTAAAATATAAACATATTAAAAACATAAATAGAATGAGAAAAAGTCCAAATGGATAATATAGGTGAATGGAAGAAAAAAAACACCATCATTTCAATTGTATAACTTAAAATATAATGGGCTCTGACAAAACGGCATAGACTGCGAGAAGATATTAGGAAACAAAAATCTCATCTATATGCTGTCTCGCAAGAAACCCATCTCAATTTCTAGGACAGCGCACCAACTTAAGGTGAAGGGATGGAAAAATCAACAAAGGTAAAAAAAAAAAAAAAAAAAGAAAGCAGGTGTCTGCTATCCTAATATCTAGACAAAATAGACTTCAAGCAAAAAGAAATCAAAAGAGACAAAGAGGCCATTCATTCCTTCATAAAGGAAAATTCGACGATGATGAAGACTTCCACAATCATGATATATATGCACAAATGCCGGGCGCACCAAACTTTGTAAAGATAACTCTTCAGGATCGTCAACGGCACAGATATACCCAGCTAGTAATAGTAGGGTGACTTACAATACCCCACTGAGCTCCTTGTGACAGATATCAACAGGACATAAGAGATATAAACAGAGAGACATTCTGACACTGAATGATACAATACTACCAACTGGATCTCACAGACACTCTATCGAATATTCCCACCCCCAACACCGAGAAAACACTTGCTACAGCAACCCCCATGTGAACATTCTCCAAAATAGATCAATACTCTGGAGACAACAGGGAAAAAAAAACTCAACAAAATACAAAAACGATTGAAATACATCTCATGCCATTCTTTCAGACCACCAGTGCATATAAAACTCAATATCAACACACCCCTGGATACCCTACAACCTACAAGAACACATGAGACTAAACAACAAGCTTATCCTGAATAAATGAATGTGTCAAGTGAGAAATAAAGAAAGAAATAAAAACATTTCCTGGAACTGAACTGGCAAATGATATATTACCAATGACAGCAAAAACCCCCCCCCCCTATGGGGACCACTTTAAAAGCCAGTCTAAGAGCGACAGTTTACATTGCTCCTAAGTGCCTCTACATTAGAAAAACAGAAAGATCACAAGTGAACGATTAAACACTCCAGTCCTAAACAGTACTTGAGAGACACAACAAATGAATCCCTACACGCAGCAGACAGAATACTTCTGGAAATAGACAAAAATCAGAGCAGAGATCAAGAAATGAAACAAAGAAACATTACAAAAAATCAAGAATCCAAAGCTGGTTATTGAGAGAAAAACAAGATATTTTAGACAGACCCTTAGCCCAGTAACCACAGAAAGCATGGAACAACATCCAAATCCATAGAATCGTGTGATTTGAAAAGGGAAATATCACAACGGCATATCAAGAAAAGTCCAGACAATCATACGGCAAGATTGTTTATAACCTGTACTCTAACCAAGTTTGAAAACCTAAGAACAAATGGAGATATATCTGAAATCTTGGGAATCACCAAAAGCTCAACCAAGAAGAGGCTCACAGCCCTTCTTTAACAGGACCCCAAATGTAAATATAGAAATTGAATGTGTAAAAAGCAGCCTCCCAACCCAAAAAACTGCCAGGCCCAGGATGGTTCCACAGTAAATTCTATAAAGATATTTTCAAAGGACTTACAACTCATTAATATTCAAGTTGTTAATAAGGATACAAATTCTCGGAGGGTGTTCTCCCAAAATTCCTTCTATTGACGCCGCATCACCTAATACACAAAACCAGGCAAAATAGCAATAAAAAGGAGAACTATAGACCCATCTCCCCCCTAATGAAACAGACTACCAAAATTCTAAATAGGTTACTGGCAAATCGCCCAACAGCCCCCATCAAGAAGATTCACTCCACCATGACCCACGTTGGATTCATAGCAGATATGAGGGATTTGTTCAACATACTTAACATCAATAACTATCATAAATACATTAATGGTCTGACACAGACAAAAAAACCACAACCATCATCTCAATTGACGAGAAGGATAGACTAAGCCTTTGACAAAATCCACACATCCGTTCATGCTTAATTCGTCTAGAGGTAATTGGATTGGAGGGATTCATTCCTCAATATAATCAACGCCATATACAGGAAACCCAAATGCCAATTTCATCCTAAATGGGGAAACGATAGTAGCATTCCCCTTAATGGTAGAAACTAGCAGGTTGTCCCTGTCCACCACTCCTTTTCACCATAGTGCTTGAATCCCTTGCTCGGGCAATAAGACAAGAAAAGAAATATTAAAGGATGTTTCTGATAGGAAAGAGGGAAGTCATAGTATGCCCTGTTGCTGTTTTTTGCTGATGTTATGATTGTCTACGTAAGGGATGCTACGTTAACTCACTCATGAAAACATCTAGAAATGATTAGGTGTTTCAGTAAGGTGGCAGGAGACAAAATAAACCTAGACCAACAATAAGCAGGAGGCGGTTGCTCTACACCAACTAGTAGGACGCTGAAGAGGTTCATACAAGGAGACAGGCCCACTCACAATAGCCTTCAAAAAAAAATTACCTTGGAACAAAACTAACCAAAGAAACCAAAGACACCAAAGATACCAAGGACCTCTACAACACAAAATTTAACCTTTTGTTAAGAAGGAATAATGTAAGAAGTTACATCTTAGGAGTTATGAAAAACACCTCCCCTGTCATGATTGGGAAAAGTAAAATAGTAAAATGTCCTTTTTTAGTCGTTCTAAAACTCTTTTATAGATTTAAGGCAATCCCAATTCAAATCCCCAAGAGCTTCTGCACAGTTTGGGACCACGAATCCTCAATGCGTTTGGAAAACAAACAGACCTTTTTTCCGTAATTAGATCGCTTTTTCATTTCAATGCTTACTCCTCGTTTGGGCAATTATAAGGAGCAAACAGGGGCGATCGCTTATACCAGACATCAAAACTTTTTACTACAGGGCTATAGTCATTAAAAAAAACAGCGTGTTTACTGGCCACAAAAAAACAGGACAGTTGACCAATGGAATTCAAATATTGAAGTATCTTAGACCCTTCCAAAAAATCTGCGCTATCTACCATACATTTATTTCAGTCACATCTAATTATTGATTAAGGTTAGCACGGACGCGACACATGGAGGAAAGACGCAATCTTCATATACAAGTGGTGTTGGCCAAAACCTGGTAACATCACCACCGCTAAAGAATTGAAATTTAAACCCCTTACCTCTCAACCTGATCAAAGTCAAATTTTTCCAACTATGGATCAAAGACCTCAACGTGAAATCCAAAACACTTGAGGTGATAGAAGAGAAACTTGCAGCAGACTACAAGATGTATGTGTAGGAAAGACTTCTTAAATCAGAAAACAGCTGCACAAGAAAGTCAAGGTATCAACATTTCACAAATGGGACCTCATTTAATTCAAAATCTTCTGTACATCAACGGAAACAATAAAGGAAGTGAAGAGAAAAAAACCCACAGAATGGGAGAAGAAGAAAACCTTCACAGGCAGATTACATCTGGACTTAACGATTTAATCTACCAGAGTATACAAGCCCTACTCAAAAAAAACAAAGAGAAAGGAATATAACAAATGAATCACTCAGAAGATGGAGCAAAGATTTGAACAGAGACTTCACAGAGGCGGAATTAGATATGGCTTGCGAAATAAGAAACACTTAAGAAGTGTTCAACACTTCACTATAATTAAAGAAATGCCAATTAAAACAACTCTTAGCTACACCCCACCCTTTATCCATCAAGACTGCTAGCATCAAGAAAACAAATGATTGCAAGTGCTGGAGAGTGGCTGTGTGGAACTGGATACTCATTCCATGCTGGTGGGAATGTAAACTTGTGCAGCCCCACTGTGGGAAAAACAGTGTGGAGAATCCTTAGAAGACTCGGAAATGCTTCCTTGCCATTTTGACCCAGCATACTAATCTCCTGTTGGTTTATTCTACACAAGACTCATCTTACTGCAGAGATACATGCAAACAGCTATCATTTACTTGTGCTCTGTTCACACTAGCAAAACGCTGAACTTCCACCCAAATGCCCCTCAACTGCCGACCGTTTGGGTAGGAAACATGTCCTGCGTAACCATGGTACACAATTGAGTTCTATGCCGCAGTAAATAAAGACAACATCATGACTGTGCAGGTAAATGGATGGCGCTTCTTGGAAGGAAATCATTGTAAGTGAAGTAAACACCCTAGTCCCAGAAAAAAGATGACAAATGGTATCTCTCACATATGTGCGCGCTTAGTACCAATCACAACCCACGTATAAATATTTTTTCTTGTGGAGAGGGATGCACATTAAAGAACAAAACAGAAAGATTGAATCAGAAGGCTGACTGACATAGTGACTCGGGAGAGGGGGTGGAAGGGGTGGGAGGGGACCCGGGTTGTTTTGTATATTCGCTTGGTGATGTTTAAATTGACATGGCTTCTCTGAGTTCAATAAGTATACAGTTTTTCCCAGACTCTGTCTAAAAGATACATGGTGTTTTAGGAACTCGTAAAAGTAAATACTCGGCATATTGGTACAACCTTGGTTTTGAAGACTGATCAAAACAGTAATGCATCTGAGTTATATTGGGATAATAAATTTTCTCTTGTCCACATTAGTTAACCTAAAAACTGTATAACAATTTACTTTGGGATTGGTATAGCCATAAAACATGTTCTCCCATAATTTTGCTGTTCCAGATAGTATCAACTCCCCCTTCCTTTCGGTAGAAGGCTTTCATCTTAGGCCTGTGATTAACTACAAACAAATCCCGATCTTTTGCTTCCCAACGGTTAATAACACATAACTATGCTTATGACCCACAAACAGCCTTCCCTTTCCCCTTCTCTTCCTTCCCTCAGGCTTCCCCCCCATGTGTGACCACCCTTTGTCGCCATGAACGCGGTCTCTCCTGCACTTGTGATTCCAACCTATACCCCTTCTTCTCTCCGGTACTCGTATAAAGTAAAACACACTGCCTTTTTTGACGTATCTATGGTGTCAAATCTAACACACCTTAAATAAAAAAATGGGTATCTCATAGATTAGCAGCTTCGAAAAACTTTTTGTAAAAATATAACATTTCGCAACCCCAAATCTTTCAATAACTAAACTTGGGAAAGGATTTTGTCATGTTTCCAAAAACAGGTCAAGTCTTCACCACTTATGGCCTGTGAGAAAGACAAAAAGACAAAATTCGCAGCTCTTGCACCCTACCCTTGATGTGCAGTAGGACCCCTTTCCTCCCCCCTCTCCCTTTCCCTTCCTCTTCCCTTCCTTCTCTTTCCTCCTCCCCTTCTCTCCTCCTCTTTCTTGTACCATTCGAACCCTCACCCCCCCCCCCCTTCTCCTTTACCGTGAACAGTGTCCCAGTTCTTTACCCAGCGGCCTTCTCATGATTAATCATCGCGCATTGTACTGGGTCACAATCCCCCCTACCCTTCCCAGAATTCGAAGAACTCCAAAACTGCATAAGATTGTGCAGAAATCAGGCACCTTTAGTTTTCTGGATCTCCCACCTCTCTGTGGATCACACTAGTAACCCATTACTTTTTTTAATTGATTCCTAACAAACATACCTTCTAGTGCTCGTGCTGCTAAAGGTTTTAACTACAAGATCGACTTACTTAATAGCCCCTACCCTCCACCATAGAATAAACGTAGAAATATATTCCTCGCAGGCCATGATGGAGGTTCATTCTCCAGCTGTAGATTGGAAAAGACCAGCGCTGTATAAGAAGCTGTTCTTCCTGTTAGAGTACAAATCCCTCTTCATGTTTGACATCAGACATTGGTTTTTTACCGTCTTCTTGTAATTGCTTCTTAATGGACACTTTAACTTGCGTTTGAAACAGCCGTATTTTTTCATATCTATTCCAGACACTATCAAATACTAATGCTAAAATCCTCCTTAAGCTATGCACCTAAACAAAATATATCATACGGAGCTCTGACATCAACAATGGACTTATTCCTACCAAGGAGATGTTGGCCAGGGGTCCAAGCCCCCACATAACTGGTAAAAGGCTTCCCTTGCCTCCTAACTGGGATATCATGCAGGAAGAGAGGAGATAAGCCCGCTCTTTGAAAGACTCTGATATAAACATGGAAAAGATGTTTGTGAGACCGCACGAAGCAAGTATACAGATGGTCTCGGATGACCAAAGAGTTGTTACCAAAGAGTCCACTAAACCAATAAAAGCCAATATGGTCTCCTTTAAGTCACAGCAACACACACTCCTCCAACAGCACCAGCTACACCTCCATCTGCCTGGAACATACTGTTAGCAGCTGGTCAGCCCATATGTCTGTCTATCCCAAATCTAATTCGCTATTGGCTCTCTCCTTGGAGGAATACACGCGCTGATGTCACAAGGCTTACATCCTCTAATGTTGGGCGGAATGTTTTTATTGTTCTAAAAACCCCACAACAAAAAAGAACCTGCCATATTGACAGAAGAAAATGTGCATCATGAATTTGACATACCATTCAAAAACATTGTTGTCTATACCAATAGTAACTACCGATAACAATTAGTATGTTTAACAATACCCATAATATCTAATTTTGTCGTGTCTTCATTATCTAGGATCGGAAGGTGTTATATACTATTTGTTTTACATACTACTCAAATATCTAATTGCATGTGCTTCATTCAGTAGGGGCACCGAAAAGGTTAAGCCTGGACACGCTGGCAGCCCATGAAAGAAAACAGCCAGACTGACTACGAGACAAAACATCAGCTTCAGAGAACTTTCCAAGTAGAGTGTTTGCTTCTCATCCACCCTGTTTGCCCCTTTTAAGCCTAGGGAACAATCTGAAAGAGGGGTGTAATATGTAGAATGTAAACCCGGCTTCGAATTGGGGTTAATGGTGAAATACAAACATTATCCGACTGGACCAAACCTCATTTTGATCAACTTGATTTGAATAATACATAGCCCCCCCCTTCAGGCATCGGCCTGGGACCCTGAGCTGTGTGGTTTGGGCACAACTGCTTGCAATCAACTCGGTTTACATGAAGTATGCTTGTTTACTCACAATATTATCACCCTATTGTTTTAAACAAAATAATGAAAAACAAAACAAAACAAAAACAGCAGAGGAACGATGCAGAAAACTTCGCAGAAATGCACGTCTCTGATGGGTTAGGGGTGGGGTGGGGGGGAAGGGGAAGGGGATATATGCCTGAACTGAATTGGAAATGATGTATGAAATACACAAAGCATCAATAAAAATAAATTTAAAAAAATAAATAAATAAAAGATGAAAATTTCAAGACACTATGTGATTAAGAGTCAGTTTTCCTTATTAGTGTGAAACCTGATAGTTGACCAAATTCCTGGACATGTACCCACACCCAGGAGCACCGAGGAGGCATGGGATAGAATTGATAAGCTCTTAGAAACAAAACTTTAAAAGTGAATGAATAAATAAAAATAAGAATAAATTTTAAAAAGAAAAAACAAAGATTCCTACTACCAACTTTATGTCAACAACATCCATCTCCAGTCTAAACTTTTCTGCCAAGCCCAAAATTCATAGGCAGTGGCCCATTTTGGGATTTCCACTCAAATTTTCCCATGCCTCATAAGCAACTAAATTCAGTGTCTTCCAAACTAGAATTGTCTCCACCCCTTTCTCTCTATAATGTTACTCTTAGAGAATGGTACAATACTGTGATCCATCCAGTCTTCAATAATAAATATTTGAGGGGCTGGAGAGATGGCCTCGCGGTTAAGAGCGCCCACGCTCTTACAGAGGGACCCGGGTCGATCCCAGCACCCACATGGCGGCTGAGAACCGTCTGAAAACTCCAATCCAGGAGAACTCCAGTTCCAGGGGAATCCGACACCCTCTTCTGACTCCACGGCATTGAACGACACGTGTGCACAGACTTGCATGCAGACAGTACATTAATACACATACAGAAATAAATAAATGCCGGGCGTGATGGCGCCCGCCTTTAATCCTAGCACTTGGGAGGCAGAGGCACGCGGATCTCTGTGAGTTCAATGCCAGCCTGGTCTACAGAGTGAGTTCCAGGACAGCCAGAGCTACAGGGAGACCCTGTCTCAAAAAGACCAAATAAATAAATAAATAAATAAATAAATAAATAAATAAATAAATATTTGATATCTGTCTTTATCAAACCAACATGTAACCCATAGCTAAGCCTTCTCCATCCCATCCAGAAATATATCTTGAATTACTCTACTGCTTTAGATCCTCTACTCTAAATGAAATTTATATGTAATATGTATATATAATGTGCATATATATATATATATATATATATATTTGGTTATCAAAGCTCTTTAAGTACCAAACTGCTTTATTTGCTCTTAGAACTTCAGAAAAATGTAACTTTTCTTATAATTTAAAAAACAGTACCAGAAATGAAGGAATGATGCAAGTTCCTTATGTAGTACTCCTAATGAATAAGTTTCATTTTTAATTTAAAGCTGAATGTTCATTCTTCACAGCGTGACTGCTGTATACTCTGCTTTGCCTTCTAAACCCTTCTGCTGAGTCGAATTAAGGGTTATTCACTCATTAAAAGTAAATGTGAGTCCTATAGATTAAATTCATTCCACTTGTATGAGGAAGGCCAGAAGATTTTCAGAGGATAGGAAAAAAGGGAAGGATGTAGGAAGAGAAGAAAATGAGGAAAAAGAAGAGGAAGAATAAGGAAGAGAAGGGAGGGAGGAAGAGAACACTGAGGAGGATGAGGAAGATGAAGTATAAGAGAAAGATGGGAGAAGAGATGAGAGAGGAGATGAGAGGAGAAAGGAAAGGAAGAAGTAATGATAAGATCTAATGGTCTGCCAATAAAGAATCTGAAATACAGTATTTAAATAGGAAGGTAAGTTCACTTACCCCTAGCAGACACCTAAATCGAAAAGAAAAAGTTTCACTAATTTATTGAACTCAGGAAATAAGGATGATATTCTGCTTGCAAAGTGCCACTGTGCTATGAACTGTGCAATTCAAGTTCACTGGGCGATGTAGAAGTGTTCAAGCTGAATTGTCTTCATTGTGTGGCCTTAATCATAAATAGCTTGAGCACTTTTGAAAGAAAATGAATTTAGAATAACAAGAGCACAGAGACGTCTTTTATTTTAAAGCATTCAGATAACTAAGTCATAAGAACGATGATATTTATTGAGTGGCTACCTCAAATGAAGGACTTTTTGGAATTAATAAGCTCTGAGAGCCCCAACTTGTCAGACCCCCAGTGGCTCAAAAGACTGTACATCTTTGTGAAGATGACAAGACATCTAAACACCCTGAACCTGAGACTGCAGGGGAACACGGAGCATTAGTTATGTTTCAAAGTGTGAGCAAGGCAGCTCCGCATGGACATGTGGACCGAGCAGATGGCAGCTGGGGATGGTACTCGCTTCCCATTCTTCACCATTCTGAGTTCAATATATTCAAATTTTTTGAAACATTGCAGAATTAATTGATGGAAATAACACTGCAATTTTAGAAGGCATTCATACTACCTTAATGAATACAGATCTTGCTAACGTCTATGGTAGCACTTAGAGGGAATATCATATCGGGATATGTATGAACTAGAAAACTATTCAATTTAAAGAAAAATATGCCATGGATTTTGCCTACCTAGAAGATAAAGAATACTTGGAAATTTAATTGAGTGAATCAGTTTGGTCAAATTCTTCAAATACTTCTCTCTGTCTGGTCCTG
Organism: Rhizomys pruinosus; assembly: GCA_009823505.1. Taxonomy (NCBI): domain Eukaryota; kingdom Metazoa; phylum Chordata; class Mammalia; order Rodentia; family Spalacidae; genus Rhizomys; species Rhizomys pruinosus. The sequence continues at coordinate 1,658,766 of VZQC01000106.1, read as the reverse complement.
AATTCATACTTATTGTAGTGAATTCTCGTGTCCCGGACACATCCTCTAATCCAGAAATGATTTATTCACCTGATGGTGGTGTTGACAACTAATGGCATGGAATCAAAACCTTTTCCAGGTAACTGTTCGCAAAGAAGCAAAAACAGTCTGGCCTGGGAAACTATGCTTCACCCTTGTTGCTAGGTACAGATAACAGTCAACGGCTGTTGGGGTGGGCAGTGGAGAGACACTGGGTTTGTTGCAGTCTCCATGAAAGAGGTAAATACTAAGCTCCATCTGATGTAAGTGCCTTCTTACTAAATAGCCTGTTGATCTTATTCCTTTTCTCCTATGAAAATAAGCAGTATTCACCTAAATCTCTTTCCCATGCCTTACTTCTAATAAATAAGAATTAGAATAATTGGTGCTAAAAAGCAGTCCTTAAGAACAAGACTCAAGGGTTAAAGCTCTTGAACTGAACTATTTGCCAATTACCTGAATGAAGATTCCATTTTTGGTTGTGAGCAAAGATATTAAAATACTAGAATTGTAACGTGGATATGGGAAAGGGGAACCCTTATTCAGGGGTCATAGGAGTTTAAACTGTTACAGCCACATTGGATATCAGTCTAAAGGTTTCACCCACACAAAAAGAAACTATAAAGACATCTACCATATGACTTAGATAAACCAGTCCTGGGAATATGCCCAAAGGACTTTATATCCTACTACAGAGGCACCTGCACATCCACATTCATAGCTGCTCTATTCATGATAGCCAGGAAATGGAATGAACCTAGGTGTACATCAACTGAGGAATAGATAATGAAAATGTGGTATATAAACACAATGGAATATTACTTGGATGTAAAGAAAAATGAAATCATGAAATTTGGAGGTAAATTGGCAAAATTGGGAAAATGATATTGAATTTTTATTAACCTTCCTTTCCCTCATCCTCTATCTCCCTCACCACTTACACCTTTAGCTCTTACTATCCTCACCCCCAGTTCTTAACAGCACATGTGTTCTAACCTCTTACTGTATTTCTTGGAAGGCAAGATAGTAGGTTCCCACTAGCTTCTTCATGCACATTTCACATCATAAGCCCTTTCCTGGCCCTTTGTTTATCCATCTCTGTCACCCGAGCAACTGGTTGGACCCTTCTGGCCCCGCACTCCACCTCTACTTTATTCCTCCTATTTTCTATCCACTGTCTGTCCTCCCTAAATAGATGTCCCCACGCCAGTGGTCCATGTTTAGTTTCCTAGTTCCCACACATACTACAAGTCAAATACATAACACAAAACATTTGAGGCTAAGACACATTTGGGAGAGAACATGTGGCATATTGTCTTTTGAGGCCGTGGTGACCCCTCACTAGCTCAAAGGCTAATTTTAAATATATATTTTAGAAAGAATTTGAACATAGTCGTCCCAAACTAGTGAACAATGCTTCTCCTAGAAAACATGGGTTATCAAATGAAAATCTTCTGGAACTAACTAGGAATCTCTCTCCTTTCTGGTTAGGTTTCATAGTGCTTGAAGGTGCTATGAAGACTGCTGGAGGGAAAAAGAAATCAGTGGTCTTATCCAGCACTGGATCCCTGTTGCAGAGAAACTTTCCTCTCTGGGCTGGCATTGCCCACTGTCCCGCAGCTGCTTGCACGGTGTCGCTCAGCCCCTCCCAGCCTTCTCTGCCACTTCCAGGTTTCCCCAATACCTAATGCAGTGCAAGTACAGAGTTCTCCAATCTAAGTTGAAATTAGAGAATTTTAATGGGTTTGCTTACAAGATAATGGCAAACACGCGCTCACTTAAACCACGCATGCAGCTGGGTTCCAGGTCCAACATGGCCACCAGGAGTTCCTGAGCAGCCCCTTTGTCCTGTGCCCTGCATATTGGTCAAAGGGAGACAAGAGAGAGAGAGAGAGAGAGAGAGAGAGAGAGAGAGAGCCCCCTTCCTGTGGCAGGCCTTTTTTTGGCTCCATCCCTACTCAAAGACCCAGAGTTCCAAAATCTCCTGCACCAAAAATCCTGTGCCTGATGGCCCCAGCATAACTTGGTGGCTGGGCATTGACTCAGGCTCCTCCCCCAAGAATGCAGTCTGTCACGTGGTTTCAAGGAAGAAAAAAATACCCTCCACCCCCTACCCCACCCCAGAGAGATTTAATAGTGGCAAGACTGTTTATGGGAGTAGCCAACTGCTCTCTCTATTGGATTTAAGGCCTGCTTCACAGAAGGGACTTTATGGTTAGCAATATAAACATGATCAAAACCCATAGTTAGGAAATCCATAGGCCCTAGGGAAGAACCTATTAATAATGTTTTTCTAAAGGGTCATGCTATCCAGCTGACTTCTAAATATGTATGTTTCTACCTACTAACTTGTCCTGTTCCCAGCCTTGGTCAGAGAATCTTTATTGCAGTAGGTAGTGATTAATGTAGACTCATATCATGTCAAAGTGCTAAGAATTAGCAACTATAAGTGCTCAGCCATTGATGGGACATATGCATCAAAACCAAAGACTTAGGGAACACTATGGAAGAGGGGGTAGAAAGGATGTAAGAGCCAGAAGATGGGGAGAGGTGCTGTAGCATGTTGTCCTCAACACACAACACAACTATTGCACATATTAGTTCCTATGTGGAGTTAACTACACAAGACCTATGCAAGATCAAGCTAGCTAAAAATTATTTGGGAACAGTGTATTCCGATTTGTAGGCAAGCTGCTTTCAAGGTAGATCTGGTTATGTTAAACTTCATCATGGGGTAATCAACAGCTATATAATTAGACACAAAGCCCACTAAATGGGAGGAGACTTATGTGTGGTACTGTAAACATAGTCAAATACACATGGCTGGAGACCTCATAGATCCTAGAGAACATCCTGCATCTCTCACATCCCTAGAAAACATAATTTCTTACTGTGTGCTAAAAATAGATCCTTATATTTAGAGACAAGCCTACCATTCACCACTCATCAGAGGAGCTTCTTTTTGCATTAGATGAATACTAGTATAGAGTTCCACAACTGGTCACACACAGAAAATAAGTGTATGTGAGATGCCCAGCCCTAAGTGGCACATCTACAATGGAACCTCTATGGCTTATGGAATGTAGTGGAGAGAGAATATCAATGCATCTGTCAATTGTTACCAGTGAAGCTTCCTCATGCAGCAGAGGGCAATGGACACCAGAGTCACAATTAGACAAGGTTGATAGACTAAGAGAGTGGAGAGTGTGTGTCCCTGGATAGGACTCCTATATTAAACTTCACCCACCAGGGCTCAAGGACTATTGTGGAAGAGGGGACAGAAAATTTTAAGAGCCAGGATGGTGCATTACCATGAGAAAATGGTCTTCCAGGATTCTGGAGACTTGCTCTTATGAACTTACAGCAATGAGGAAAGCATGCACAAGACCTTTGGAAATTCAATCACACAAAAACCAAGCATCGACCTGGGGAAATGGGCAGCAGGTCCCATCCTTTGGCTAGGAACTATTGGCAGCTGTGTAGCTGTGGGAGAGAAATTTGGTCTTTTTAATTTTTTTCAGTTTTTTTGAGACAAGATCTCCCTGTAGCTCCATCTGATGTAGCTTCCATCTGATGAAGATCCACAAGACCTCCACCTCCTGAGTGCTGGAATTAAAAGCATTCACAGTAATAGTGCGAATTGGTCTTCTTTAAGGGAGTGACTCTAGATAGGCTGACTAGACTCCAGTGGATGAACTTGTACTGAGGGACATCTAGGTGCACAAATTTGACTTGATAGGCCTTAACATATATAATAGAATGCATGAAATGTGGTGGGCAGGCCATAGGGAGGACAGATAGGGGAGGGGAGAAAAATATGATTTTAAGATGTATTGTATGAAATCCACAAAAATTCTAAAAATATATATTGAAGGAAATATAAATTAATTAATTAAAATTATAAAGACATGGCCCAGTGGTTAAGAGCACTAACTGCTCTTGCAGAGGACCTAGGTTTGATTCCCAGCACCCAGATGGCAGCCCTCTTTTGACCTCCACAGGCATTGCATGACATGGGTGCACTCACATACATGCAGGCATAACAATCATACACATACAAAATAAATAACAGTAATGAATAAAATTTAAAAATAAAATTAAAAAGCAAATTCCAGAATACAGAGGTGAGGAGCTCAGAAGGCCACACCCACAGTTTAGGAGACACTGGCAGTCTAGGGTTGCTGGAAGAGTTAAAATCCCTTTTGTTTGGGAGTCTGGCCACTGGTAGGCTCCTCATTACCCTGTGGGTGACCCCAAGTCCAACCACATATGCACTAATTTGACTCAGTGGGTTAGTTCATTAATTAAATTAAACATATAAAATTGAGAGGGAGATGAGATCTGGGGATGCTGGGGGGAGTTGAAGGTAGGGGGTGAGGGGTGAATAAGATCAAGATAGAATGTACCTATACATTAAATTTTCAAAGAAATAAAAAATAGTTAAAACGTATAAATTTAGTAAAACTACAAGACACAAAAATCAACATAAGAAAATTAAGATGCACTAAAAAGAAGCTATCTGAAAAATAAATCAAGAAAATACCTTCTATAACAGCTAGACTTAAAATAATTAGATATATTTAGCCAAGGAGGTAAAAGATACACTATAATCTGAAAAACATTGATGAAAGAAATTAAAGAAGACAGAAATAAATGAAACTATAACCTATGTTTATGTTTTTTTTATTTTATTTTTTTTATTGAGGCTTTGTGCATTTCATACATCATTTTCCAATTCAGTTCAGGCATATTTCCCTTTCTCTTCTCCCCCACCCCCACCCCAACCGAGATCATGCATTCTTCCATAACTGTCCTGCATATTTCTCTCAGTTTTTTTTTTCATTTTTTAGCTATAAGTGATAATCCATGAGTACAAGCATCCTTCATGTAAAACCAATTTGCAGGCTGTTGTGCCCAAACCCCCACAGCCCCACCTTCCACCGGGGGGTGAGGGGTTGTATGTTCAATCAGGTTGATAAAATGAGTGTCCAGACTACATTGCTGTAGTTTCACCATTCACCCCAATCGCAGCCCTTACATTCTACCACGCCCCCTCTTCCGCAGATTATTCCCTAGGCTTAGAAAAGGGGCACAGGTGGATGAGAAGCAAAACAGTCCACTCTCTCTGGAGCTGTTGTCTTGGACTCTGGTCAATTCTGGCTGTTTCCTTTCATGGGCTGACAGTTTGTCCAGGAATAACCTTTCGATCCTACTAATGAAGCACAAGCAATTAGATATATAGGTATTTAAACAGCACTAATAGTTATGGTAGGTTACTTTGGTATAGACACATATGTTTGGATGATATGTTAATCCATGAATTACATTTTTTCCTGTTAAATATGACAGGGTCTTACTGTGGCTTATAACATCTCCTAACCTGTAGAGGATGTAAGCTTGTGGCATCAGCCATGGGTTATTCCTCCAAGGAGAGAGCCAATAGCCAATTAGATTTGGGATATACAGGCATATGGCTGCCTCTGCTGCACAGTATTTCCAGGCAGGTGAGGTGTAGCTGGTGCTGACGGTGGAGTCTTGCTTGACTCAAGGAGACCCGTATTTGCTTTATTGGTTTAGTGGCCTTTGGTAACACTCTCTGGTGTTCCAGAGGCCATCTGTACACTTGCATGTGTGGTCTCAATACATCTTTCCCATGTTAACGTCAGGTCTTCAGCAGCAGGGCCTTATCGCCTCTCTTCTTGCAGGTATCCCAGTTTAGAGGCAAGGAGCCTTTACCTTTTGTGGGGCCTTAGATCCCCTGGCCAACATCTCCCTGGTAGAATAATCCATTACTGATGTCAGAGCTCCTGTATTGATATATTTTGCTTAAGTGCATAGTTTAAGGACTTTAGTATTATATTTGGTTCTGAACAGAGAATAATCCTTTTCACAGTTCTTATGTCTATTAGTCAATTAAAGAAGGCAGTTTTACCAGTTTTATAAGAGATTACCTCTATAATAGTTGTCTCCAATTTACAGTTGGAGAGCGACCTCATCATCGTCATATTTCTCCTTGTTCTGGGGGGGAGGCAAGAAAGTCTCTCATATCAAAACCTTTGCGGCACCTAGAAGGTAAGTTTCATTAGGACTCATTATAAATAGTTGTTACATGTAGGGGCCACAGAGGGGTTCGATGTTTATGGCAATCTGAGGCTTTTCTTCCTTTCGATGTTCAGACGGGTCAACCTTTCAGTTGGCACTTTCTGGTACATCCTACTCAATGCAAAGCTGTATCTTTTCTTTCTCAGCCGTTAAGTTGGTGACATTTTGTCCTGTTGGAACACACAAATCTTTTCCCATAGTTAGTTTTAAGATTTGAATTGCAAGGTTTTTGACGAGAAGGTTTCATGTCTATCTGTACCCCCCCTTTTTTTTAACCCATGAGTCTCCAGAAGACAGTTGTATTATACATAACTATAGGGTGGAATCAAGGCTCAGATTTCATCAAATTCACCCATGTTGTTTTGGGTGACTATATATGATTAACTTGGGGAGCAAACTTAATTTTTATGTTAAATCATCTTAAAGAGAATGCTACAAGGTGATACTATACAACAGAGAAACTATAGAGAACATTTGTATGTGCCAATCCCAGAGTTATTTCTCTACAAATTTATGTAAGACAAATGTGGACAACAGCGATTTATATCTTTGTGCGGGCTGCTGGGAAGCCACTTGGGCAAGCATATGTTTATGTTTTTTTAAGAATTAATATTGCTAAAATGTCCACAATACCCCAAATGCTCTTGAATTCAGTATAATCTCTGATATAATTCCAGTGACATTTTCACAGGAGTAAGAAGGAAGCAATCTTAAAATCCATGCACACCTTGAGATAGTTTACAAAAATCCTGAACAAAAAGAACAAAGACAGAATCATGATACTCCTCAATTTCAAAATCTACTACAATGTCCTAATCATTCCATGAGAACAGAAAAACATAAGCTAACCAGTGAGGACAGCAAGCCCAAAGTATACTCCAGCACTTGTGATAACTGAATTCTTTTTTTAATGGTTCATACCATTTATTAATGCAATACACATCAGACCCAAACCCTGCAGTTCCCAAGCACACCCTGTTTATATCTTTTAGCTCCTTTTGCAGTTCTAGCTTTGCCTGCAGAGGTACCCTTAGTGAATGAATATAGTCTGTAATTATAAAGGAAATCCTGCCAATAGTAACAATGTGGATCAACATAGAAGATGTGTTAAATGAAATAAGCCAGACACAGACTGCAAAGTACTGGCTGATTCCACACTCACTGAGGTGAGCAGCATGGGGTTACCATGAACAGAAGTCAAGGAGTTACTTCCCTATTACTGTGATTAAACACCATGACCATGGGAATTGATAGAGCTTATTTAGTTCATAGTTCCAGAAAGATTAAAGCCCATCATGGCAGAGAGGCACGGCGCTAGGAGGTGGCCAGAGGAGAAAGCTGAGTGTTCACATCTTCAAACAGGCATAGGAAGCAGAAAGTGACTGGAAATCCAGCAAAGCTTAAGAATTCTCAGCCCACCTCTGGTGACATGCTTCCTCTGACATGGGCTCACCTCCTGAAGCCTCCCAAAGCAGCACCACCAACTGGGGACAAAACATCCAAATACTTGCAGCCTATGAGGGATATTCTCATTCAAACCATCACAGGGAGTTTGTGGTGATATTGATTTGGGATAGATATAAGGGATAAATTCAAGAAATTATTGTGCAACCTGGTGACTATCCCTGGTTTGACTCAACCACTTTCTTTACAATGATGTGAAGGCAAAAATGTATTAGGTGAGTACTGTACACACCATACCCATGAACAATACTGACAATAGTTATGTTCTCATGCAGATAAATGTGTATGGTAGTACCTATATGCTTTAGCTTGATTTAGTCATTAGACAACCTGAACATCTTTCAAAACATCATATTGTATGCCATAAATATATGTGAAAATCTATTTTACATTAAAAGGAAACATTTGGAAAAAGAGAAAGTTAACACTTTAAAAATAAGTTGCTAAATAAATCCATAAAGCCCCAAGAAGACTGAGAATGTGTTCACAGAAGGGAAGCGAGTGGAAAGGGCATGTCCGCCTTTGCTTTTTTCCTTCCTGCCTTGAAGTAGGTGTGAGACTATGGTTCCTGGTGCGAGCTTTGCCACTGCTCTGAGAAGACCAGTCAAAGGGCACTAATGTCTTCCTGTGCTTAGTGAGACAGCCTGGGACTTCAATAATGTCACTGAACAGCATCTCTGCCTCAAAAATTCTTTAGATGAAAGATAATTATATGTTCTCTGGGCCAAAGTCACATGGTTAAACTTCATAATTTGAAGAAATGCTTTGAAGTCCTTGAGGGAAGTAGCACATTTATTTGACATTTAAATGCACAACCATTGTATATTTATTTTGGAAAACATACATGTACATAGATCATGTCACAGACATGCATGGGAAGTATGGCCACTGTGCTACAATTACCCTAGGTAGGGGAAATTAGATGGGTGTTTAGGAGAGAAAAAAAGTTCCCCAAATGTACCTAGAATATAACATTTATTTCAATTTTCAAGAGTTGTTTTCATTTTTACGTGTGTGTGGTGTGTGTGTATGCCATGTATGTGCAGGTGCCCAAGGAGGACAGAGGAGAGTGTCAGATGCCCTGCAATTGAAGTTACAGACAATTGTTAGTTGCCTGCAGTTCACTACTCAGCCATCTTTCCGGCCCCATTTGTTTTTCATCCCCCTCCTCCTCCTTCTTCTTTAAATCCCAAAGTAAATATATCATATGTTAAACTCTGTTGAAGGTCATGATGGGTAGGTCACTCTCAGTTGTTACCCTTCTCTTTCTATGTTTGAAAATTAAAAAAAAATACATTATACACTTAAAAATTAACTTGGACAAGAAACGACAAGATATTTTCCCAAAGTCAGAAACTTTTTAGACTCTCACAGCAGAGATGTTTGCAAACTCACCCATCTCCTTCTGTGTCCCTCCTCTTCCTCTGCCAGGGATGGAAGAAGACGGGGCAGGGATCAACTGTAAATAGAATCCTATGGTGCTCTCTTCAGGAGACAGGCAGCTCTATCCTAGCCACACCCATGAGGAAATTTTGGAGCTACCCATACTCCTTCCCTGCATCCAAGGAAGTGCTAGAATCCAAAAATGTTTCTTCATCCTGGACTACCATTCTAACAGGCATCTAAATGCTTGATTTAACTATGCAAAAACACTACTAATTATATTCATTTGTGTGACTGACTTACCATTTGAATCTAATTGCCATGCAGCAAAATAACTGTTAAAGCATATCATTAAACTACTTGAATAATTAGAGAGAGATTTTTCTTGTGCTTCTAGTTTGAGCCTAAGCTTTAGGGCAGGGACCTCACCCCCCTAACTTTTGAATGTTCTTAAATTAGCTGGAGGAACAGGGTGTGGAAACACTGGCAGGCAAGCCATCTTATCAGCAATCTGGGTCTGCCGAACAGCAGAGACTTCAAGCCACAGTCTATTATTCACTGTCTTAGTTTGGGTTGCCATAACAAATTACCTTAGACTGTGTGGCTCATACAAGAAGCACTCATTTCTCATAGTCCTGAAGGCTGGAAGTCCAAAATCTGGTGCCAGCGTGGCTGCTTTCATGCTCTGGTCCATGGCCCTCTTCCAGATTACTAAGTGCCAACTTCTTCTTGTATACTCACAGGCAGAAAAAGACCAAGCCACCGACCCACCTCTTCTTTTAAGGCTGCTAGTGTCATTCATTAGGGCTTCATCTACATGATCTGTTTATAGCTCCCAAAGAAAGAGCCCATCTCTAAATGTCATTACTCTGGGATTAGATCTCAGCATCTGAATTTTAGGGAAATTCAGGATGCAGTGTTCAACACCCTCTCTTCCTAGCTAGCTAGCATTTCGGGACCACTCCAGCCCACTGCTCTCTGTGGGTACTTCCTCATTAGACACTGTCCACATCTGCCACACGAGGTCCAACTTTCCTGTCCATCTCTCCACCAAGGTATTCATTTTCATTCAGTTCCCTCTGAAAACCCACTCACCTCCCTTTATTCGTCCTATTCCACTCCTGCCCGGGCCCTCAGCCCTTGCCGCCTGTCCTTAGAGACCACAACCCAATTGTGGACTCTGTTTTGTGTTTAACCTCCCTTCATATCTTGCCCCATATTTTTCTTCCTTCAAAAACTTGTCTTCTTGAAGTCACAGCATCTTTCAGGGACTTTTCTTCCCACATCTACCAACTCAAGTAATGTCGCACTGGGGGAAAGGGAGCAGCCTCCTCATTTATTAAGAACTAGCAGCTGTCTCATGGAGCTACCCAGTTTTTGAAGCTCTAATCCTTTAAATCCAGGTATCTGTGCCAAGTTCTTCAAACTCTGTAGATTGTCAGTTGCTTCTTCCCCTTGGCCTTCGTAGCAGTTCTGCCTCCTGTGGTCTCTTCTGTCTCTAATGCCTGTTCTTCTCTCTCCTCTGCCATCCATTCTTATAGTTAACAAATCATCATCTTCACTAATTACCCTTCAAACTCCTTGACATTTTGAAACTCCTGGCTCCAAACCCAGTGCCAAACACTAGAGAGAGCCATAAGAAAGATTACCGCCATCCCCACACTATAGAGCTTCTTAAGGCAGAAGAGGTGACATGACGGAAATTTAAACACACACGGGCATACGCACACAATAACAAAGTTAGTAAGTATAATATTATAAAGAAAAATCAGAGAACATTCTAAAATCATATAAGAGAGCCAGCATTTACTCAGTTGGAACAGGGAATATTTCCATGAGCCAGGACCTGAAAGATGAACATGCGTGAGCCAGATGGGGAGATGGGCACGAGCACAGAAAAGACCAGAACAATAATGCAGACATCGCCATTTTCCCAAGATCTTGATAATGCCTTACAATGCCCTGCCCCTACTCCACCCTGGATCCATTCCATTGCTAGATATTTTAGTGTGTTCCTTTCGGCAGCCTAGATTCCCTTATCTTTATCCAATCCTACTCATTCGTTCTCAACCATACGTTCAAGGTACCACTGTAACCCATTCTGTCACCTGCCTCTGACTCCTAGAACAACTAAAATATGAAATTGTTATTTTTATAAAGGGTTGTCAAATTTCAGAAATTCCGTATTGTTTGAATATTATTATGACTATTACAGGTAAATGTAAAAGCTAGTCGGCCATCACTGTAACCACTTCTAGCTATAGTGTCTCTCTTTAAATTTTTATTGTATTTCTGTGGTGACTACAGAGACATCTTGGTCACTGGGAATTCCAATCAAAAAGATTTTTGTCACCAAATTAGCCACTCCAGACACGCATAAGCTACTTTATAACTAAAAGAAACGTTTTCATTTCTAATGTAACCCCCCTCAATTTATCCCCTCTCTCTGTGTCTCTGTGTCTCTCTGTGTCTCTGCCCCTCTCTTTGTGTCTCTCCAGACAGATATTTAGATAGATGATAGATAGATAGATAGATAGATAGATAGATAGATGATAGATAGATGATAGATACATACATACATACATAGACACATAGATATACAGATACACAGATACATAGATAGATATATACATAGATGATAGCTATGTAGATGATAGATAGATGATAGACCAGATAGATATATTAGATAGAGATAGATAAGATAGATGATAGATAAATAGATGATAGATGATATAGATAGTAGATGAACGAAAGATTATATATATATATATATATATAAACATTTGAATAAGCTGTTTCTGATGTGTAGAAGAGCACTACAGAGAATGACAAACTACTCATCTGTCATTTTTTCTGTCATGTACCTTGACATGGCCACTCTGGGATGCCTTAACTGGCTCTGCTCATACTACATTATAAGACTTCTGCACAAAACAAGGAAAGAATACAAGGTAATAAAGCATCTGTGGAATTTGAAGGCATTATTGCACTTGAATAACAATCTATAAACTACATGGGGCAGATAATGTTATCTCCACTTCAGAGACATGAACACTGAGTCCCAAGGATGAGAAGTGACTTAAGAGGCAATCAGTGCAGAAGTGGGGGAGTCAGGCTAGCACTCACCTCTAATTCTAATCAAAAGGTCTTTACTGAACCACCTCTCTTCCTGTGCCTTTCAGAATGCAGAAGGCAGGACACCTGATCAAGGCAAATGCTGTGGGTGTCTTTCATAGGACAGTTAGGCTGGGTAAACTAGGACAACTTGGAGCCTGCAGACACTCATACTAGTCCTGTGTTATAGACTTCCTGGCATATCTCCCTTAGGCTGACTCTATCCCACTGGCCAACTTCCTTCTACTTTCTAAATTCCCCAGGGCTTCTTAACTCTTGGGGGAATGTATATAAAATAGTGACCCAAGGTATACCTCAAAACAAGGAAAAGGACTGGAGGAAGAACAGAGAGAAGGTGAAGGGCGCTGGGGCAGTAAGTCAAATGCTCAGCACTTGTGTCCCCTGCTTGAATTTTATTCACCTTATCTCTCTCTCTATTTCTCTACAGGCCCAGATGTTAAAAATATTTCTTGCATATATCTCTCTTGAAAAAGTTCCAGATCCTTTTTAAATAAACAGCTTGACAAGCTAATAATCTCAAAGCCACATGTAACGGAAAGGACTGCAGTCTTTCCAATCTTTATAAATTGGGTGCCTTTGCGGCCGAGAACCATCTGAAACTCTAATTCCAGGAGAACTCCAGTTCCAGGGGAGTCCGACGCCCTCTTCTGACCTCCGCGGCATTGCACGACACGGGTGCACAGATTTGCATGCAGACAGTACATTCAAACACATACGGAAATAAATAAAATTAATAAAAAAATTTTTTTTAATTAAAAAAAAAAATTGGGTGCCTTTGTCAATGCATTTTAGTCCTGGCTCTGCAACTCCAGGGGTCTGGGACATAGTGTGCTTTCCAGAAAGAGAAAGGAACAAATGTGTAATTAAACAGCTGTCCTGTGCCAGGCACTGTGCTAGGGATCTTACATGATGATCAGAGGGAGGTACGAAAGCAAGAAGAGAAGAAGGAAAAGAAGGTGGTGGCGACCCGGACAGTGGGGAGGATTGGCGTTTGTTTCCTTAGGGAGAAAGGAGGGAGAAAGTAGTTGTGTTCTGGCTTTTCATTTTTACAAATACTAGACAAATAAGAGAGTGACCAGAACAGTGAGTATGGGACAAATCCGGGCAGCTCTGGAAACAAGAAAGTACCTGTAAATTTGCTACCTCCTTTCACCCTCTCATTCTACCCTTCCTCCCCTCCCCACCCTAGGATGAAATGATCTGGGACAAACTAATTGAGAAAACTAGTAGTGCATGCCTTCGGGAGGTTTTATTAATGGAACCAGACACACTGCTATAACAGAATGTACGACTGCTCTTTTACATTGATCTAATTAGAACATTTACATACTGAATGCCTCCTGGACAATTCCCTACCAATGACACTTACTGTGTGCATGAGGCAAGACTACTCTTTAGGTGAAATTGAACAAAGAAGTCATCAGGTCTCCTTTTTCTCTGAGAAAAATAACATTGTCAAGGTTATTCACAGTCAATAAGCTATCATGGTCTCAGCATGGATGGGGGTATTGGGTTTCTTTGTACTCAGAAAAGATGGAGAAACAGAAAGGTCTTTCTCACCCTGATAAGGAAGACCCCTTAATGACATTAAGATTCAATAGAGAAGGAGAATGCAAAAGAGTCACCATGCTGTGGATATCATCAGAGGAAAATGCAAAAATATTAGATAATTTTAGTAATTAGACGGTTAATACCTCATGGCCTTGAGGAAGCATTTTGTGGGATTTCACTCTAGCCTCTCCCCAATTCTTTAAAAACAATAATTATTTTAGAGAATTGGGAAGCAAGACACAGCCTAAGTTACAGGAAGCAGTAAAGATAGAAGGAGACTAGGATCCAGGCCAACTAACTGCTTGTTCAGGCTCTTTCAATGTGAAAAGGAAGATTTTCCAAGCTTAACTTCTTCACCATTTTCTGACACACTCCTCCTAGCAACTCTATTTTTTTAAAAAGATTCATCATCTGAAGTTTCTGTGAAGTAGGAGATGGGACCTATGTATAAAGCTAGTGTATGAAAGTAGATGTTTATAACATGAGGAGAGAAGGTTCATAACACATTTGTAAAGGGATCTCGGAAAAACAGATACTTTCTGAACGTCCACCTTAAAGAACAATTAAATTAAATGCTGCTATTTAGATACTTTCCTGAAGGGAACTGTTTCTATGTCCTAGATTTACACAAGATTCCAAGGCTGTATGAAGCTCCTATCACCATATAGAAATATTTCTATATGGCTACAGGAATAAAAATAGACACCTGCATCAACTAATATGTGCAGTGCTTAAAAGGAAAAAGGTTAGACATTTCTTTGCTTTTTCTCTCAATTCTGCTTCACTGTCTTCTTTGCTCCTGTCTCTACCCACCCCAGATAGGCAGCTGATCACAGAGAATGAAATTAAAATCCTCTGAAAATGATCAAAATATAGCCTATTTCTAGATTAAATGCCCAGCCTCTCCTGCTAAGCAAGTCAGGCATCACAATTCAAAAGAGATTACAAGCAAGGTATTTCCCTAGTCAAAGGGCATTCGTATGCAAAATATACTAAATACTGGAATGATATTAAAGACCTAATCCAAACAAGGTTGTTTATATTGTTGACCAACAGCTGAATGAACATTGTCACTGACAGTGATGAGGATTTTATGGCCAGTTGATGCTCACAATGTTGGAGAAACAGATCGTTCAAACCCAAGCCACGCATTTACACAGAAGTTGTTCATCCCAGATGCTCATATTTTCATTCTGAAAATTTCCACCAATGGCTCAATAATTACACTGTTGCTTATTTTCTGGAAGCTAGACATATGTGTTACTTTATGAGACCTGGAGGGCTTGTCTGAGAACTCAGTCAGCTGGCCTCCAGCCTAATGATGCTGTTGTAGATGTGGTATCTCACTAATCTCTCCAGCTTTGTTCAGGTTCAAGGGTGTACATACAGTTCCTCCTAGTTTCAACCCACAGAGAACCAACTTGAGAGAAGATTAAAGTTTTGATTGTATCATATATGTTTATCACATCACCAAGCAAATATGTGAGAAAATGTGGCCCTTTTGAGGATGATTTGATAATTCCTCATGAAGGCTCCAACCAATTATGTAATGAAGGAAAATTAAATGTAATCCAATCTATACTAAAAGGAAATATGAGCTAATAATTAGAAATATCTCTCTTAGTCTAAATGAGTCTTCGGAAGATGTTTCACCATTATATATTCCCATGCTTTCCTAGATGCAATACAAAACAATGCCTTGATGGATGGTCAGTAACATATCACCTCATGGTACTGGGATTAATGGGATTCCTTAGACATGCATTGGCTCTCTGGGATCTTCTATTTCTGTCTTATTTTCACATAGTAGATTGCTATACTCCTCAGCTAGTAATTGCAGTTCATGATCTACTGGTTGATTCCTTCTTGGGCTGCTCACTGCCTCGTGGTCTAGCCTAAGAACCAGGGCTTTAACTCGCTTCTTTCTCCTTGTTTCTGCAGAGCCTGTTGAGTCTCAATTACATTCTCCATCTAATCTGTCCTCCATTGCCCCTAGTTCTTGGCATCTTAGGCTCCAAGGTTGCCCACTGGAAATAGACATTCTTAAGTACAAACTAGATCCTCTAACTGCCTAAGCCCTCTACTCCACTACTTTGCAATCCATCAACTGTCTCATATTATACAAGGACACTGTTCAGTATACCATCAGACTTAAAAACAAAAACAGAAAAATTGTGGAACAAAAGCCTCTCTGTCTTCTGTTTTCATCTTATCCAGGCTGATTTACCTTCTGTCTCCACTTAGATATTTGAAGACACAAAATGAAAATGGTGAGACATGGCTCTAATAACTTCCCCCTGCAGCTCACTCATCATCCCCCTATTAACCCAGTAAGCTCAGGGCTCCATCTTTTCTACCCACCGAGTAGAATGTCCTTTATGCCTTAGCTTTCTATTCCAAAATGGTTTCCTCCCTTCCCTTTTAACTAGGCCTGGTACTAATAGAGGGTTTCTTACAGATACTTAAATTCGAAGATTGTGTGCAACATACTTCTGGTCCAGGTTTAGGCAGGGAAGAGGGAGAATTCTTCCGGAGGCCAGGTTTCAATATCAGCAGAGAAATTCTGTAGAGAATTTGTTTTGTCTCCAAAGCCCACTAAATCGCCACATTTAACAATCCTGCCCTATAGCTTTTTATGGAAGACTGCAATATCACTTTTTATCTTCTTTCCTGGCTATCCATAGCTTTCTGCTATAAGCAGCTTCTGGCTATCAGGTTCTACATGGACTGAAACAATATCCTATCCTGTTTTCATAACCTGCTTATTTTAGAAATTGTTTTCATAGTTTCAAGGACAAAGTGAATACATTTCTTTTTTATAGTTCCCTTTGGTCTTTTGCTGTGTGATTTGTTTGTTGTCCTGTGTTTGACTTGGAGAGTCCAAAACCTTCATAACTGTTGGGAGAAAGGGAAGGCCATACGAATTCATTTTTATAGTTACTACTAATAATACTTTTTCCAAAAGAAGAAGTTGTCTTGAGTATTTGGCCAACTTCAATACTAAAATAATGCTAGCATTTATCATTGAGAGAATGGTTTAAAACATCATTAAAATTTTCAGGATTAAACCTTATATTCGTGGTAGGTTTTGTGTAATACCCATCCAAATTCCATCCAACCATAAAAATCATTTTGAACTAATATGATAGGAAATTAGATAAGCCATAATGTCTAGGCCAAATCAGCTAAGTTTAAAATGTAATGGCATATATAAATGTATATATTATAAATATAAATGAAACAGATCACAGGGTAGTCAAAAAGTGACAGCTGCTTTAATTCGTAGGAGTTTAGACTTCCAGCCCCTCTGGAAATTATGAAATGAGGAATAACAAAAAAAAACTACCCCCCATTATTATCCAAGCACAAGTGGTGTAAGATCATTTATCTTGATGTATGTCACCTTAGAGCACATATTATCCCTATCTCTCAAAGTGTTTTTTCCCCCTTATTTCATCTCTGACATTCATTGTAAATTTAATGATCCACATACGATTTGCTGGTGTCTCAGTCTGGTGTTTTGAATCATGAAACTAGTGCTAAATTTATGGCACTGCAGTACCACTTAGTGAATCATTAAGCAGTACAGTGATTTTAATGATTTGGATCATACTGGACCTCATCACTATATAATGAGGTTCCATTTAGTGTAAATTTTATGTAAAAATTCAATTTGCAAACCAACAACATGAAACTACAACATTTTTTCGAACTTGACATTGTATTTATTTATCTCCCTTTTCTATTGGGTTTTATTGCTAAGTTCTTTAACATAATAATAATACTTTACTTTTTATTAGCATAATAATCAAATGATAATCAAAACGAAAGTGACCAGCGATGCCATATACCAACTTAAACTCATCAGTGTCAAGTTTACACAAAGCAAGGATCTCAGAAATAATTGCAACTTTTCTGTAATCTAAATATCTTCAATATGTGCACTTGTTCTACCATTTGCAAGCAAGATGGCTTTATAACCCTCATACCAGGACAGATTACAAGTGCAGAAAAGTAACAATGATTAAATAGATCACATTCCTCTTGCCTTCCCCACTTCATAAAAAGTCTTTAGGCTTAAATAATTATGCTTTCTATAGTGAAAAGATAAAGTTTAACACTCGAAATGATATGAAATTAAAATACCAACCATAGTGAAGTTATACCCTATCAAAGTTTTCCTTAAAATAACTCTTTGACCTCACAGCATTGATCACATTAGTAAACTGACAGTAAGCCTACAACTGAAATTATTAATCACCTGAAAAGGAAACTGAGGGCACGAAAAATTACACATCTTGATCTGGGATATGTAGCTATTTTGTGGATATCAAGAAAAAAAAAAAAAAACTTGTCCCTGAACTCCAGCCATGCTTCCCTAGATGCATCTTAAAACTGAAGGGAGACACAGCCATATACTCTTTTTCTTTACAAAGCAAATTTCTGATTTCATGTTTTTATATTTCTATTTCCTCTACATTGATAGGCATGTCATTGCCCTATATTAAATGATAGTTTTAATAACCAACTTCTAACAAGATTAGTACTAAGAATAAGTTCATAAAGTACAATGAAAATGAACTGGTTTAAAGGTGAAAGGACCGTTTTAAAATGTTCTTCCTTTACCTAAATAAATGTAATTCAAAGGGCTAAACCCATAGATATAGAGAATTTTCCTTGCTTATTCTAGCTATGTGCTTTTAAAAGGTACAAAAATATTGAACAGAAATCAAATAGAAATGACATTTTGCTCTTAAATTATTAAAGAACTGTGGCATCCAGACCCCTAAAACTCAACCTAGGACCTTAGTCCATTAAGGACAAAAATAAAAACCAGGGAGCATGGTCACTTCAAGACACTTCTGAATATTAATTAAGAAGCATAGTCTGTCTTATTCTTATATATGGGAGGGATATTAAAAAGAGAGGTAGCCGGGCGTGGTGGCACACGCCTTTAGTCCTAGCACTTGGGAGGCAGAGGCAGGCGGATCTTTGTGAGTTCAAGGCCAGCCTGGTCTATGGTCTACAGAGTGAATTCCAGGACAGCTGGGGCTACAAGGAGACCCTGTCTCAAAAAGATGAAAAAAAAAAAAAAAGAGGTGAAGCATGGTAGCACACATCTTTAATCCCAGCACTCAGGAGGCAGAGGGAAGTAGATCTCTGTAAATTCATGTCAGTCTGCCAGGGCTACATCATGAGACTCTGTCTTCAAAAAAAAAAAAAAAACAAAGTTGACTTTTCTCAAAGGTCTCCCAAGTGCTAGGGACCCTAATGACTTATGATTTGAATCAGATTTTTCTAACCCCTGTGGTCATTTCCACCTTGCCTGGCCTTCAAGTCTAACCCTGCAAGGGTTCACACTTCAAGACAGAGGCAGGGTCCTCAGTGCAGGGCTCCTGCAAGCCCAAATTCTCCATGCTTCCTCCTTCCCACCAACCCAAATGCCTACATTTTACATTAATGGCACCTAATTTTTCAGAATTAATCATGAGACCAAAATGAAATAAAGATAAATATCACTTTTCTGCTTAATATATGCAGCCATTCCTCTTATTAATAAGAGATAAAACTATTCAAGAAGTCTAGACTTGGTTTAAATTTGTCACAGTTTACCAAGGTTCAAGAGCCCTTACAACACTACACCCACAAGTGCTCACACAGTGACTCTAGCTGGACATGTGGAGAACACAGGCATAAACATGTCTGGTTGTGGAAGAGAGTAACGGATGGTGAATTTAAAAACACATGAGATTCCTTTGGGGGCAGCCAAGCAGTGCTTCAAAGAAGAATTATGAAAATTCAGGGTAACTGAATGGATTTTCACTTACATCCCAGCATCCCAAAGAATGTCTACTTGAGATATTTCTGGGACACACCTTGTCTCTACTTTACCTGGTTGGTACTCCTTATGCTTTAGGCTTAATGTGGAGTTTCAGACAGTCCTTTAAAAAATGTTATCCTGAAATTGAAGATGTAATAAAAAACCTCCCAACTAACAAAAGCCCAGGCCCAGATGGTTTCATGGCAGAATTCTATAAAACATTTCAAAAAGACCTACAACCATTAATACTGAAACTGTTTAGAAGGATATAATCAGAGGGAATTCTCCCAAATTCCTTCTATGAAGCCAGCATCACTTTATTACCAAAGACCACGCAAAGATACAACTAAAAAGGAGAATTATAGACCCATCTCCCTAACGAACACAGATGCCAAAATTCTAAACAGGACACTGACAAATCGCATACAGACCCACATCAAGAAGATCATCCATCATGACCAAGTTGGATTCATACCAGAGATGCAGGGATGGTTCAACATATGAAAATCAATAAACATCATCAAACACATAAATGGAATGAAAGACAAAAACCACACCATCATCTCAATTGATGCTGAAAAAACCTTTGACAAAATCCAACATGTCTCAATGCTTAAAGTCCTAGAAGAATTGAGATTGAGGATCTTCCTCAATGTAATCAAAGCCATATACAGGAAACCCACAGCCAAATTTCCTAAATGGGGAAATGACGAGAAACATTCCCTTTAAAGGTAGGAACTCGACAAGGGCTGCCCCGTCAACACTCCTCTTCAATTAGTAGCTTGAAAGCACTTGCTAGAGCAATAAAGGCAGAAAAGGATATTAAAGGAGTACTAATTGGAAAAGAGGAAAGGTCAAGCTATCCTAATTTTTGCTTGATGATATATTGTTTACTTAAGGGCACTAAAAAACTTCCACCAGAAAACTCCTAGAAATGATTAACATGCTTCGAGCAAGTGGCAGGATACAAAATTAACCTAAAAAAAAATCAATTGGCCTTTTCTTTACACCACAAACAAGCACTGGAGAAAGAATTCAAGAGACCTTCCCACTCACAATAGCTCAAAAACACAGATAAAATACCTAGGAACAAACCTAACCAAAGACACCCAACGAATCTCTACAAACAAAAATTTTAAAACCCTTAAAGAAAGAAATTGAAGAAGCAACATCAGAAGATGGAAAAACCTCCCATGCTCATGGATTGATGAGAAAATAACATTGTAAAAATGTCCATTCTACCTGAAACTCTTGTAATAGATTAATTCAATCCCAATCAGAAAATCCCCCAAGAGTTTCTTCACAAAAAGTAGGGAAAAATTTAAAAAAATTCATTTGGAAAAACAAAAAGACCCCAATATAGGCCAAAACAACCCTGAGCGAAAAGAGCTAACACAGGGGGATCTCTTAACCAGACTTCAACTAATAACTACAGGGCTATAGTCATAAAAAACAGCCCCTGGTACTGGCACAAAAACCAAGACCTGTCAACCAAGGAAACAAAACCGAAGATCCAAATTTGAGCACATTACATTTCAGCCATCTTATAATTTGACAAAGGGGCCAAGAAAGCCACAATGGGAGAAAGACAGCATCTTCAGCAAGTGGTGTTGTCAAAAACCTGGATCCACTTGTAGAAGAATGAAATTAAACCCCTACCTCTCCGCCTGTACAAAAAGTCAACTCCAATGAGATCAAAGACCTCAAAGTGAAAACTAAACTCTGAAGGCAATAGAAAGAAAAATGTGCAGCAGACTACAAGACATAGGCAATAGGAAAAGACTTCCTAAATCAGACAGCAGACTACACAGAATAAGGTCAAGAATTGACAAATGGGACCTCATTAAACTCAAAAGCTTCTGTACATCAAAAGAAAACAATCAAGGAAGTGAAGAGAAATCCCACAGAATGGGAGGAAAACTTCACGCAGATACATCTGGCAAAGCATTGATTTCCAGAATATATAAACTACTTACTCAAAAAACAAAGAAAAAAGAAAACAAATGACCCACTCAATAGATGGAGAAAAGAACTGAACAAGACTTGTCACAAGTGAGGAATTAGAGATGGCTTGAGAAACACCCTTAAGAAGTTTTCAACATCACTAATCATTAAGGAAATGCAAATCAAAACCACTGTAAGATATCGATCTTACTCCAATAAAGACTGGACTAGGATCAAGAAAACAAATGATACCAAGTGCTGGAGAGGTTGTGGGGAAAGGGGAACACTCACCACTGCTGTGGGAATGTAAACGTACAACCACTATGGAAGCAGTGTGGAGAACCCTTGGAAACTTGGAATGAACTTGGCACCTGACCCAGCCATACCACTCCTGGGTATGTACCCCCAAGACTCACCCCACCTCAGAGATACATGCACTGCCGTGTTTATTTCAGCTCTCTACACAATAGCAAGGAGCTGGAACAAATCCAAATGCCCCTCAACTGATGAGTGGATAGAGAAAATGTGGTACATCTACACAATGGAGTTCTATGCAGCAGTAAAGAAAGAAAGCATCATGAGCTTTGCAGGAAAATGGCTGGAGCTAGAGGACATCATGCTGAGTGAAGTAACACAGTCCCAGAAAAACAAAGGACGAATGGTATCCCTCATCTGTGGATGCTAATGCCAATTACCTAGTTGTATTTCTTGTGTAGGGCCCCCTGAGCTTTTGTCCAAAGCAGTTGGGAGTAATGCATATTGGAAACAACAACAACAACAACAGAAAGGACTGCATCCAAGAACTGACTGAAACAGTGAAATTCTGCTTAAAACAGTCAACTTCCTCATGGAGAATATTGAGAAAGACTGAGAAAGAGATGAAAAGCATGTTTGGCAGAATGCATGAGCTCTGGCAGGGTGGGGGAATGGGCGGGAACACAGGTCTTGATTTGTTAAAAAATAAAAATAAATTTATGTAAAAAAAAAAAATAAGAAAGATGACATCATGAGCTTTGCAGGAAAATGACTGGAGCTAGAGGACATCATGCTGAGTGAAATAACACAGTCCCAGAAAAACAAATGATGAATGGTATCCTTCATCTGTGGATGCTAGTGCCAATTACCTAGTTGTAAGTATTTCTTGTGCATGGCCCCTTGAGGTTTTGCCCAAAGCAGTTGGGAGTGATGCATATTGGAAACAACAACAACAACAACAGAAAGGACTGCATCAAAGAACTGACTGAAACAGTGAACTTCTACTCAAAACGGTCAACTTCCACGTGGAGAATATTGAGAAAGACTGAGAAAGAAATAGATGAAAAGCATGTTTGGCAGAATACATGAGCTCTGGTGGGGTCGGGGGAGAGGATGGGGGACACGGGTCTAGATTTGATAAAAAAAATACATAAATAAATTAATTAAAAAAAACACTTTAACCTGCTTTTCCATATGTGTTCTTCTTCCCTGTTGGGGGTATCCCAGAGATCTCCAGCAAGCAGAAGAGTGATAGGTGTATTCCAGTCAAGTGATCAAAGGGTTGTTGTTTGCTATTGTTTCAAAGTGACAGTTGTCAGGTCAGGAGTGGGAGGGATGCATGCTCACTTCCATGGCACAGGATTTCCCATAGCCGGAATGGTTGGCTCTGATGCTCCCTGACAAGCCCTGAGTCTCACCGAAGGGCCAACGAATATGGAATATTCCCACTAAGTCTTAAGGACTTATATTCCTCAGCCTGGTGCAGCCATTTCCATCCTCCTTTCTCCAAGTCTTTTATGTCTTTTTGTCCCCTCTGGCTGCCATAATATCTTCTGAGAGCTTTGGTTTACAAAACCTAAAACTGTTGTGCATGCCTGTAATCCCAACACCCCACAGCTAGAGACATGCAGACTTGAATTTGAGACCACCCTAGGCACGTGGAGAGCTCCAGGCCAGCCTGATCTACATACCAAATTGAAGAATAAAAGCATAACTAGAGTCAGTAGAGAAGGGGAGTTGGATGGAACAAATGCATTTATCACCATCATCAAGAAAATTCTGATTTCTGCTCTACAAAACAAACTTAAGTCAAGGAAGCAAAAAAGTTCTATGTACTTCAATAAAGAGGAGAAAAGAAATAAATTTTTAAACATTTTATTTACTATTTTAATTGTTTACACTTATGAGTGGATTGCTTGCATGTGTGTAAGTGCACCCGTGTTGTGTAGTGTCAGCCAAGATCAGAAGAAGGTGATAGTGCCCTGGAACTGGAGTTACAGGTAGTTGTTAAACATCATGTGGGTGCTGGGAATCCAACCTGAGTCCTGTGCAAGAGCAGTCCATGTTCTTAACTGCTGAGCCATCTCTCCAGCCCCCCAATATAAAATTTTTAATTCTCAATGAATAATTAGCCTACCAAACAGATCAACCACAATAGCATCAACTGAGCACTTGCTGTGTGCCCTGATCCTCATTGAGCACTGAATTGTTACAGTAGAAGAAGAACCTCCTTAACAGAGAACTGGCCACAGGAATAAGAGTCTCTGGCCTGCTTGGGGCCTTACCTTTCCAGTTTTGTTGGTCAATCACCTGGTTACAGAACCACCCTTAGGAAAACAGCTTCACCTTAAGTCATGCTAAAGATATGGGCAGAATACCTAGTGCATTAATGAGATGGTGAACTTTTCCTGGCAGTTATCCCCGCCCCCTAGTACAGTACTTCCGGACCCCACTGCAGAGCTCTCCATAAACTGCCTGCCTCTCTCTTTTTCTTTCTACCTCTTTTCTAAGCATGCTTTCCCTAATGCTTTGGTCTGCCCCAACATTTTGTGTTTCTTGAGCTTCTCATTAAGATCCCTTCCCCTCCTCTTGGTCCTCCCCAGGTCTTGTATCCATGCAGGCTCTCAACCAGGCCTCCTGGCTTTTCCCTTGTCCCCTTGAGTCTCCTCCTCAGGGCAGCTGCTGAGATTCACATCTCACCTGCCCTGAAGATTTTTCTTTAAATTCTAATAAAATTGCTCCCAAGATTCCATTTGAGTCCATTCTTAAAATCTCACCCTGAAAGTGAGACCCCATTTTCTCCTGTATCAAAGTCATAACAAACAGTATTGAGCACCTGTGTGCTGGACTCAGTGCTCACAGGGAATACTCACATCAAGTCATGCGGAGGCTATATTTATGACCAGCAGTAGGTCAGGGACTGACAGACAACCTCCCTTGGTTCAATGCCACAGGATTAGGCCATAGGATTAAGGAATCACTGTAGGTTAAATGATCAGTATAGAGTAGATTACATGTCTCAGTTGGACGTGTTAATATTTTTTCTTCTCTTTTTACCTTTTCTTTCTTTCTTTCTTTTTATTTTTTTCTTTTTTTTTTTTTGGTCTTTTTTGAGACAGGGTCTCCCTGAGGCCCCAGCTGTCCTGGAACTCACTCTGTAGACCAGGCTGGCTTTGAACTCACAAAGATCCGCCTGCCTCTGCCTCCCAAGTGCTAGGATTAAAGGCGTGGAATCTTACAATATAGCCCAAGGTTATTTGACGCTGAGATTACAACAATAAGCCATTACACTTGGCTTACTTTTGCATTTTGAATCCTAGATTACTGAGTCTTTTCTTCAGCCCACAAGTAGTCACCCCGGGGAGTAGGCACTTAAATTGTTTGCAATGGTGTAGATGAACAATTGTCACACAGAGAAAATGGCAAGGGTAAAGTCTATTTACCTGCAAACTAAGGCTCTAAAGTTAAGTTGTAAGTTTAACTTATTAAGGTCTACTGTGTTCACGGAGCTGTTTAAATCTGAAAATAATAAATTGAGTGCATGTTCATAAACATTTTGGTGTGCCTGGCCCCTAATTATAATTTTCTTTTTGTGTAAATTTGTCTAAAATTAAGTAAATGTCACAAATAAGTAGCTGTGTGTAGGACTATCCCCTAGAAAATTGAATCAAAGAAGTTTGGTAAAACACATCTTTTCTTTCTGAGTGAAGTCAGGACCTTGCACCAGGCATGGTGGCACACGCCTTTAATATAGCACTTGAGAGGCAGAGGCAATGGATCTCTGTGAGTTCAAGACTATCCTGGTCTACATAGTGAGTTCCAGGCCAGCTGGT
The DNA here is from genome assembly GCA_009823505.1 of Rhizomys pruinosus. NCBI lineage: Eukaryota > Metazoa > Chordata > Mammalia > Rodentia > Spalacidae > Rhizomys > Rhizomys pruinosus. The sequence goes on along the minus strand of VZQC01000106.1, from coordinate 1,633,260 downwards.
GCCACAGGGAGATCCCGTCTCAAAAAAAATAAATAAATAAAAGTCAGTACTTTACAAACTCTCAAAATAGTAATTTAACTCTTTTTTAGTGACTTAATTACTACTTGGCTGTACATATTTTTAACAGACAATTATAGCCCATTGGACTAGTCTTTAATGTTTTGGGTAAGATGAGGATCAAGGGAACTGAAATGATATTTAAATAATGATGTTTAAACATCTCTAATTAAGCTGCTAAGTTAAGGGTCCATTAAGATATGGTATAAGCCTCATCACTGTGTGATCCTCTTCTTACTGGCTGAAGTCATATTTTTGTTTGGGTTTTTTTTTTTGGGGGGGGTTGTGTTTGTTAGTTTGCTTGCTTGCCTGTTTGAAACAAATTGTCACTTTGTAGCCCAGGTTGTCCTAGAACTCATGATCTTCCAGCTTCAGCTTCCAGAATACTGAGATTATAAGCAGGTGTTGCCACACCTGGGTGAAGTTAGCTTTTTCCTTTAATTGACACATAATAACTGTATAAATGCATAGGGTACAGTGTGATGGTTCACACATGTATACATTATGTAATTACCAATGAGGGTAATTAGTATAACCATCACCTCATGCATTTATCTTGTCTTTGTGGTAAAATAAGCCAAAAGCAGATCAATAAATAAGTCCATATGACTTCATTCATATGTGGAATCTAAGAAAGTTGACTGTAGAGAAAACAGAAAAGTGGTGATGGAAGGCTGGGAGAAGAGGATGGAGGGGGGATAGAGACAGGTTAGTCAATGGGGACAAAGTTCGCAAGCAGATGAGGGAACAAGCCTTAATGCTCTATTGCACAGTGGGCTGACTGTGGTTAACAGCACATGTTGTTTATTCCAAAACAGCTAGAAGAAAGCTTTTAGAATGCTCTCAGCACAAAGAAATACAGATTTTAGGAATACCCTACTCCCTCTCTCCACCTCCATTAGTAATTCTAAATTTCAAAAAGTTCTATGAACATACATAAACTTAGGTTAGTAGAACTTCTCACTAACTATTTATAATGCTAAAATGTCCATCTTTAGAGTCTCATGTTCACAATTTCAGTTTTTCGCATAGGATTGGTTATAGCAATTCATAAACTCAAGGAATTGCAGTCTAATTATTCTGGGTTTAGGACTAGGGCCTCAAATGAATCCGTCCTCAGCATGGAGCAAACTGCAGGGGTGAAGGTACTTAAACCAAAACAAGAGAACCTTGTCACCAGGAACATGCCCTAATTAGGCCAACATGTATAGCTAGTGTTAAAATTAATATTTTATAGCAATATATATATATATATAGTGTTCATAGACAAAAACAATTTGTTGCAGTGTTCCAGATTAAATTTTGACATGAGAAAATATTTGCAATTTCATAGACTACATAAAATATTGTCAAGTTGTAAATAAATGAGAAGACAGCAGATCTAAGAACATATGTTTGGGAACAAACATGAATAGTAAGGAATAACCTGTGGTGAATCTCTACAGCTTTAAGCATTGTGCCTGGCAAAAGAGAGCCACACCAGGACTACCAGACATCCTATTCCTGAGACAAGGAATGAACCCAGGGCTTCTGGGTGTGGGAAGCTTTCTTTTGTGTGGAACAGGGACCACGAGGCCTGCTAAGGGGACAAGGACACAGCACCTGTCAGCAGCTTGTGTAGGAAGCTGGCCTCTAGGTGCAGAGACCAGCCAGCTACTTCCTGTAGCCCAGTCTGGGTGGTACTTCCACCTCAGGCCCTTAGCCTAGGACAACGCGACACATTTCCATTCTTGGTGGTGACTTCCCACCTGCCCAGAGACTGCTGAACCCTGGACAGGAATTTCAGGCTGATGGCTGTTGGCCTATCTTCAGCCTATGTCCACTCACAACACCAGCTATCCTGATTGGTGGTCCGCACTGGAACCTTTTTCCAACCCACTGGCCACCCGAATGAAATGCAGGCCTGCTTTGGCCTGTATGTGCACAAAAGATTAAAAAAAATGACAGCCAGGAATTCCATAATAATGTTAATGGGGAATTCAATTTATTCCTTGCTACAAATTCTTTTATAAACCAAATGACGTCAGTTCCCAAAGCCAATCACAGGTCCCCCAGTTCCATGCCACTTCACACGATTGCCCCACCCAACATCAGGCACCTAGGCCACATTGCTTGCTCCTCCTTGGGGTGGGGTCAGAGAAATCCCCTGATTCTCAGCCATGCAGTGCCCTGAGGGAAGCTAGCTGAGAACTAGCCCCCAATTCAAACTGGACCTTCCCAGAATCTGGGAGATTCAGCTTTTCTCTTCCCGTCTCCAAATTACTCTCTCAGGACTAAAACTGGGAACCTAGAACTACAAGAACTCCATAGAAAGACCTCTGACCCCTGTGTCCACCATCTTGCTTAGTTACTGTCTCACTTGAGACCATCAGAATGAGTCTCCAGTGCCCTTTGGCTTTTTGTAAATTGGGCCCAGGGCTGGAGAGATATCTCAGCAGTTAAGATCACTGGCTGTTCTTGCAGAAGACCTGGGTTTGAATCCCAGCACCCACAACCATCTGTTAGTAACTACAGTTCCAGGGAATCTGATACCCTCTTCCGACTTCCACGGGCACTGCACAACATGGCTGCACTTACATACATTCGGGCATAGTACTCATACACATAAAATAAAAATAAAGGTAAAATGTTGAAAAGAAAAAATAAATAAATAAATAAATAAATAAATAAATAAATAAATAAATAAATTGGTCCCCTGAAGCTCAGACTCTCACTTAATCCCTCCCCTTCTACACACTGATTGTCACATCATTCACCAGCAGAGGAGCAACAAAACTGCTACCCATGCCCCTTGAGCACTCTGTCCATTCATGGTTTTATTTTTCTTTACTGCTAGTTTTTAAACTGCTGTACTTTAAGTAGTTAATGCAGTTCATAGCAAATAACAAGTGCTCAATAATTAAAAAATGAATAGATGAAGGAATAAAATACAAGTAAATTATATTAATTTGACCCAAATAAACTTACATTGGTTTTATATCTAAATGTGGCAGCTACCTGTGAGTCCACTATGTGAACAGCACTACAAATATGGAGGTGAGACCAGAGCTTTTGTTCTACTGATTCTTGATCCATCATACTTATTTGCCTTGAAAACTTAGACATCTGGTGAAGTAAGAGATAGATAGATAGATAGATAGATAGATAGATAGATAGATAGATGATAGATAGATAATAGATGATAGATACATACACACATTCATACATAGATATAGATAGATAGATAGATAGATAGATAGATAGATAGATAAATGAAAGATTAGATAGATGATAGATAGATGGAGAGATAGATATAGATAGATGGATAGAGAGATAGATTAATAGAAGATAGATAGATAGATAGATAGATAGATAGATAGATAGATAGATAGATAGATATTTAAAGCTGCCATAGAAAAAATATAAATTTTGAATACTCTATTTCTGTGCTAATATTCCATCTCCATAAGATGAAATAGAAACATGGTACTCTCATTGTTTATAATGAGATTTATAAGTAAGCATGTAAATTATTACACTAAAGGCAATGCTGAGTGATAATTGCATATTTGCTAGTACTCCAGTCAAATTCCCTTATCTAGCAAGTAAAAATAATTTAGGTGGAAAATCATCAGTGAGGAAAACATTGCACCAAAAGACATCAAAAGTCAGGAGAGAAAACAAGGTTATTAGCTTGCTTTTAGGCAATTTATAATAACCTATCTCTAGAGGGGTAAAAACGGTCCCATATCTCATCGTTGGCAATTCTTCTCAATGACCAATATGTCTACCAACATTTTCTTCTTCAAAGTACAGTCAAAGTTGTAACAGAAAATCACAGATGCAATCAAATTTATCCTGATGGTTGAAATGTGCCATATGCGCTCTGCTACCTATGCACACTAGGGTGCAGCTTTAATGACTTTCTTATTGTGCCCCTGTTGTAATTAGGTATTAAAGGACATATGGTATGCTGCCGTTTTAACAGTGAATTTCCTTGTTTTTTATTGTTTTCTATCAGAAGCTTAACAGTCTTTCAGGGTAGTATTAGTAGTGAGAATTAAACCACATGTTGATTTCATTTTTTAAGCCTTGGAATCTCATCTTGATAAGCCTTATTAGTGTAGTGCCAAAGAAAACATCCAAATCGAATCTATTTTCAGTTAATATGAAGTGAAACACATTTGAATTAGTAAGATATAAGTGAAAATTCCATGAGAAATATAAATGTACTAGTGGAATATTATAGGTAAATGTTTAGAAACCAAATAATAGCTTGTATGTCCATTAAGTCACAAAAGCGTGGTGGCTTCAAGATTTTTTTAACCTTCTTCCAAAGCACTTTTGAAAATAAACAATTAGATATTCGTTTACACTATTCAAAAGGTCCAATAAAGTCCAAATAAACATATTCACAATTAAAAACCCAATTGGAGACAAAAATTCAAATGAATAGAACTATTGAAAGCCATGTCATGACATTTTGTTGACTTTGTTCAAATATATGCTAATTTTCAAAAGACAAGAAGATCTGTTTTATACAAATTTGCTAAGTTTGAAGAAAATCTGAATCCATGGACCCACCACCAAAGAGAACACTAAGAATAAATACAATGGAACGTTATACTTTTTCGAGTCATTCCAAAATCCACCTAAATGTAATTAAATTTTCCTCCCCTTTTCAGCTTGTACAATAAGCACCGAGAAATTTTAAATTCAAAACGTCTTCAGAATCCAGAATAAATTCTACAAATTCTTAGGAAGGAAACTTTCACTAAAAGTTCTATCATTCTTTTTGAGCTTTGCCAGATGTCTGTGTTTCAGGACAGGGAAAGGGAAAAATCTTATCATGCAAGTTTATACTCTTCAGTCATAAGCACGGTTACACATCCCTGTCCCAGTCAGCACGAGGGCACATTACAAGATAGCCAGCCAGGCTTCCAAATGAGCCATGAAGATTAATAAAATACCATCTCCAGTGCATGTTGGCACCTCCCTGTCAAGCTAGCTAATGAGTGCTGTGTTACTGTAAGAGTCAACTGTCACATTATCTCTGGACTAATAAATGGGTTCAAAGACAAATAACAATACACAACTAAAATTCAGTCTGAAAAGAGCTTTTCACTTACTGCAGACTGGTGCAGCCCCGAGAGGCTCTGGAGCTGTCAGCACCACGGCCCTGTCACTTTTTACAGGAAGTATTCAATGAAGGCAAAGTCAGTTTATGCAAAAGGAATCCAGTGTTCCTTTTCTAAATTTGAGATTTAACATGAATAGCAAGCTAGAATCAAGTTTAATTCATAGGTATCCAAGGAATTTACAACATTTACAGAAAAATATGTTGAACCTAAGTCTGCTAAAAATATCATGGACAAAGCTTGTTTGGGGGAAATGTTCAGCTCATATTTGAAGAATTTTAAAATTCAGACTTGAATACATATCTTTAAGTGTATTTATCTGAGTTTCAGTCATTGACAGCAAAGGAAACCAAGGGGAAAAGAAAGAAGAAAAAGTAAAGAAAGAAAGGGAAATGGAGAAATATGTTAACATACCCATGTTACTTCTCTTCATTTATAATAAAGCAATAAACTTTTGTTCATTTAACATCCAAGAAAGTAAGTTCACAAACTCAAATGTCTAAGAGGCTCATCTTGTCACCAACTTCTGTGACAACTTTTCAGAAAAAAGTAAATGTTCAAAAATTTACCATAATAAGTTGTATCACCAGTATACCTAGTCCAATATTCTAAAATAAAAAATGCAGATGGAGAAATGCTTGCTCTATTTGTCTTCAATTACTATTTCCATGTTGCAGACTGGATTCTTTTTTTTTTTCTTTTTCTTTTTTTATTTTTTTTTATTTTTATTGATGCTTTGTGTATTTCATACATCATTTTCCAATTCAGTTCAGGCATATATCCCCTTTCCTTCCCCCCACCCCACCCCTACCCATCCCAGATCATGCATTCTGCTATAACTTTTCTGCATCTTTCTGTTTTTTTGTTTTGTTTTGTTTTCATTTTTTTTAACAATAAGTGATAATTTGTGAGTACAAGCATCCTTCATGTAAAATCAATTTGTGAGCAGTTGTGCCCAAACCCACACAGCTCATGGGTCCCACCATCCAGCAGGGGGGACTTGTTTGTTCAATCAAGTTGATCAAATGAGTGTCCAGTCTATATGTTGTATGTTTTCACCATTCAACCAAATCGCAGCCCTTACATTCTACCATGCCCTCTCTTCCACAGATTGATCCCTAGGCTTCAGAAAAGGGGCACACGTGGATGAGATGCAAAACAGTTTACTTTCTCTGGAGCTGTTGTCTTCGGTCTCTAGTCAAATTCTGGCTGTTCTTTTCATGGGCTGCCAGCTTGTCCAGGCATCATGTGTTTATAAATATCTCCTACCATTAGAGGGTATAAGCTTGTGGCATCAGCCATGGTATTCCTCAAGGAGAGAGCAATAGCCAATTAGATTTGGGATATACAGACATATGGCTGCCCACTGCTGCACAGATTTCCAGGCAGATGAGTGTAGTGGTGCTGACAGAGAAGTCTTGCTTGACTCAGGGGACCTGTATTTGCTTTATTGGGTTTAGTGGCCTTTGGTAACACTCTCTGGCATTCCAGAGACCATCATTTACTTGCAAGTGAGTCCCCATATATCTTTCCCATGTTTATATCAGGTCTTCAATGGCAGGGCCTTATTGCCTCTCTTCCTGCAGAATCGAAATCCCCAAGAGCTTCTTCACAGGTTTGGAAAAAAAAAAAATCCTCAGTTTCATTTGGAAAAACAAAAGACCCCGAATAGCCAAAGCAACTCTGGGCGAAATGAGCAATACAGGGGGGATCACTCTACCAGACATCAAACTATACTACAGGACTATAGTCATAAAAACAGCTTGGTACTGGCACAAAAACAGACCAGTTGACCAATGGAATAAAACTGAAGATCCAAAACCTGAGCACATACATTTCAGCCATCTCGTATTTGATAAGGAGGCCAAGAAGACACATTGGAGGAAAGACAGCAATCTTCAAAAGTGGTGTTGCAAACTGATCACCAACTGTAGAAGAATGAAATTAAACCCCTACCTCTCACCCTGTACAAAAGTCAATTCCAGATGGATCAAAGACCTCACGTGAAACCCCAAACTCTGGAGATGATGAAGAGAAAACTTGGCGCAGACTACAAGACGTAGGTGTAGGAAAAGATCTTAAATCAGACAGCAGCTGCACAAGAAATAAGATCGTCAATTGACAAATGGGACCTCATTAAACTCAAAAGCTTCTGTACATCAAAGAAACAAAAAGGAAGTGAAGAGAAAACCCACAGAATGGGAGGAAACCTTCACAGCAGATACATCTGACAAAGCATTAATTTCCAGAGTTACACAAGCTATTCAAAAAACATAGAAAGAAAAGAAAACAAATGAATCACTCAGAAGATAGAGCAAAGATCTGAACAGAGGACTTCACAGAGAGGAATTAGAGATGGCTGAAGAAACACCTAAAGAAGTGTTCAACGTTGTAATAATTAAGGAAATGCAAATTAAAACCACCTTAAGATACCATCTTACTCCAGTAAGACTGGCTAGGATCAAGAAAACAAATGATGCCAAGTGCTGGAGAGGGTGTGGGGAAAAGGGAACACTCATCCATTGCTGTGGGAATGTAAACTTGTGCAGCCACTTGGAAAACAGTGTGGAGAAACCTTAGAAGACTCAAAATGATCCTGCCATTTGACCCAGTCATACCACTCCTGGGTATATACCCACAAGACTCATCTTACTGCAGAGATACATGCACAGCTATGTTTATTGCCGCTCTGTTCACAATAGCAAAAAACTGGAATCAACCCAAATGCCCCTCAACTGACGAGTGGATAGAGAAAATGTGGTACATGTACACAATGGAATTTTATGCAGCGGTAAAGAAAGACAACATCATGAGCTTTGCAGGTAAATGGATGCAGACTGGATTCTAAAAGCATGAAAGATGATTATCCCTTATTATAATAAACAATATGCACTGCACTGTGCCTGGCATATTCTAGGTTCTTAAGAAACATGTGTCCTGTTGCTCCTTTGTATTCCCTCTCTTTTCCTTCCTCCTTTATCATTTTTTCCTAGCCTGTATTCAACTTTCAAAGATGAATTTTCCAGAAAATAGAAGGCAGTTAGAGGTATTAATTCCACCAGCCTCTCTGTTCCTCCCTGCCTGGTTGACCATGGTTGATGTCAACAAGATGTTAATAAATACTTTTACTAAATAAAGGATTAATTTTTATTCCAATATCGAGTAATGTCATGAAACAATTATTTGAGTTAACAAACAAATAGCCTCAAATAAATGTTATCCACTACTATCATTATTGTTACAATTAACATTATTATTGTCATTATTTATTGACAGTTTCATATACATATATATAATGTATTATGATTGTATTCATCACCTACAGTCCTCTGGTAACCCTCTTCCTTTCTCTATGAACCCCTTCTCATTTAGTCTTCTCATGACTATACCTACCGAAAGAGAAAAATGACACTCCATTCTTCAGCAACTGTTAACAGTTATCTTATCAGTAATGGATGGGGGGGCCTCATGAGTACCTTCTCTATGCATGGTAGGAAGTTGGAGGATACAATCTTGTAGAGTTATCCTGTGTGTTCATGGTGGCAACAGCGATGTCATATCTGTACGTCAGCATTTCGTGGCACTCCTCCACATCCTATGGCTTTTGTATTCTTTCAGCCATCTTTTCCATGGGCTTTGGGTGGAGGTGGTGATATAACTATCCCATTTAAGGCTGAGCACTTATCAGTCAGTTATTCTCAGTACCTTGACTATCTAGATATGAGTCACCCATTAACCATCATGATTTTCAAAAAAGTAGCTTATCTGACTCAGGCAGAGAACCACAGTAATCTATGGGTATAATCATAAATACTTAGAAAGAAGTTGACAAGAAGTTTATTTAGGGAAGCAAGGGTAGTACGTTCCCCCTTTTATGTCCTGTCATTGCCAACCACAGGCTTTTGATCAGGTTTGTAGTATCAGATGTGCATTCCCTCCTACAGAGTGGCCCTCAAATCCAATCATAGAGTGGTTGGTTGTCCCCAAAATAAATAGCCATGCCACTATTGCACCAGTGAGCATATCTTATCTGGTAGGTGGGAGTTGTAGCACACATGGTCTACAGCTGTGTGAGACTACTGATGAGATTTTTTTTTCCCTGAGCAGCTTGCATATCCCCTTCTGGCACTATGAACACTAGCCAACAAGGAAGAAGTTTCCAGCTCAGTTCCATCCTGATTTCTCTATATCTTATAACCAGTGTGCAGTTGTAATCATCAACAGAATCTTACCATCTAATTCTTGTGGACAACCAAGAAAAATGGCAACAACTTAAATTCTTTGGAGGGACTCTAAGACCTTTCTGGCCAATAACTCATGAGCAGGTATCCTGCACCTAGTACTGGGATCTTCTTTTTAAACACCTTTGACTTCTAAATGCAGGGAATAAGTGACTGTGGAGTGCCTAACGCAAACTGGCACATCTATAACCAAACTGTGCACTTAAGGTTCAGGGAACATTGCAGAAAAGGGGGTGGAAAGATTGTAAGACCCCAAAGACCAGAATACTGTGAGATAGTGTCTTATGGACATGACAGAGAAGCTGCACCTATGAAGCCTCAACAATACGGTTGCCTAAACAAGACCTGTCAATTGACATCACTAATAGACATCCCAGTGTTGAAGGGGAAAGTTTGCAAGGCCCAACCACCAGATGAAGGGCTACAGGGAAACAATGGCTGCTCAAACAAGGAGAATCAGTCTTCTACAAGGCCAAGACCTCTTATAGGTTATCTAATCCCAAGGGGTCAACCTTAAATACAGGCTTACATAAACACCACTAAATGGACTGGAGTCAATAGGTTGTATATACATGTGCAACAATCATAACTAAAGAAGAAGAAGTCATGAATTTGAGAGGAAGTGGGGGGCCTCAGAAAGAGTTGGAGGAGAAAATGGAGGGATGGGAGTCATGCAAATTTAGTACTCATGCATGAAATTCTCAATAAAATAAAAAAATTAAATTAACAAAAGCATTTGACTTCTAGGAACAGCACTACCTACTAATGAAACATAGCTCCATTCTGAGCTCCTTGTCTATTATTATATTTTGAGTATATAAGGTAGATTTCCAGGTAGACTTTTCACCATTCTTAGTTTTTGTTAACCCTCCTCTGACTGCCCCTTTTCCACCGTCCCTTCTCCTCCAGCCCCATTTAAACCTTTGCACAGCTGCCATCCCCTGCCCTACTTTCATAAACCCTGCTTCACTGTCTCTCAACTCTGAGTGCCACCTCTGCTCTCTGCCCACCCCCTGCCCCTGCAGTATGACCTTACTTTGAGTGCCACCTCTGTTCTCTGTACACCACCCCTGCCCCTGCCATGTCACCTTACTCTAAGTGCCACCTCTGCTCTCTGCTTACCACACCTGTCCCTGCCATGTCACCTTAATCTGAGTGCACCTCTGCTGTCTGCACACCCCCTGCCCCTGCCATGTCACCTTACTCTGAGTGCACATCTGCTGTCTGCCCACCCCCCTGCCCCTGCCATGTAACCTTACTTTGAGTGCCACCTCTACTCTCTGCACACCTCCTGCCCCAGCCATGTCACCTTACTTTGAGTGCCACCTCTGCTCTCTGCCCATCCCCCTACCTCTGCCATGTCACCTTACTCTGAGTGCCACCTCTGCTCTCTGCACACCCCCCTGCCCCTGCCATGTCACCTTACTCTGAATGCCACCTCTGCTCTCTGCACACCCCCCCTGCCCCTGCCATGTCACCTTACTCTGAGTGCCACCTCTGCTCTCTGCACACCCCTCTGCCCCTGCCATGTCACCTTACTTTGAGTGCCACCTCTGCTCTCTGCACACCCCCCTGCCCCTGCCATGTCACCTTACTTTGAGTGCTACCTCTGCTCTCTGCACACACCCCTGCCCCTGCCATGTCATCTTTCTTGCCTCCTGGCATCTATGGACACTCATTCAAATTTAAATACAGTTTATTAATGCTTCGGCAAGGATCTTTCTAGGTATTTTAAATTTATATTTTTATTGATTTTTGTGAATTTCATATAGAACATCTTTTTATTTTTTTATTGTTATTAAACTTTTTCCATAAGTCATACGTCATTTCTCAATTGAATCTAGAGTCGCTTCCCTTTCCATGCCCCCCACCCCACCTGAGTCCCTGCACTCTGCCATACATGTCCTACATCTTTTTCTGAGTCTTTCCAGAGTTCTTTCGTTGTTGTTCTCTCCAACTTGGTCATGTAGAACATCTTCATCATCTTCATGCTCCCTCATCCAGCCAGAGCTCCCTATTGCCCCACACACACTGAATTTCATGTTTTCTGCCATTTAAGTTAGGGTCTATCAAGTCAAGTTAATGTACTCTAATGTCCCTCAGTACAAGTTCAGCAACTGGGGTCCAGTCAGGCTATCTAGAGTCTCTCCCTTAAAGAAGATTGACTCTCAGCCTGGTGGTGCACACCTTTAATCCTAGCACTCAGGAGGCAGAGGCAGGTGGATCTTTGTGAGTTCAAGGCCAGCCTGGTCTACAGAATGAGTTCCAGGACAGCTGGGGCTACAGGGAGACCCTGTCTTAAAAAAAAAAAAAAAAAAAAAAGAAGAAGATTGACTCACACACCTAGCAAAACAGCTGCCAGCAGTTCTTCTGCTAAGGTTCGGGGCTGCTGCCCATTTCCCCAATTCTATGCTGGTTTTTGGCCTGATTGAATTTGCATGGGCTGTGTGCATGCTGACAACATTGCTGTAGGTTCATCTGAGCAAGGTCTCAGGAGCCTGTAAAGCTGTTTCCATACATCCGTACTCTGTTTCCACACATCTCCTCCCCTGGCTCTTACAACGTTTCTACCCCCCTTCTTCTGCAATGGTCTGTGAGCTCTGGGTGGGTGAACTTAAATGTAGGAGTTCTGTCCAGGGACCCACACTCTACACTCTTATTCTCTATGCTTTGGTCATTTGGGGCTTTTTGTGTTCATCCTGTATGAGGGAGCTTTGTTGATAAGAGTGGAGAGATGCGTTGGTGTTCTCTCTACCCCTTATTCTACTATATTCCATGAGCCTTAGATATAAAGGGTAAAGGTTCCATTATTTTCAGCCTATGCCACCTCTGGAAGGAATGAGTGCTTTGCTTCATGTCCTTCAATCTTAATAAAAAATTCTCCCTATCTGTTCCTTGTATCTCACACAGAGCTTGCAGAAAAATCTTCCTTCCATTTAACATGCAGAATGTGAACTATAAAAGCATATAATTAATAGCAAGGGTTGAGCTCAATGTCCCAGGAAACTTACATACATTTCTCATTAAATCCTCACAGTGATTTAAAGGTATTGTTTTTAACAATGCTTTTATTGATGTTTTGTTTGTTTCAGACATCATTTCTCAGTTCAGTTTAGACATATTTCCCTTTCCCTTCTCCCCACCCCACCCCAGATCATGCACTATGCCGTAACTGTCCTGCATCTTTCTCTCAGTCTTTTTTTATGTTTAGGAATTCACATTTTCCTCCTTTAATTTTATATTACTCTAAAATATGCATACATATTTTCCACTCATATACAGTAATTACAGAGTCTGAAAGTAAGTGGTGGATTGATTCTAGAGCCCATCAAGAGATTTATATTATAACATAATTGCTTTCAGATAAACAGAAATATTACCATAATGTTGTTCAGCTTGCCTTGCATCTGGGAGATTTGGTGTTACCAACCACAAATGAGAGAGACCATTTGCCGCTTGTTTTTCTGAGACTGTATTACTTCACTTAGTAATGGCCTCGAGTTCCATCCATTTACCTGCAAAGTTCATGATGTCATCTCTCTTTACTGCTGAATAGTACTCCAAAGTTAAGTATTAAAAGTAAGTATTATTATCATACCAATTTCACAGAGGTAAAAACTGAGGTTAAGGAAGTTAAATAACTCAGTGTCTTACACTGAGCTACAAGAGTCAGGATTCAAACCTTGTCCAACAGCTTCCACATAAGAGTAACATCCTGCCACCAATATGAAACCTGTACATGGACAGGGTTTCTTAAAGAAAAAAAAAATCACAGCTTACATTTTTGAGCCAGCTGCCCCTAGACTCACAGAGAACTTCTTAAAGCTTTCCCAGGCCCATATTTAGGGTGTTGGAGAAAAATAGTTGAGCAACAGTAATGAAATTTTGTCAGCTTACTAACAGGGCAGGCATAAGTTCCCAAAGGGCCATCAAGGAAAAACTTACACCAGTTCTAATGGATGCATTGATGCACATTCCAGCCTAGAAAGAAGAAGCACAACACATCACTCATGTCCCTGACATTTGCAAGATTCAGGATTCCAAATGGCCAAGCCCCAGACTGAATGCACTGGAGAGGACTCTGTGGCTGTCACCATACAGGCTCTTGCAGGCTGTCAGAAACACACAGTGGCTGCTTTGTTGAGTCTCCTTTGTGTAGAGATGCCTTTCCAGTTGCGTGCCAGCTTTGTAGGCCTGGAAACTTTTAAAACTTCACTTTAAAAAAAAAAGAAAGAAAAAAAGGGGAAAAAAGAGCATGTCCAAGAATAACAAATGACAATTTTATATCTTCAAAATATGTAGATTTGAGATTCGTTTGGGGAGAAAAAATGCACAAGCTCTACTGAGCATCTGTAACGATGATATATCTACACATTATATGGCCAGCTATCTTTAGTTTGTTTTTATATCCTGTGGAGTGTGACATCTGTGCAAAAATTATGAACTGACTCATATACATGCAGTGCTTATTCAGAGTTTGAAAAATGGGCCTATTCTTCTACAGTCAAATTATTTATGGAGAAATTAAAAAGAAACTTTAAAATCTTGGAATCTTTTCTTAATTTATTTGTGTTACTCTAGTCCATCCAATCAAGCAGAAACTATCTGTAACAAGGGTGAAGGTTTTTCTAAGTGGGTTAATTATATTTATTTTCATGGCCACCAGCCCCTCATTTGCTTTTTATAAATTACTCAGGGCAAGGGGCTAATCTCTGTGATCGCTCTCAATCTAGATGTAACAGCTCAACCTTTCATTTGAAGTGGATCTTTTCTATTACAGCCCTTTTATGAACCACCTGTGAAATGAAGGCTATTTCTACATGGAGATATAGGTATATGCATATAAAAATTTATAACTATTCCCTAATCACTCAAACGTGTAGGCTAAGCATCACTTATGATTACTACACAGATAGTACTATACAAAGAAGTACATTTATATGGAAAACTAAAGCTTTTATTATAAGAATAAATGATCACTGATCCTTAACTCTAACTATCCTATTAATGCAACAATAAGAAGACTCACTCATTTTTGTCAGTCCGTATTTAAGCCCCCCTCAGTATGTCTACAGGCAACTAAGAGAAATTAGATGATTTCCTCTTCTACTTTGCTATTCTAGCAAAAAATTCTCTCCCCATCTCTCTTCTGAGTTTTTAATTTATTTATAAATAAATCATCAATCAGAATTTCAGTGTTGGTGTAGAAAGTTGATCCTTTGTTTGTGAAGGAAAAGAAATCTTTGCAAACAACTGGTTTATTCAGCCCCATTTGACATCAACCATGGACACAGAGCCAGGGTAAGGAGTTCCCATCTTTTCCAATTCATGTTTAGAAGTTCAGTCTGGTGTAAGAAGAGTGAGAGAGAGGAGAAAGAGATAAAGAGGCAGAAAGGAAAAAATTGAAATTTCTCTTGAGCACCGTTATGTACCAAACACTTTGTGCAGGTTTGTAAGGTATCATTAATGAAAGAGATAAACACTTCCCAAATTCTTAGACCTGAGAGTCGACGTTGCAACATAGAAATGATAAAAAGCTAAAAATCAATGAAGGCAAGTTTCCTTCAGCCTTAGGGATCTTCTGTGACTAGAGTCAAATAATTATTTGTTTATTTATTTTATGTGTGTATGTGTGTGTGTGTGTGTGCATGTACATGAATGAATGTATACCATGTGCATACAAGAACTCATGAGATCATAAGGGGGTATTGGATCCCCTGGAACTAGAGTTACAGGCAGCTGTGATCTGCATGTGAGTGCTGGGAGCAGAATCCAGGTTCTCTGCAACAGCAGCCAGTGCTCTTAACTGCTGAGCCACATCTCTAGCCCATGTTTGAATTAGATGTGCCCTTCTCAGAGCCAAGATTGTACCTACCTAAAGCATATGTACAGCTTCCAGAAGGGAACCAGAGCCAAGCATCTGAGTTGTCTAACACTCAAACAGGGAAAACTTTGCAAACTGAATAGATAGCTTCTCTGCTGTGCTCCAAGAATTACCTAGCAGCACTGTCCTCTGCGAAGTGCAACCCTACCTCCCATATATTTTACCCAGTAAGCTCTCCTTCCTAGTCTTAAAGATTCCTTTTAAAACCAATACAGGTTCAGTCAGCATTAGGTTCTCTGTCAGTTGTCAGCTAATTGTCCAATTAGGTTTTGAGTGAGATAATAGTGTCCTTCGGACTATGGAACATGCGGCTGAAACACGACCAAGGAAGCAAGTGTAGGAAACCTATAATTGGGAAGAAAAGAATTCTGAAGAAAAATAAGTATGTTGGAATAGGAGAGAAGGAGGTAGATTGCTCTGTGATCAGTATTGATTAGCTGTCTACACGTAGCTGAAGTGGTAAGTGGAACAATTGTGCAAAAAAAAAAAAAGAAAACTACATCAAACGATATTTTTATAAATGTTCTTGGCTGTTCTGACTTTTAAAAGCATGCTAAGAATACAAATCCAATCCCTCCCTCACCCCCAAAAAATGGGGGGGAGGCTGTTTCATCTGTTTCTTGCTCCACTCAGCACTTGGCTTATATCAGCTAGCTCACGAAGAGCCAGTAAAAACGGCTATGAGAGGACCATGAACATGATCTTTGAGTGCTGGAGAATCTTTGAGAGCAAAATTCTCAAGAGGTTGGCAATTGTGAGCTGTGAGAAAATATGATTGATTTTATTCTTTTCTGTAAACACCTCATTTAAAAAAAAAAAAAAACTCTGGTCACGAAAAAAATAAGAAAAAAGCAAACCATAGAGACAAGGTCCCTTTAATATTTTGTAAGGCTGACATCATCGTTGTTAATAAAGCATTTATTGGGGGCCCACTGAGCACAGTGGCATTCCAGCTGCCCACTCCTGCTACCCACCATGCTCTCTGCTGGACGCCAGCCTCTCTGTGCATAGTTAAACAGCTGTGATGAAGCCCTCTTGGTTTATTGTTAATTAACTTTCCGTCTAGATTCCCTACACATACAACTTAAAATACAGATTGTGCACACTTTGAACATAAAGTCTTTGAACACTCTTCACTAATTGTTTAAATGATGTGTGTATTTTATCTTTAGCAGTTGGTTTTACTTTAACCTTTGGACAAATTGAAAAGTTTTTTTTTTTTCCAATAAAACTCCATTCTTCTTTGTAGTCTTAATTCTGTAGCACAGGGACTCTTTAATAAGCAGTTTACAGGTAAAAAGGAAAGACCTGATGACCCAATAGTCTCAGTTTTCCCCAAAGATTAGATGTAGAAATTAGTCAAAAGAAAAAGAAAGGAAAGGAAACAGGATTATGATTGGCTACATATAAATAGGAGAAATTCCCTGAAGTCGTTAAAGGAGCAATAATGAGAGAAGAGTTGTTGCTAAAATTGATTTTAGGTGTAAGCTGGTTTCATTTCCCTAAAAAATCTTTTGTGTGTTTATTTAGTAATTGCACATGAGATAGTGCTTTAGACAGGCATTTTAGAAAGCGTACCTCCTGTTTAATAAATCTGAGACTTTGATAATTATTAATACACAAATGCCAGCCCAGAGATGCTTTATTCTCCATGTCATGGTTCGGCTATTAATGATACTCAAAGGAATGAAAATTACCATTTCGGAAGTGTCCAACGTGGTAAACTGATAAACAAGCCTGCAGTTAGGACTATGGATGATGTGAATCAACAAGGGTGAAAAGATTTGGTTACTCTGTGTATTAGTGTTAATAGGAATAGATTATAGAGGAATATTTGTGATGTGACCTTCTGTGCACTAATTGAAATAGTATTCAGAGTCAGCATTGGCGTAATCAAGTTAAACATGGAATCATAAATCATCATGAAAAGTGCTGTCACAACTTCACCGTTAATGCCCTGGACTGCTGGGCAGCCCCGAGAAAATATCTGCTATGCCGATCTTTAGGTTAATAGGAACAGAAATGGCATTTAAAGACTATTTGGATCAGATCTGCTCTGAGGTTGAAAGTGTTCCTCTGTTAATTTACTGGTAATTTGAAGTGATGTAGTTAGGGTTAGAGGGAGCACAGCTGAGCCCCTTATAGCAAAACAAAGGGCTGTGGGAGTTTCTTCTAATATTTATTTAATTGCTTTAGGGTACAATGCTAATCAGTTTTAATATACATGTGTAGTTTCCTTTGTTTCTTTAATAAAAAAAAAAAAAACAGTTGGCAAGGTGATCCAATGCACACCACTAGTGCTATGGTTTCCTGCATTGAACAGGAGCTCTTCAGCAGTCTTTATATTTGACACAGATTGGTTTTATTGTGTATACATGAAAATATTTCTGACAAGTTAAACTATGAGGTGTCCTGAAGAAAGAATAAGAATTTACTAGCAATACTTGTCTTAGGAACATTTTCTATTGATTGGGTAGGCTCAAACTAACAGGCTTAAGAAAAATCACAGAGGAATTTGTTAAATGATATATACTATTGCCAATAAAATACTGTGTCTCAGCATAGAGAAAGGTTGTGCTAATTTAATCAGTTACTCATCAGATCATGTAGACAATAACCTATTTGATACTAAGAAGAAAAGTCTTGTTTATTATCATCTGTTTCAAATGCTATAAATTTATAGATATTCCAGCAGAAGACTGATAATAAGACTTTCCCTAAAGTACCATGTTTTACTTCCAATGAAAACATCAACTTAAAAATGATGTACTAGAAACTCTGCGCAAGCTGGCAAATGTAGGTCTGTGTCTCAAAGAACCCTAGGCAATGGATTACTGGATTTCTAATAATTGTTGTTCACCTGGAAGACAGGATTGCTCACCTGTAAATAAAGATATTTGTAAGAAATTGTTGAATTTCAGATGGTCTTACAGTTTACAGCAGAACACAGAAAGATGCGAAAGAGTAACTGAGGTAATTTTTGCAGTCTGAATATTTAGATTCCTCCTCTCAGGAGAAATCAGTGACTTCCAGAAGCCTTTGGGTTATTCAGACGCCAATTTTAGGATCTTGGCACTGCAAGTTACAAAGCTCAGGCAGTCCATCTAGGTCCAGTCTCACTTTAGAAATGAGATAGCTGAGTCCCCCAAGCAGTAATGTTTAAATCCCCACAGCTAGCCAGGTTCCTACTATAGAACGCAAAGTAATCGACAAACGTGTCCCTCCCTAAAGCGTTGATAGGGAAATTCTCACTTTAGTCCCTTTGCATGAAAAACTATCATCTCTTAGATGCTACTTGTTTTTTTCATATGAAGTGAAAAACCTTATTTCTCTGTTTGACAACATTCAAACAGAACTTTGAGTTCACACTCTCAGGAGCACTCTCAGGAGTACTACTATATGTGCCTTGTAGAGCCAGCAAGTGTAGGAGGGGCATCAACCACGCACGACTAAAATGCCAGCTAACGAAACAGTCTTACAAAGAAATTGAGGTCATATTTAGGAAAAGTACTAAAAACTACTAGGGAAAAAATTTTCCATCACTACCTTTTAATAGAGTATTAGCAAAGGGAACATCATTTGATGATCCTTCTGCAGTAAATTTGAATCCTTTAGATAAGAAACTGGTTCTGGCTGGGAGTGGTGACGCACGCCTTTAATCCTAGCACTTGAGAAGCAGAAGCAGGCAGATCTTTGTGAGTTCAAGGCCAGCGTGGTCTACAAAGTGAGTTCCAGGACAGCCAGAGCTACCCAGAGACCCTGTCTCAAAAAGACCAAAAAAAGAAAAGAAAGAAATCATTTCTACATCAAGCACGTAGGGTGAGCATCCGCTGTAGGCAATTTTAAATTCCACCCTTTCTTGCTTTGCCACTGTGCTTACAAATGTGAATTAGACACTGTTGCTAACATAAAAATTCTCAATGCAAAAGAGACAGGGTCCTAACACTGCAGTTACATGCACCCCTCATGTCACAACCAGGAACTGAAACCTCATCACTAGACTCCTAATCCCGGGCCAGGTCTTCCCAGAGGTGCTCCAGATAACCTCTGAAGCAAAGGGAAGTTCCCCCTGGCCCAATCTACAACACTGAAGTGACTCATAACAAGAAAGAGAAATTCCAGAGACAGACCCGTATTATCTAGGGGTTCTGTGAACCCACACAAAGTCATCAGTTCTGATGGCAGTCACCTCCAAACCAGCACCACCACCGCTCCCTCTCACAAAGGAATGCCACCATTGGCCAGCAAATCAGAAAGGGGCAACAAAAGAAAATTTTATCAGCAACTGGCTGCTTTTAATTATTCAGGAAAGGCAAGACTCACCAGGTAACACCAATTAACACCGAGAACTTATCAAACCCTCAAACCCGCGTGAAGGGCTCTTGTCCTGTTGGTTGGTCTCTGTTGTCTTCTGGAAACTGCAGACGTTTCCAGGTTTGAAGTTTTCTTTCCTATTAATACTTAAAATGACCTAGAATTGTGTGAGGCACAGAGGAAATGTTATGTAAATATTGGCTAAATTTAAAAAATGATCCAGGATAATTTTGTGTGTTTACTGTATGGTCAAAATTTTAGGATTTTAAAGTTTTTAAATGATGTGTTTTTGAGCGGTATAAAAGAAGAGTGGATCGAATTGACATCTAAGTGGAGATGTACTTCACTGTAACAATTCCACATCTGACACTAATTTTAAAATTTTTTCCCCAATGCCCGCTCACTAGCTTGGCTTTATAGGCCGACCTGCCATCCGTGAGCAGAGCTGCGTGTCTCCTCCACTTGAAGAGCCCCGGGAGCATAATATAGTCAGTGGGAGTGCCGGACAGAAAAATATACACTGCTTTGCACACAGCCTGAAAATCAAGGCAAAGAGTGAAAATAAATCAATGAGCCCCATTCAGTCTTTGCATGCATAATTCGCCAGTCAAAATAAGTATCTAAAAATTTTACCAGTGAATGTAGGATAAGTAACTTTGTTTTTCATTAATACCTAAGCCGTAACTATATCCCAAACAATTTCAAAACAAATCATTTGAACTATGTGTGCTAGCTTTTTAAGACAGATATCAATTTGTCGATTTTAAGAACATGTTTACTGAAAGCAGTGAAAAGCATTTAAATAATTTTACAAATACTTAAAAGATAACCAAAACAGCAGTGTTTTAAATTGTGAGTGGGATTGACACTTACTGAACTTCTACAATCTGTTGATCACTGTAGTCAACATTACCTCATTTACTTTTTCCCAACTTCACCTTCCTATGAGATCAGGGTTATTTCTGTTTGTGGTTGAAGACACAACTTATCTATAGGCACACAGATATAAAACAGGAGACTCAAGATGTGGCCCCAGGCTTCTTTGACCTGAAGCCAGGCTGTACTTTGCTCACTGGGTAAGCAACTGCATGAAAAAATAAATTGTATTCTTGAAAATAGATGTGTGTAAGTGTGTGTGTGTGTGTGTGTGTGTGTGTGTGTAAAGTAGAACAGTAAATAGTAGAAAAAAATTTAAAGCCAAATTTGGGTTCAATTGATTGCACGTTCCTTCATTGCTAAACAAGTATTGCCCCCTTGGCCTCTCAAGAACTTGGTACTTGTACAGTTGTTTCCTATGATGGGAAGGCCTGATGGCTTTTGGGAGGTAAAGAAGATGGTGGACAGAATAAATTGGGTTGGAATGCTTTGCCTTCTTGATTAGATTTCCAATTGCCATGAAACTTCTAAAGGACTCACACATAGGTAGAGAGAGCTTGCATGGTGTGACAAGATGAAGGAAAGGAATAGGACCACAGAATTGGGTAAGTAAAAATCAGAGTGTGGAAGACTCCTCCCAAAATATGAATTGTCACCTGCCATTGTTATAAGCATCCTGAAAACATATTTTAAGACATTTTCTCTTTTTTATAGCTGTCACACAGGAATAGTTCCCATCAATGAGAAGAGGGAAAGAGAAGAGTGTACTTTGCTTCCATCCTGAGCTGGGATCTCCAGGCAGACGTGGTTCCATCAAAATATAAATCCCACACTTCACACAGAAGGAGGAGGCATAGCTAAGGCTAAATGTCCCATCTCATGGTACAAGAGGATAGCAGGATGCATACAAAGGTTAACTGTGTTTTGCCCTTATGAGACTAAGAAGTGGTTCAGTGAGTAAGAGCACTTGCTGTACAAGCATGAAGACCTAAATTTGAATCCTCACAACCCAGGTAAAAAGCAAGGTATGGCTGTGCTCAGCACCTATAGTCCCAACTCTAGAGAGAGGAGTAAAGGCAAGAGAATCTGCTGGGTTTTCTGGGCACCAGACTAGCTCCAAGTTCAGTGAGCGACATGATATCATGGCAACATGATATAACTTGGAGAGTGATGGAGCAAGACACTGGAAGCCCTCCTCTGGCCTCCACATGTGTAGGCACACACATGCACACATACTACACACATACCTCACACAAACACACATGCACACAATTTTTAAAATGCCATTATGAAAGTCACTGTTAGTTCCTCTATCATAGCTCAGACTTGCTACATTATATGAATGTCAGTTAAAATGTACTGACCGATGTAATGAAGACCACATTAAAAACACGAATTATGTTTAAGCTATTGCACATTTAATATCTAGACAAGTTTTACCACATAACTAAAATTCTAGCCCTTGAAATTTGGAAACTGAGTTATTCAACAACTGAAATAAGTGCATTTAAATCAACACTATCAAATTTTTAATATTTTTCCTGGTCCATTTCTTTTTGTTCTGGCCCATTTCTCTATATTCACATTATGAGCCTGCAATGTCTATACACAAAAGAACCAAAAGAAAATATTTAATGCTAAATTTTGACAAAGTGGCTATATTCATTTTTTAGATGTTATAAGTTTTTAAAAGATTGTCAAATGCTCAATTCCAAAACTCCAAATAAATTATTATAATTGAGAGGCAAAAAATGCTTAAAATATGAATTAATAGAACTCTAGCCCATATATTATCATGCTTGGCAATGAACGAAGTACTTGAAAGAGAAAGATAGATCAAATTTAACATTATAACTCTTTTAATAATAAAATGTATAGATTCAAAACCCCTTCAGTGACCCTGTCTTACACAGTGTAATTCCCTAAAACTTCTAAGTCACTCAATGATAAGAGGCTGATCTAAACGCTTCCACTGCATTAATCAAATACCAGGTCTAATTAAAAGAGCCATGCACAAAGCTTTTTCAAAATGTTGCTCAGGTATTGCAATAATTTCTGATCACCCAAGCCTGGAAGACAAATAATTAGAGCTGCCAGAGCATTCTGATGAGTGATGTCAGCATCTCCAAGTGACCTTCCCTCCACTAATTAATTTTCATCTTAAGAAAAGAGACCCTGTTGTTGCACATTATTAATTGAGTTCACTAAAAGATGCGCCTGATTAATTTTTGTTGATAATACTTGTCATTCTAGGCAATGGCTGTAATCATTCTATTGGGTTTTATTTTTTTAAGTTGATCTAAGTCCTTTGCAATGTGACTGATATATCTGATACAAAATATCATGCATAAGGGCATATCCTGTAATGTGCCTGGGCTATTTTTCATGCAGTTGTTTGCCAAGGTAAAATGAAATGTCAGATTGGAGTTTTCTGAGCTGTAGGAAACTGCAAAGGTGTCGTTTCACTTTGCCCTTGCAGCTTAGTGAGGCCACCTATTCATCAGTTCCCCCTGAGACAACACTGCACCCATTTTGTAGCCTCTTTGGTTTGATGGTGAAGCGTCCAGTGACCAGAGAAAAAAATTGCATTTATCTTACAAGGGTTCTTCATCGCATCTCTGTGATTATCAAAAGACTTGTTACAACTTCTTTGTTCTTAGAGTAGGACAGATAGTCTGCTAAGTATTTCCAGGCTTCTGACCCTTTGTGAGAGGCAGAAACTAAGCTTGGAATTTGGATTGCTGCCCTGTTCATTCACAGAGTATTAGGATATGAAAAAAGAGCTGTATTAAAGTATTTATTTCATTAACCTAAAATTAAATAGGAAATTCAGGGACACAGCTAATGAATGAAAGCTGCGCTATTGCAAGGAAGCATTCGCATCTCATTGAATTTCACATCCCTAATTAAAACCAGTTTGTTTTTAGTGGAACCTTCTAAATGTAGAATCAATTTCTTGGGAAATATTGCTTTACAGTGTCTAAGTGAAAATATTTCATTTGCATTGAGAAAATGAACATACAAATCTCAGGTTTTAAAAAGAGGTTTTAAGAAAATTTTGATGAATTACTCCAAGTGAACAAAAATAAATTTATGTGCTTAATAACTTGGAGGAAAATTAGGAAGTTTTGCTGAACCTGAAACCTTTGTAAAGTGTATTAATTCTCTAGCTTACGATTAAGGTTAGGTTCTATTCACAATGCTATTTGCTTAGAAGTTTCCGGGCATCTACAGCAGTACAGAATAGAAGCAAAAGCAATATGACTGTGTCTCTAGATCTCTGTCATGGTAGCTTTCCCTTCTATTGGGAACCAACTTGTTTATTTCCCACTAGGAAGATGCAAGATGGCTCTAAATTACCCTAAATTCAGAACCCGATGTAGTTGCCCTATAAACTGAATTCTCATAGTTTTGCAAATGATCTTCAGTGGAGGAGAATGCAGGTTCTCTAACACCAGAAGTCAAGTTCACTATTGTCCATCAATACCATTTTTTTCAAAGGCAATTTTTTATTGAAGTTTTGTGCATTCCATACAACATTTCTTAATCAAATTTAGACCCATTTCCCCTTCCTTGGGCACCATCCCACCGTAACTCAGGCATTCTGCCATACATGTCTTTCAACTTTTTCTCCCTCTTTTTAAAAATTTTCATTGCAGAAGATTACTGTTTGGGGCAGAATTTTACTGTTTCGGTCAGTTCTTTGACCAGTCTTTTTTGTTATTGGTGTTCCTTCCAATTTGTATCACTCCAAAATATGCATATATACATGCCATACATATATCAAGATTATGACATCATAGGTTTTAGCAACCTCAGCTTATGATTTCTGTTTTTTTTCTTTGTTAGGCTGAAAGATGTGTTTTCCTTAAGGAAGTGTTCAAAGGCTCCTCCTTGGCAACCACGAATAACCATCAGTCCTGCCCTTGTGCTCCACACTGGGGTCTTCCCTTCCCATGGTCACCAAATGAGGTCCAGTAAGCACCGTGTCCTGTCTTGATTTTCCTGTACTGGCCTCCATGATACACACTGGGTAGTCCAACAATGGCAGTCTATACTCTGAAGAGGCTGAAACCCCAGTAGATGCTCAGTCCACAAGCTGGATGTCTCAGCAGTCCCCATCTGGCCCTGAAGGTTTGGAGGATCCTAACAATGCCATTATTAACTGTCTACATTGGGAATTGGACACTTTATGTACCATCTCAGAAACTACAAGACCTAATGTCATGTCATTCCTAAGGAAACAAGTCTGAAAACTCTAAAGTTTGGCAACAAACTTAATAGTTATATGAACTGGAAAATGTATTCATAATATATATTTTTAAAATCCAACACATCCAAACACAAAATCTGATGTTTCATGAGATGCTTTCTTAGTATTTTTGTCATTTTTTTACATAGGGTCTCCCTGTAGTTGCAGCTGACTCTGTAGACCAGGCTGGCCTCAATCTCACAGAGGTCCACCTGCCTCTGCCTCCTGAGTGCTGGGATTAAAGGCTTGCATCACCATGTCCAGCATTACATTATTTTAAGAACAGAAAAAAGAATTAGGTATTGCTTATCCAACCCCAACATGTCACACATAAAGAAACTAATCCCTAGAATATGTTAACTGAACAACAAAAAACAGTCCTTTCTTATGTAAATCATATGTAGAAAAACAACCAACAGTAAACCATAACTTGTTTTTACTTTAAACATTTTTATTTAGAAAGTAGGGCCTATTTCTCAAGGCAGCACACAGTTGTTTGGAAATATTATCTAAGTTTCTGAGTATCTGAGTGTATGTACTTAGTGGTGTTGGGTTTTTATATAACTTTAAGGCACTAAGGAGCCTATTTATTCTGATAAATATCCTAAATATTAGCACCCTTTTTTTCAGCTAAGAGGTAAATGAATAGAAAAAAAGAGAAGGGAAATGGAGGAGAAGCCAAAAGAAGAGGTAAGAGAGGGGAAGAAAGGGAAGAGAATTTGACATAATTTGGTTTCATTTCTCTGTTTTTCATCCTCATTACATTCTCAACGTTCTTAACATATGAATCTAAGAAAAGGTTTCCCATATGACAACTTTTGGCCAATAGCATAACTGATTTTTTTAAGGAACTGATATTGAATACCAAACAGAGGAAAATGAACTGGAAAGTAAATTGTCATAATAATAATAATCCACATAATTTTGTTTTGCTGAACCTCTACATAGTAAAATCATATTAAGCTGAGTGACTAATATAAAAAATCTGGTAGTGCATTTCCAAAATAATCCAAGTGACATGTACCAGGATATATTTTTTATCAAAGGGAAAAATCGTCTTTGTCTTTTTAATTTGAAGAGAGCATAATGATCTTGAGAGAACATCATTTTGGACCTTGGGGATGGGAAGATAAATAGGGCTCAGGATATCTTCCTGAGGACAGTGAAGAGGAGATGGAGTGGAATGTCAGGTATTGCTCTGAATCCGGGTCATTATAACTGAAAGAACACCCAGACTTTGGAGGGCTGAGTGATGTGATTTAAATTGATATGGAGAGATCATCTCTGGCTAATATATCTGACATTAATCTTCTAATCAGATTTTAGCTAGAGTCTGTCAGCATAACTTTCAGAAATAATCATCAATATTTCACTTCGATGCGTAATCTTTCTCCTTTTCTTCTGGGTTTTTCCTGCTTTAGTAGTATTGCCTTTTAGTAATTATATTTAGCCAAATTAGAAACTGAAAGAGAAGTTCTCCAAATTTGGACTCTGGCTTTTAGCTCTGTCATCACTCTTGATAACCAGTGGTACCTTCAGTTTTTACAAAGAACACTTTCGTAGGGTAGGTTTCTTAAATAATACGTGCCCTGAGATATCTATGAATCCCAGCTAACTTTAGCTTTTATCATAGCTTATGTGGTTTAACTGCTCTCCATTCAATCAGTATTTTCCCAAAGAGTGACTGAATTTAATCTATAACCACAATGTGTGTGGATATGGCATTTTCATACACCCAAAGGAATTTTTATCCCTTGTGCAGTGTAAAGGAGGCCAGGTGTGGTGGCACACGCCTTTAATCCTAGCACTTGGGAGGCAGAGGCAGGTGGATCTTTGTGAGTTCAAGGCCAGCTTGGTCTACAGAGTGAGTTCCAGGACAGGACAGCTGGGCTACAGGGAGAGCCTCTCTTGAAAAGACCAAAAAAAGAAAAACAAAAAAGAATTACATATAAGGTCAAAAAGTTACATTGATTTTGAGAGGGAATGTAGAGTTGACTACTCTGTGGGATTTGGAGTCAAACAATCTTCTCTTGTAACCTTCTTTATTAGATAAGTTACGTAATATCCCTGAAACTCAATTTCCACATTAGTAAATATAAACATAGTTTACATTGAGGAAAAAAAAAAAATTGCTGTGAAATCACCAGCCTTGATGCCTGAGATACTGCAGACACTCAATAAACAGTATGTTACATTCAATCTGCCTTGATTATCCCACTTCATTCATGAAGAAATTCCACTCTTCTAGCATCCCAACTTTCAGCTCCTGCCTCTCACACGAAGGAAACATGCAAAATTATGATTCCTCTGGAGATCAGGAAGTACCAACCAAGTGGACCTACTGGTCAACTGAATAAGGATTGCTCAGACTGATCAATCACAGTGTTGGGTGCCCTGGACTCTCAGGGACCAAGAGCAAAGTCGAACTCCTAATTCAAGGTCAAGCTGGTTAGGGAGTCTGAGATCATTTATCCTAAAATAGCCCATATTCAGTAAGAGCTCTATTCACAGTTTTTGGAGTAGAAATGGAGTAGGTAAAAGAACTATTGGCATTGACATTGAAACTTAAAATTTGACTAGTTTTAAAGCAGATTTAGAAAAAGAGTTTTAAAGTTAAAAGCTGGCAGGCATCATGATCTATGGCTGTTTAACTTCTTAAATGGAGTTTCACAGACCTTACTAATTTTTGAAAAATCTCACATCATTTAATTTTTTAAGAGACATATTTGACCTGAGGTTTTTGAAATACCTTTATTTCTGACCTCAAAGTACCTTCTGCTTACCCTCTGTTAATGATCATTTTGACAGAAAGTTAGCTTTGGCTAGTAGCCATATCACCATAAGTTTTGACCTTGAATGAGCTCCAATTTCTAGAAGTATTTGAATAAGTGACTTTTAGGTGAAAGTGAAGGGTCAGGAGATAAAGTAGCAGAGTTATCAGGATTGATTTTTATTATTTCTCTTTCATTAATTGCCCGTGTACTACCCCTTCCCCTCCAATTTAATACCTTCTGAAAATTTCCTTCATTTGTGGGCCATTAACAGCAATTTTAATGTAGGTCATGTCTGAAGCAAACTGAGAGAGCTTTAGGCTTGGAGTGAGAAAGTCAGAATCCCATCCTGGTTCTAATGTTCTCTAGCTAAATTAAGTGAGTCTCCTAGTTAGCTTTGGCTATCAACCTGACAGCCCAGAGTTATCTGAGAGAGTGTCACCGGGAGGATTGCCTCCATCAGATTTGCCTGTGGGCAGGTCTGTGGGACATTTTCTTGATGGCTAATTGATGTAGGAGAGCCTAGTGCCATCACTGGGGAGGGGGTCCTGGGCTGGATAAGAAAGCTGAGGATGAGCTGGGGAGAAAGGAAGTTAGCAGAATTTTGCCACGGTTTCTACCTCAAGCCCCTGCCTTGAGTTCCTGCCCTGACTTCCCTTGATGATGGACTATAACCTATAAACGAAATAAATCCTTTCCTCACCAAACTGCTTTTGGTCATGGCGTGTATCACAGCAATGGAAAGCAAGCTTGGACAGTGAGATAGCAATAACCAGCTCTCCAATCTCATAGGGTCTTTTGCAAAGCTTAAATAAGATCTTCTTTGCAAATGCATAGACAATGCTGTAAAGACTTGTGCACATAAATCATCACACTAATTAAATATATGTTTGATTGATGATCTTGAAAATTTGAGGATCAAATATTGTTTCCATAAGTGACTCTTGGAAATAATTCCCACCTTAGAGATATATTGAAACGAAAGTATTTGCATCCAGGGAATTTAAGCTATAAAATTCAAGGATGTGATTTCTAAAATAATTACATTCTGCAAAGTTGACTGTGTTTTACCCTAGGAACCTCCTAAAAGATCTTTTGTGTATCCTTGACTATGTACAGTTGATTTGCAACAGTTGCTAGAAGGATCCTTTTAAAAGTCAGATCATTTTATACCTCTGTTCAAAATTATCCAATGCTTCTCCTTGACAGAGTAATAGCTAAAGTGCTTATGATGGCCAGCGAGACTTAACATGTATGGGTCGCCTGTCATCTCCCTGACCCCATCCATGATTGAGCTCCCCAGATCCACACTCCCTCCCCAGGACCTCTGTGCTGTCTGTTTCCTCTGCCTGGTACACTTCTCCCAGACGTGACTGTCATTTAAGGCATCCAAATGTTTGTTAAAATGTCATCCTCCCAACTAGACCTTGCCTGACGACCTTGCTTAAAATGGCACTCTTCTTCCACGTGGGGCTCTTATTTTTCTTTGTTCTATAGCACACACTGACTGCTTTCTAGCATACTATATAATTTCCATATTGATTATGTGTTTTTTTTTTATTTCTCTCACCGACAGTAATATAAATTCCACCAGAGAAAAGATGTCTTCAATATTCTTCACTGATAGATTCCAAAAGCTGACCTCTGATCTCCACACATGCCCTTTGGCATGTGTGCACCCTCACCCACAAAGACATAAAATAACAAAACAAAATAAAAATAATTGCTCTAGTGACAATGCCACATGCATCTTTGTTACTAGGTGTGCCGAGTTGCCTGGCTGTTCTTGTGATCCGTCATAAACATTTTGAGGACATCCCCATCCAGCAAAGGGTGAGAAATGTGGCAATAGATGAGAATGAAGTTGCCCTGGCAGGGGATATGAGGGGAGAGACTCCATCCGAGAGCCCAGAGATGCCCAACCTTTTGGGAGCAAGGAGAGCTGACATCTCTTTAAGGTCCCACCTTTTAGGATGCCCCTTTCTTCATCTCTGAGGGGATCCTGTCACCTAGAGCTGGCAATACCCTGCTTTGGGAGTTGTTAAAGGAGGAAAGAAGAGAGAAAGGAGGGAGGGGGGAAAAGGGAGAGAGACAGAGAGAGACAGAGAGAGATTCACACAGAGAGAATATGAAGCCATCCAGCTATTCTAGGTACAGAATCCATGACCTTGGAATCTCTTTGTACATTTTTTAACCAATGATCTTAACAGCATTTTCTTTGTCCTAGGTCTATAGAATATGACAACATTAATCTCTTGGTAAATTTGCATAAAATTTGCAAATATAATTTCATGATCTGTAAAACCAAAATCAAAGTATAATACAGCAATTTCGTTGACTTAATCTTCCAGAATTCTATCGAGAAAGTAATTAGATTTTCTTATCATTATTTATTCTTTTTTAAATACTATGGCTCATCCTTTTGCTATTATGAAGAGATTGATTAGTAAATTTTGCTTTAATATTTATTTCACTGTTTTAGTTGAGATTAAACTAATTATACCTAGTATCTAAAATCTTTAAATCTATGAGACATTATATTTAATTTATCTTTAGCTAGCCAAAGTTTCATGCTGGTTTTTAAACTCCATTTAGTATTGATCAATTATTCTGCTGCATGGGCATCCTATATATATGGGCAAGTTCATGATTCTACTTTGGCTATATTATGCCTTAGTAATGTTAAAGTTCATTAATACTATACTTTAAGCAGTGACAACTGCGGTCTTGAGTTTACTCTTCCTAATATTAGTAATCTTTTCTAATTTGCAGTTCTGTCTCTAAATTTCCCATATGAAGCTAAGATATTCAGTCTGTGCAGATCATTAAACATAATCATTAGAATGAAGCAAAAAGAAACCCTCATGGTCTTCTCAATAAGAACATAATTTCATTTATTTTTGTGTATGTGTATGATGTATGCATGCTTACATGTTTGAGGGAACACAGGCACATATATGTACACGTGTGGAAGTCAGAGGTCACTCTCCAGCATCTTCAATCACTGTGCACTTTGTTTGTTTGAGACAGGGTCTCTTACTGAAGCTAGAGCTTGCATATTTGGCTACTACCCTGTCTGGCCAGCGAGCCCTGGGAATCCTCTTTTCTTCACCTCCCAGGGCTGGCATTATAGGCATATATCACCATGCTTAGGTTTTTATGTGGGTACCAGAGGCCAAACTCAGCTCTGTAGCCTTATATGGTAATGATTTTTCTGAAAGCCATCTTCCTCAGCTCAGTTCCATTATTTTTTTTCTTTTTTTAATTGAATATTTGCAATTTTCTTTTTTTTTTTTTTTTATGTGTATGAATGTATTGTCTGCATGCAGGTCTGTGCACCCGTGTCGTGCAATGCCGCGGAGGTCAGAAGAGGGTCTCGGATTCCCCTGGAACTGGAGCTCTCCTGGAATTGGAGTTACAGACGGTTCTTAGCCGCCATGTGGGTGCTGGGGATCGAACCCGGGTCCTCTGCAAGAGCGTCGGTGCTCTTAACCGCTAGGCTAAATATAATTTGATGGTGTTTAGATTGCTTTACCTATCTGTACCTCCTCCTCTTATCGCTCCTGCCCAATTTAATGGATATATATATATACTAATATATAATATATATATATTATATTAGAGAGATAGGAGAGAGAGAGAGAGAGAGAGAGAGTCTAATTTGTGTCCCCAAATGTCCTTCATTCTGGGCACTGGCGCCTAGCTAACCTACCAATAGTCCCATCCTTGAAAGAGACTGTGTCTCTCCCTCCCAGCAGCCATTGGTTGCCACAATTACCTTACATTGTATCGAAGTTTCTTACCCACTTCCTCATGTTTTTGCTGGGGATTTTGTCTGTCTTGAGACTGCATGAGACTTGTGCATGCTGTCACCAACCATTGCTGTGAGCCCATATGAGTAACTGACCAGCTGTCTTGAAAACTGTTTCCTTGTGGTCATCCACCAACTCTGACTCTTACCATCCTCCCACCCCCTCTTCTACGATGATCCCTGAGCCTCAGGAGGCAGATTGATACAAGTGTACTATTCAGCATTAAGCACTCTTGTTCTCTGCACGCTGGCCAGTTGTGTGTTTCTATAATAATCACCCCCTGCTGCACAAGGAAATTTCTCTGTTGAGAGCTTCAGATGCATTCATCTATGGATATAACAACAAGTCATTAAGAGTTAGTTTAAATGGAACTTATAGTACTTTTCTGAAACAAATAAACAATTAAGAACTAATAAATAAGTTGGTTTAGTATTATAACTATTTACTAGAAAACTAGTATTGGGTTTTCCCCTTTGTCCTGTGACCTGTCTAACCTCAGATTCCAAAGCCTGGTATCAATGTTAAGTATGGGCTTCATCCTAGGAAGCAAACCTTAAATCCAATTAAAGAGTGGTTGATCACTTCCACAATAGTCACACCACTATGGCAGCAGTGGGGATATCTTTCAGGCTAGTTGTTATTGTAGTTCACAGGACTCACACGCGGGTGAGGTTGACAATTATTCTTCCTTTCCAGGAGCATGCATAGCACCTTCCAGCACTACGAACACTGGCTAGTAGAGATGAGGCTCTGGAGTTGTCAGCACCAGCTTGATTTCTCCTTGTCTGTTCTACAGACCATATGTGTATGCAGTACATTCAGCAATAAATAGGGCCTTACCACCTAGTTCTGGTGGGTAAACATGGACAAGAAACCCATAATATCTACCTTTCCACCATTCCATAGGACCGCAGAAAGAATATTGTAGACTGTCATGAAATCCATTAGTGCAGATACTGCACTGCAAAAAAATAGAATGTTTAAGTTTGATCTCTCCATAAATTGTACTTCAATAATTTAGCGGACTTCTTTTCCTTTCTGTTTCCTTTTTCTCCTATTTTTTAACTGGACAGGGTAAAGGCCTCACATTACCAAGTACATTTTCTAAGGACTCTCATTTTCCCTACTTTGGTTCTGCAGTCTCACAGCTGGCATTCTTTGACTTCAGTCACCATAACTCATCTCCAATGTCATGCGTTCTTTCTGGTTTTTAGGAGAATTGAAATATTTATCAAACTTGAAATGGAAGGTAAGTCCGACTCTATCTCACGGGATCAGAACTGTGTGTCACAGATCAGAAATATCAAAGCCAAAGAATCTATGTAAAAAGGACTTTGGAGACTTTTGTACAAGAGCACTGCACTCCTTGTGCTTCTTTTCCACTTTATTCCTGTGTATAAGCTTGTTTGTCTTCTGAAGCTTGTGGCAGAATTCTGGATCATTCCATAAGTTTGTTTCCTAAAATTTCTTGATTTTCCTCATTAGTCTTTTAAAGGTTTTACGATTTGCTTCCTTACCAGAATAGATTTCCCTAGAAACATTATACAGATATTACCCAGGTGCGCCAACTCCAGGGTTTTGGCTGTTGTCCAACTTTAACAATTAGTTAAAATTCTCTTTTAGTTTTAACCAGATGTTACAGTCCTCATTTCCTGACCTAAAAGGCTCTTTCAAATTATGGAGAACTTTTAAATACCTGTCTAGTTCTCTTTGTGAAATAAGTGTCCCTCCATGCTAACTTTTAATAAAGTTACTTATTCTGTATGTACATATAATTAGTGAGGTTTACACAACATTTGGAATAAATCAGGCTGAAAAATTACTTGGAATATGAGAAAGCAAACATTAGTGACCAAAAATTTTCACACTAGATAGCTATGAATCTTAAAACTCCTTTTTGTCATAGTTTTTGGTTAAGGTATTAGTTGCTGAAGAGATTAGAATTAATTTTGAAGAGTTTTCTAGGTTTGAGGTGTTTCATTCTATTCAGACAGTACTAAATATTTTAAGATAGTAAGCAGTCTTTCTGAAAGTATGTCTTTAGGCATTTTACGTATTATCTGCACCTAGTCAATATTTTTAAATTGCGAGTTTCCAATATATTTTTATTAACATGTAGCTATGTATCAAAGAATTCTGAAAAGCCACCCCCAAGGTCAAATTACTTTTATCCCTAACAAACAACATCAGTCATCCATGATCACAACCATTTAATCTTTTTCTCTCTGCCTTTCATTTCCTGTTTAGTATTAATTCCTCAAACACCTTCAGGGAAAAAAATAAAAGTGACTGTTCCCACCCATCACAGGTGACTGAACATAACCAGAGAAGTAGCCAAGGTAGCCTTTTATATGCTGGTAGGCAAAAGCAGGTCCTTTGACTCTGCTCAGCTGGGAATGAGGATAGAGTTCCCTGAGAGAAGAGAATCAAAGAGCAGAATGGAAGAAACATTTTTAACATCCAATCAAATGAATAAGAGAAGATCTATAGGATGTGCCTGTGCATGGAGACTTCTTAGAGCAAACGGTAGCCCCAAGCTATTCTTAACCTTCCCTGTTCTTTACCTCTAGCAACTATTGAAACCAAATGCTTAGGTCTTTTAGATACAGCCTTTGGGAATTGAGATAAAAGTGAGTTCAATATTTCTTTATTAATTTTAACGATGTAACAAGAATGGTGTATCATTTTGACATAAAGAGTTCAAAGTTACTATGCAAGCACTCTTCCATTAATCTTTAAAATATATTTGCTGGGTGAGCAGCCAACATAATCCTGGCTAAACAGATAAGAAAATAGAGAGCTAGTGATAAGGTGACTTGTTTAAAGCTGTCTAACAAATCAAAGAGCTGTATGGCAAGTTCTCTCTCCTGCTCCCAGCCCTAGGCACCTCCGTAAGCTCATATTCCCACCAGCAGGGAGAACTCAATGCTTCCTTCCTACACGTTGATTCCACTGGGGATATAGCTCAGCAGTAGACCCTAACCTAGCATGTATGAAGCCTGAGTTCAATCCCCAGAACCACTAAAAAGAAATCAATAAACTAAAAGTATCCAAATACATGAGTATGCTTGCTTAAAATCACATTGTTTGAAAAACATTGGGGGGGGGAGATACAGCTCAGGGGTCTTGCCTGGCATATACGAGGCCCTAGGTTCAATCCTCATAACTGCAACAAATAGATAAAATTTTAAATAAGTAAATAAGAAAATAAGGGGGCAAGCTCATTCTGGTATTTTCTGGAGAGTATAGAAGAGAACTGCACAAATGACATTTCTGCAGAGCTCAGAGGAGAATTCCACAAGTTGAAAGAAAAAAAAAAAACTGTTTTCTGTCCTGTCAGTATTTATTTTGAGCCATGTCTTCAGTTGCAGAGCATCAGCTTTTAATTATTTAGAGAATAATTATCCATTTGTGGTTTATCAAGTCCTCTTCCTTCTCTCCTGCTTCCTGCCTGTGGGCCATTTCACTGCTCATTAATATTTACATTAGAGGCCAGATCTGCCGCTTTGCTGGTGGCCCTGGTAAAATACATGAGTGTGCAACGAGACAGAAGCCATTGAATATGTGAATCAACCATCGTGGTCATCCTGAGGTCGCATCCAGTCACATTAGAATAGCTGAAGTCAATAACAAACGACAATGTGGTTCCTTGGTCGTGAGGTAACACTCCTTTTAGCCTTTCACTCTACTAATCTATTTTTCTCTAATTCAATACTTGCTGATAATGATCACAAGTCACTGGAATTTGGTAAAAGATATAGACATCTGTCTGATGGAGTTTAAAAATTCTCGTTTTTAAACTCTTCATCCCCCTGCCTTAGAAACCTCAATAAATACAACTTGCATTTATTAAGAGACGAATGAAAAGTATACTCTTTCCAAGTTATTTGTAAGTTGGTAGATAAAATTCAGCAATCAGAGTCCTGGTCTGTGTCCCCCACCCCTCAAGGATTCTCAGCATTAAGGAGTCTGGGCTGGCAGTGGTGGATTAGTGAGAAGTGAAGATTGCTTCATGAA
Source organism: Rhizomys pruinosus (assembly GCA_009823505.1). Lineage (NCBI taxonomy): Eukaryota > Metazoa > Chordata > Mammalia > Rodentia > Spalacidae > Rhizomys > Rhizomys pruinosus. The sequence goes on along the minus strand of VZQC01000106.1, from coordinate 1,597,919 downwards.
TCAGGGCGAAGCTGCTCGCAGGTGGCAGTTAGTTTGATCTTCCTAGTCACTCAAGGAGGATATATATCTCTTGTGATTATCACTCACAGGGATATCCTTGAAGGAAAATGAGACTGCCTCACCAAAACACAGCTAAGTGAGACAAACAAAAAGGAACAGTGACAGGGAAAGGGAGCAATGGAGAAAATTACTCAGAATGCACACGAATTAAAGGTGAGCTCCCTCCACTGCCACACAGCTCAAAGCTGCATTCCAAAGCTGTGCTGACGGCATCAAAACCATGCTGCTGCATAAGCAAGGGAATAAACAAAGCAGAGACCCATTAGCTCCGTTTCCATTAGACACGCAGAGAGTAAAAGGAATCAATAACAGGCAAACAGAAGATAAAATTGATAGGAAAGAAATGTTAATTTTAGAGCATTAAAACAAGGTATTGCAAACAATGGCATGCAATAAAATGTTGAAAAACTATTTTTAAAACTTTCAAAATCATTTACATAGGGAAACAAGCTCTAGCAGGAACATATACAGCATATTAAATTTTAGTGCATTTTTAATGACTTGTCTTAAACAAATTATGCATGAGATAGATTACACATCCTTCACCCACTTAACAAAAAGGCATACGCATGAACAACAACAACAAAAAAAAAAACAGGTGGCTTTTAAAAAGAAATTAAGTGTATACTTGGTGACTGAGTGGGAGAGATGCCAACTGGTGCGAAGGACCTCGCAGAATGGAGTTCTCTTGAAAGAAGGTAGATTGATGAGCCTTTCAGCCCATACGGTAGGACTGGTACAAACAATACCAGTCTCTGCTTTCAGATCCCACCCGCAAATGCCTTCCACAGACAGACCAGGTGGGAGAAGCCAGGACCTGTGCTTGAGGACAGCAGAGACCAACCACTCATTAACTGCATAAATGTCAGCAAGTCATTTTTCAACTTATTTTTAATTCATTTGTAAGGTGAAGATAATAGTAATAACACTGTCTTACCTTCCTAATTTGGAATGAGATCCATGCTTCGGCACTTTTATGAAATCTCAGCTTTTGTGCTAACAGGCCTGGTTCATAATCACCTGAAAGAATTGGTTAAAAGTGATTCAGTGGGGCTGAGGGCATAGCTCACCAGTTTAGCACTTGCCAGACATGAGCAAGGTCCTCAGTGTGGTCTCCAACATGGGGTGGGGGAGGGGGTAAGACAGAGAACCCTTGGGTGTTTCCTGTTGTATGCAGGGTTGAGGATGAGAAGTTTCTAATATGTTCCCAGGTAATTCTGGTGCTGCTTTTGGAGATCACAATAGAACATCAGGTCAAGTCTTGCAGATTTACCATGATCCATAGACCAGCAGGGTCAAGATGACTGAGATCTTGGGTGACAGAGGTTTGATACAGGTGTTCTATTCGGGGACACGTTTCCTGCAGTCTTTTATTGTTTCCATTTTGGCCAGTTGTGGCTTTCTGAGTTCGTCACCATCCGTTGTGCAGCTGATCACTATTGGGAGATGGGAATTTGGTTTCCTTAAAAGGATGCAATGTTAGACAAGTTAATAGTGGCTAGACACACACCGAAGGACATTTAGGGACAGGAACTTGGCTCAGTAGGCCTTAACATGACAGAGTAGATGACATCCAACAGGGGACCCATAAGAGGATTGCAGATGGGGGGGGTGTCTAAATATGATCAAATTACATTGTATGAAATTTGCAAAAGAAAAATCACATGAAAAATAAAGATTAGGAAAAGAAAATCACTGGGACCTTACTTGTCTTCCAGACTTCACAGACCCTGTGGAAATGCTGACCTATTCTGCTAAATTGGAATTCATATCTGACAAGATTTCTGGGTGCTTTTCATGAGTCCCATGTGTGAAACTAACAAAATACACCAACTGGAAACAGATACTTTTGTCATGCAAGGGGCCGCCTGTGCTCAGTGCCTGATTGCAACTGCCTATCTGAGCAGTGGGGTCAGAGTCAACCACTATTACAGTACCACTTTCCTATTATACTGATCTTATAGTCTTCATTTTCTGTTCTTTTTCTTGTCCCTTAGGAAAATGTTCTTTGTGTCTCCTGTTTGCAGATTTTTTTGTATATACTTAGGGATTTGGGGATATGAATTTGGTCAGTAGAAAATTTCTATGAAAACACCAGTACATTTCCATCGGGGAGTTCCTGTAGGCAAAAGAGTCACGGGGTTAAGTGTCAATGGTCTCATATCAGCCTGGTATCACAACAGCCCCTTCATTCAAACAAGGCTCCCATTACTCGGAATACAAATCAGAGACCCAGCTTCACATTTGTAAGATTTATATGACCATTTAGAGAAATTCCTCTTGTAGCTCCTCTGATACCATCGCCAGCAATACAAAGCTGAATGGCTCAAATCAGATCCCATCTGTACTGTGCAGTGGTTTAGTGTTTGAGGATGAACTTCCAGACTATTAAATTTATTAAAAAAAAAAAAAAACAAACAAAGACAAATATACAACATAAAAACAATTCAAGCTCCAAATGCTTTATATTAGCTTTTGGAAAAGAACAGCTACAAGAAGAAAAAGGCCACGAAGATTAAATCTCAAGATTCAATTTGTCTGTTTTGCCATATAAGGGCTAACCTTAGTGGGGGCTTAGAATTATAACTTTATTTCAGTCCACAACTAAGTAAGGCAACAGATATTATTTCAATGATAAGTTTTACAGTAAAATCAATGAGAAAATATTTCAGAATTATCCCCATAAGTAATATTAATAACGTAAGTATTACAGCAATCACAGAGAGACCACATTAACAGCTATAAACATGGAAAATGCAGATTTTCCCTTTTTGTCTGCAGTTAATTTCCAAAGATGAAGAAATGGTGAAAAATATATATAAATCATTAGAACCTATGAGATGTTTTAGTACTGAATTATTTTTCAACTTCATAGTCTATTTTTTTCTTACCAACATTGTAAAAAGGCATTTTTATCAAACAAATAAACCAGAACACTAAGCCCTGTCTGTTTGCAGGAGGCATGATTTCTGCTTCCGGCAGCTCTGCCACTGTCATCACAGGTTGCTCCGCTGTGGGTTTCCCTTTCTTTGATGCTAGTTTTGTCCTAACTTTGTGATAATTAAAGAATTCCTGTTGCTCTCATGGCAAGTGATGGAAACGGTCCTGTTATGAGTTTGGGGGGAGTGCAATTTCTTAACCAATTACATTGAACAATCCATGTCCTACTTAAGGGAAGAGTATCTCATCATTCCAAGAGATGCATGTGTGAAGCATTGATCAGTTCCCTTGCATTGTTGATATCTCATGAGACCCATGCTTACATCAAGAAATGATATGTTTAAAAGGTTCTACACACATTTGAAATATTTCTATTTATACATTGCAATGAGACTTTAGGAACACTAAGAAATTTGGGGATTTTTTAATGAATTTTTAAATTTTTATTTATTTTTGTATGTATATGAATGTACTGTCTGCATGTAGGTTTGTGTAGCTGTGTCATGCAATGCCGCGGGGGTCAGAAGAGGGTCTCGGATTCCCCTGGAACTGGAGTTCTGGAACTGGAGTTACAGAGGGTTCTCAGCCGCCATGTGGGTGCTGGGGATCGAACCTGGGTCCTCTGCAAGAACAGTCGGTGCTCTTAACCACTAGGCTATCTCTCCAGCCCCCTAAGCAATTTTGAATAAATATTGACATACCAAACAAAATCTCCTATGCCACAATTATATATATATATATATATATATATATATATATATATTCATCTAATATCTATTTTCCAAACATTAAGAGACATAGAAAGTCCCAGACTGAAACTGCATCCAAAAAGGATGTTAATCTTTCAAGGGCAGAAACTCTACTTGATGTCATTAGCAGAAGACTCCTGCCCAGAGCATAGGCTCTGATTAGTAAGTAGATGTACAAAAGAATAGACTTTCCTCCAGAAGAAACTACTATATATAGGAAAATAAAAGTTGTTCCTGCTGAAGGTGAAGGTAAGACTGCAGTGCAGACAGCAAGAGGCTTTAAATTATGTAGTAGCATCTTTGTGTATTTTTTTTATTTTTTTAGTTTTCATACAACATCTTAATCATCTTTATAACCCCTTCTCCTCTGGCAGCTTCCTATCCCCCCCTCCCCCTTGACTGGAATCAATGTACTCTGTCATTTGTGTCAAGGCCTGTCCAGGCAAGTTAGTGTCTCCAGACATCCCTCAGTGCAAGTTTATCAACTGAGGTCTACTCAGCCTATCTAAAATCTCTCCCTTTAAGAAAATGAGCTCTTCCTTGCCAAGCACCAATCAGCAGGCAATAAGTCTTCAACTTGGGCCGGGTGCTGATTTCTGAAGTTCTGTACAGGGTTTTTCTCTGTTTGAGTTGCCTGGGTCTTGTGCATGCTGACACCATTGCTGTAGGTTCACATGAGCAGACTACCAGGAGCCTGTAGGACTCTCTTACTGTATGGTCATCCACTTCCTGCCTGGCTCTTACAGTCTTCCCACCTCCTCTTCTGCAATGACCCCTGAGCCCTGGGTGGGTAGAGTTTAATATGAGTCCTGTCCAAAGACCCATAATCTGCAGACTCATTCTCTACACTCTGGCCATGCGAGTCCTTTTGTGTCCACAGCTTTCTGTTGCATGAGGGAGCTTCATTGATGAAAGTTGAGAGATGTGTTAGTGTTCGCTTTTCCCCTTTTGCACTATGTTCCATGAACCTTAGGTGTATAGGTTGCATTGTAGGTCACTTGGGCTTGCACAGTTCACAGACAACCACTAGGTATGACCAGTTGTGGAACTCTGTAGTAATCTCTGTCTCTTGTAAAAGAAGCTTTTTTGAAGAGTGATGACTAGGATACTTGTCTGTAAATATAAGGATCCAGATTTTGCAAATGGTAAAAAATTACATTTGATCTATGACATCTCCAGCCATTCGGGTTTTTTTTATTAATTAATTTTTTTTATTTCAGTTCAGGCATATATCCCCTTCCCTTCCCCCCACCCCACCCCCACCCATCCCAGATCATGCATTCTGCCATAAATTTTCTGCGTCCTTCCGTTTTTTTTTTTTTTTAACAATAAGTGATAATTTGTGAGTACAAACATCCTTCATGTAAAACCAATTTGCAAGCAGTTGTGCCCAAACCCACACAGCTCATGGGTCCCACCATCCAGCAGGGGGGGGTTGTATGTTCAATCAAGTTGATCAAATGAGTGTCCAGTCTATATTGTTGTAGTTTCACCATTAACCCCAATCGAAGCCCTTACATTCTACCACGCCCCCTCTTCCGCAGATTGTTCCCTAGGCTTAGAAAAGGGGCACAGGTGGATGAGAAGCAAAACACTCTACTTTCTCTGGAGCTGATGTCTTGGTCTCTAGTCAGATCTGGCTGTTTTCTTTCATGGGCTGCCAGCTTGTCCAGGCTTAACCTTTCGATCCTACTAATGAAGCACATGCAATTAGATACTTAGGTATTAAACAGTATAATATATAGACTTTCAATCCTACTAATGAAGCACACACAATTAGATATATAGATACTTAAACAGTACTAATTGTTATGGTAGGCTTCTTTGGTATAGACACAGATGTTTGGATGGTATGTTAATTCATGATTTACATTTTCTTCTGTTAAGTATGGCAGGGTCTTCGTGTGGTTTATAACATCTCCTAACCATTAGAGGATGTAAGCTTGTGACATCAGCCGTGGGTTATTCCTCCAAGGAGAGAGCTAATAGCCAATTAGATTTGGGATATACAGACATATGGCTGCCACTGCTGCACAGTATTTCCAGGCAGATGAGGTGTAGCTGGTGCTGACGGAGGAGTCTTGCTTGACTCAAGGAGACCTATATTTGCTTTATTGGTTTAGTGGTCTTTGGTAACACTCTCTGGCATCCCAGAGACCATCCGTATACTTGCAAGTGTGGTCTCCATACATCTTTGCCATGTTTATATCAGGTCTTCAACAGCAGGGCCTTATCGCCTCTCTTCCTGCAGATATCCCAGTTTGGAGGCAAGGAGCCTTTACCATTTGTGGGGGCTTGGATCCCCTGGCCAACATCTCCTTGGTAGAATAATCCATTGTTGATGTCAGAGCTCCTGTATTAATATATTTTGTTTAAGTGCATAGCTTAAGGAGACTTTAGCATTATATTTGGTTCTGAATAGAGAATAATCCTTTTCACAGTTTCTATGTCCATTAGTCAATTAAAGAAGGCAGTTTTACTGATTTTACAAGAGAATACCTCTATAACAGCTGGCTCCAATCTACAGCTGGAGAACGACCTCATCATCATCTTATTTCTCCTTATTCTATGGGGGGGAGTTAAGAAAGTCTCTTGTATTAAAACCTTTGCGGCACCTAGAAGGTAAGCTTCGTTAGGAATCATTAAAAATAGTTGTTACTAGTAGGATCCACAGAGGGGCCTGATGTCTGCAGCAATCTGAGGCATTTCTTCCCTTCAATGCCCAGAGGAGTCAATCCTTCTGCTGGCACTTTCTGGTACATCCTACTCACTGCAAAGCTGCATTTTCTTTCTCAGCCATTAAGTTGGTGATACTCTGGCCTGTTGGAACATACAAATCCTTTCCCATAGTTAGTTTTAAGATTTGGGTTGCAAGGTTTTTTGACAAAAAGTTTTCATATCTATCTATAGCCCCCTTTTTTATTTAAGGTTTTTATTTTTGACCCATGAGTCTCAAAAAAGCAGTTGTTTTATACATACCTATAGGGTGGAATCAAGGCACAGATTTCATCAAGTTCACCCATGCTATTTTGGGTTACTGTATGTGATTAACTTGGGAAACAAAGTTTATTTTTGAGTTAAATCATCCTATAGGTGAAAGAGATTGCTACCAGGTGATACTATATAACAGCAAAATTATAGAGAACATTTGTTTATACCAATCCCAAAGTAATTGTTATACAGATCTTAGTTAAAGCTAATGTGGACAAGAGCAATTTATATCACCAATTAACTCAGATGCATTACCGTTTTTATCAGCCTTCAAACCAATGTTGTCCAATATGCACATATTTACTTTTACTAAGTCCTAAAACACCATGTATCCTGTAGACAGAGTCTGGGCAAAACTGGATACTTGTTGAACTCACGTCAATTAAACATGCACCAATCGAATATACACCCGTGTCCCTCTCCCACCCCTCTCACCCCTCCCGAGTCACCATTTCAGTCAGCCTTCTGATGCAATCTTTCTGTTGTTGTTCTTTTAATACGCATCCCTCTCCACAAGAAATATTTATAACTGGGTTATTGGTACTAGCATCCACATATGAGAAATACCATTTATCGTTTGTTTTTCTGGGACTGTGTTACTTCACTTAACATGATGTCTTCAAGCTCCATCCATTTACCTGCAAAGTTCATGATGTTGTCTTTCTTTACTGCTGCATAGAATTCCATTGTGTACATGTACCACATTTTCTCTATCCACTCATCAGTTGACTCATCTTACTGCAGAGATACATGCACAGCTATATTTATTGCCACTCTGTTCACAATAGCAAAAAACTGGAATCTCCAGCCATTTGTATTTGGCTATGTTTACAGTACCACACATGAATTCCCTCTGATTGACTGGGCTTTAAGTCCAATTAAGTAGCTGTTGATTACCTCCAAGATAAAAGTGCCACTACTGCCCCAACATAGGTCATTATGGTATTAGGCCTTCAAGCTGGGATTGATGTCCTCCCTTAGCAGCTTGCATAGGGTTCCCCAAAGCTATGAGAGCTAGTCTTCAGGGGAGGTGGCTTCTGGGTCAGTCCCAGCTCCATTGCTCCAAATCCTATGTCTGAATTGTGTCCTCTCTTCAGCAGTAGGTCCTTACCTTCAGGTTCTGGGAGGCACTCAAGAGCTGTGCAATAGCCTGTATAATTTTGGGAGTCTCTTGGACTACCTAGACCAACAAACTCAAAGGGAGACAGGAATAAAGAGAGGTGAGTTATAATAACGACTAGCTGGCATTAAAGAAAAAAGTGAATTATATTGGTTCAAAAACCTACTGAAAATTACACATAAAATATATTTGCATGAGTCTATGCATATAGCTGAAGGCTATATAACAAGAAACAGTGTCAAACTAGAGTAGCCTCTTAACCTGGACTGGGATGTCAAACTCCTTGAAGGCAGGTTCCTCTTTGTAAATTCCACTGGGCCTAGCCCAGAGCTCACCAGAGCAGCTATTTGTTAAACTGAATTGACTCAGTAGAAGCCATCAACCACAACAAAAAAATAAACCTATGTATGTGCTGCTTCAAATCTTACTCATGTGCGGTCCCTGCTCTACAAACTACTTTAAGTTTTGTGGATTAATTTCTTATTTGTTAATACATCCTGAAGAAAATAAATTCAAAAAGTTTAAAAAGTAATATAGCAATGAATTCATTTTAATTACCCTAAATCCAAGTATTCAGGACTCATCCTAGGAAATAAGACCTGAGCACCCACTTTTTTTATTTATTTATTTATTTATTTATTTATTTTTTGGTCTTTTTGAGACGAGGTCTCCCTGTAGCCCTGGCTGTCCTGAAATTCGCTCTGTAGACCAGGCTGGCCTTGAACTCACAAAGATCCGCCTGCCTCTGCCTCCCAAGTGCTAGGATTAAAGGCATGCACCATCACGCCCGGCTAGCACCCACTTTTTATGAAAGGAAGTACATTTTGAAGTTGTTTTAGGTACTGTGAGAAATGAATTCGGGTGAGGGGAGAGGGGCAGTTTTATCTCCATGTTTTGTTAGTCTCTTTAGGTCTGCAGAATACAGTAATTTCTCAGTATTTCAACAGAGATCTTCAAGCCATATTAACAAGACAAGCAATAGCACACTGAAACCCATCTGCCTGAGCCCTGAGGTGATTCTCCTCTGCCAAGCACAAGAATCATGATGCTCCGAGAGGCACTGAAGGAAGGTGTCCCTCTAGCAGCCGTATGTTTACAGCTCTAGTACAGGTTATCAGTAGAAATTTGCTGTTTCTGGGGTGATTTCTCAAAGACCGTGCTCAACCACTGTTCCTTAAGCTGGGGTTAAAGGAAATAGTCACTGGCTCACTGCTTTCCTAAACCTGTGATTAGAAATTAAGGAATAGATCAGTACCAGATTTCATATTGGCCAGATTTCATGATGTTTTCAACCCACTGCCCTGTCTTTTCTTTGTTTTGATTTGTTTGATTAGATTTCATAAACTTTTCACCTATACCCAAGAGCCTAGAAAGTTTACTGAAGCTCAGAAGTAAATGCGTGTTCCATGTTAAATGAAAATAGACACCGAAGCTGCATCTCGGCCTCATGGAGAAATCCTACCATCACTGATGCCATTTGTGGTATTACACTGAGTCTTAATGGCTTTAAGGAAATCCTAGGACATTTTGTGTATGTTCAACCAACTTTAAAATGATTTTAGGAAATGGAAGCAGAAAGGGAAGAATTAGCTAGCATTAAAGGATATTCTAGAGACAATGACAAACACAACCTCTCTGAAGATTTACAGAACATTTCATACCATGTCTGTGATTGCATATCACGCAGTAACACTGACCTTGACCAAACATGACTATGTTTTGGTCACTGGGTAAATATTAAATTGTCTCTATATAATATCTGAAGACCTAAGATTTCTCGAATAATAGCCTGTGCTTAATTAAATAAGAAAATATTGAAGGCAGATCTTCTCCGATATTGTAAGTTTGAGCATCAAGTCCACAGCTCAGGTGCCATGCTGTTCCCTGGAGAAGTTGGTGTAAAACATTACATAATATGAACAATCGCCTGCTAAAACTCCCATGTGCAGGTCTAACATGGATTTTTCCCCAAATAACTGATGATACATATTATCTACCAGGAGACAAGACAGAGCCCTTAACTTTCCCCAAGGAAGCTCTGACCCTCCTCTTCTTTCCAGGAGCAATAATTGGTCTTTTCTTCAGGTTCCCTATCTTAAAAATATTTGATGAATTATTACAACTTTAAGAAAGGAAATCAGATTAAATACAAAAAGGGGAAAGGTAGAGAGGAGCATTGACACATTTCTGGAACCTGGCAACTAGATAAATCCAACATGACAAATTGTGGGCTATTAAGTGAATTTTGTTATGGAAAACACACATAAGGCTTGCCTAATGGCAATGGAGGTGCTGGGTTTTGAGAAATGGGCTATTGTTTGTGAGTTCTAGGTGGTATCCAAAAGAAATCCATTTAAGGGCTTCAAGCATTCATCTCTCTGGTGCTTGAACTTTGCTCAGAGCATTACTTAAAGTGGAAAATAAGAGACAACAGAGAGAGAGAGAGAGAGAGAGAGAGAGAGAGAGAGAAGGTATTCCTTCAGATAACTACCCATTTTCTAGGATAATTCATACCTGTGAAAGTTGTCAGTCTTTTCATTTTATTGTGCAAGATTTTAATTCAGGATTATCAGGCAGAAACATCTGCACCATAACAGAAGATCCATCCTATGAAACAGAAATTTTGGTTTTAGATGCCAACTCAAGGACCACAATTTCTTTTTTTTACTTTTACTTCTTTATTTTTTTTCATTTTTTAACAATAAGTAATAATTTATGAGTACAAGCATACTTCATGTAAAATCAATTTGCAGGCAGTTCTGCCCAAACCCACACAGCCCATGGGTCCCACCATCCAGCAGGGGGAGCTGTATGTTCAATCAACTTGATCAAATGAGTGACCAGGCTATATTGCTGTAGTTTCACCCTTTACCCCAATCGCAGCCCTTACATTCTACCACACCCCCTCTTCTGCAGATTGTTCCCTAGGCTTAGAAAAGGGACACAGGTGGACAAGAAACAAAGCAGTATACTTTTTCTGGAGCTGTTGTCTTGGACTCTGGTCAATTCTGGCTGTTTCCTTTCATGGGCTGACAGTTTGTCCAGGAATAACCTTTCAATCCTACTAACGAAGCACAAGCAATTAGATATATAGGTATTTAAACAGTATTAATTGTTATGGTAGGTTACTTGGTATAGACACAGAGGTTTTGATGGTATGTTAATCCAGGAATTATGTTTTTTCTGTAAAATATGACAGGGTCTTACTGTGGCTTATAACATCTCCTAACCACTAGAGGATGTAAGCTTGTGGCATCAGCCGTGGGTTATTCCTCCAAGGAGAGAGCTAATAGCCAATTAGATTTGGGATATACGGGCATATGGCTGCCACTGCTGCACAGTATTTCCAGGCAGGTGAGGTGTAGCTGGTGCTGACGGAGGAGTCTTGCTTGACTCAAGGAGACCTATATCTGCTTTATTTGTTTAGTGGCCTTTGGTAACACTCTCTGGTATTCCAGAGACCAACTGTACACTTGCAAATGCGGTGTTAATACATCTTTCTCATGCTTACATCAGGTCTTCGACAGCAAGGCCTTATCGCCTCTCTTCTTGCAGGTAACCCAGTTTACAGGCAAGAAGCCTTTACCTTTTGGGGGGGGGGGGCTTGGATCTCCTGGCCAACATCTCCTTGGTAGAATAATCCATTGCTGATATCAGAGCTCTCCTGTATTAATATATTTTGTTTCAGTGCATAGCTTAAGGAGACTTTAGTATTATATTTGGTTCTGAATAGAGAATAATCCTTTTCACAGTTCCTATGTCTATTAGTCAATTAAAGAAGGCAGTTTTACCAGTTTTATAATTTCTTTATCTATAAACTGGACCATCCCAAATTAGAATTATATGATACCCAAAGAAAGATTTTGAAGTAAAAGTGCCTTAAACTTGTAAAAGGTTAATATTTTTTAACGCCAGAAAAATAATCATGTCTATTTAAGATTTTTTCTGGTCCTAAGTACCTCAAGATCAACAAAAAACTCTAAATAACCAAAGAAATATTAACCAAAAAGAACAAAGCTAGAACCATCACATTATCCTACACTTTAAAACACAGTACAAAGCTGTAGGGACAAAAATGGCATGAACACTAACAGTTGAACAGACACAAGGTGGTCAAAACAAAATAAAAGGCCCAGAAGCAAATCCCCACAGTTATGGTCAACTTATTCTGAAGCATTTCAAGAATATACACTAGGAATAGGACAGTATCTTTGATACATAGTGTTGGGGAAACTGGATTTTATGAAAATAGTATAAGGTTTCTTCAAAAATAAGATATGAAGAATGAAATGAGACTCTCATCAATTAAAGAAGATAAAATGCTCAAATATAAGACTAGAAACTTCAAAGCTCGTTGGAGAAAAGTTCCATGACACTGGACTGAACATTGACTTTTTGAATATGACCCCAAATTACAGAAAACACATGCAAACATAGGTAAATGAGTTTGTCAAATTTAAAAGCTTCTGTATACCCAAGAAAATAATCAACAAAGAGACCACCTACAAAATAGGAGAAAATACTTTCAAACTACAGATTTAATAAAAGGCTAATGTCAAAAATATATTTTTTAAAAACTCAATTAACTTGGGGGCTGGAGAGATGGCTCAGTGGTTAATAGTGCTGGCTGTTCTTGCAGAAGACCCCGGTTCAGTTCCCAGCACCCACATGGTAGCTACCAACAGCCCACAGCTCCAGTTCCAGGGGATCTGACACCCTCTTCTGTCCTCCACTGGAATTGGATGACACGGGTACACTTATATACATGCAGGCAATACACACGCACATAAAATTAAAATTAAAATATAAAAACTCAATTAACTCAATAGCAAAAGCTTAGTCTGATTTTTAAAACAGACTAACAAAGTTTCCCAACAGACACTTGTAAGGTGTGCATCCTCTAAAAAAGGACAGATATTTTTTTAATATAATACTTTTATTTTATTGATGTTTTGTGTATTTCAGACATCATTTTTCAGTTCAACTTAGACATATTTCCCTTTCGCTTCCTCCGACCCCACCCCAGATCATGCATTCTGCCATAAATGACCTGCATCTTTCTCTCAGTCATTTTTTTATGTTTAGGAATTCACATTTTCCTCCTTTAATTTTACATTACTCTAAAATATGAATACATACCTTCCACCCATATGCAGTAATTACAGAGTCTGAAAATAAGTGGTGGGTCAATTCTAGAGCCTGTTAAGAGAATTATAACAGCATATTTGCTTTCAGATAAAAAGAAATATAACAATAATGTTGTTCAGCTTGACTTTCAACTGGGGATTTGCTGTTAGCATCCACAAATGAGGAAAACCATTCGCCATTTGTTTTTCTGGGACTATGTTACTTCACTTAACACAATGGCTTTGAGCTCCATCCATTTACCTGCAAAGTTCATAATGAAGGATGGATTTTTGATGTTCAATGTTTTCTCATGCTCAAGCGTTCCCGCCTCTCTAAGACTGTGAACTTGACTGGTTCTTCGGGAGGAAAGGGAGGGTCCAGAAGGCCAACCAGCCTGCCCAACCAGCCAGTCAACCTTGACTGCATAGGGGGAGGGGCAGGGGCATATAAAAGGATGCCGAGAACCGTCTGAAACTCCAATTCCAGGAGAACTCCAGTTCCAGGGGAATCTGACGCCCTCTTCTGACCTCTGCTGCATTGCAATACACGGGTGCACAAACCTGCATGCAGACAGTACATTGATACACATACAGAAATAAATAAAATTTTAAAAAAATTGAAAAAAGGATGCCGTGTGGCAGGTGGCGCTCTCTCACCATTTTACCATCTTGGAAGTCATGGAGTGGAGGTCACGGAGTCTATGCTGGGACTCTGGATGGACATGAGGTGAGGAGAATCACTGCTCAGCCTGTGATATTTTATCCTCATTCACTCTGTAAGCAGCCCAAGTAAACTCGCTAGACTTCCCCAGACTGTGGTTCAGAGACCCCTTCCTTTTTTGCCTTGGGAACTACAGGTGGTGGAGGTGGGATGCTACAAGTATGGGTGCCTCCTGGGAGTAGTTTCTGCAGCAACACTTCTCAAAGGAAGACATTCAAATGGCAATCAGGTATGTGAAAATGCTCACCATCATCGAGTGTCCTAGAAACCACAAAGGGAAATGACCACACCCTGGTTAGATTGGATATTATCAAAAATCTTGCAAATTATGGTAATAAACATGACAAGATTTCTTCAAGTGTGGAGAAAAAGAACCCCTAGCACACTGTAGATGGAAAGGTAAAATTAATATTGCCATTATGGAGTTTAATGTAGAAATTCCTCAAAATTTTTAAAACAGAATTCTAATATGATCCAGAGATCCAGGGGCCGAGTAGAGGAAATAAAATCAGCATGTCAAAGAGATGCCTGCATCCCATGTTTCCTGCAGCACTCTTCATCAATCCAGGGTATGGCTCCAACCTAAAATATTACACAATCTAAACACACACACACACACACACACACACACACACACACACACACATGATGCTACTCTATTCAGCCTTTAAAGAGTAAGAAATACTACATTTGCAACAATATGGTTGAACCTAGAGTATATTATATTAGGTAAAATCAACCAGCCACAGGAAAAATACTGTATGATCTCACTGATAACCAGAATCTAAAATAGCTGAACTCAGAGAGAGTTTAGTAAAATGGAGAGGGAGTTATTGGTAAAAGGCATGTTTCAGTTAGCTAGGAAGAAGTAGTTCAAGAGATCCATTTAAGCCATGGTGGTACACACCTTTAATCCCAGCACTCAGGAGACATCTGCAGGTGGATCTTTGTGAGACCCATATCATCCTCATCTATATAGTGAGTTTCAGGTCAGCTGGGGCTACAGAAAGACCCTGACTAGAGAGAGAGAGAGAGAGAGAGAGAGAGAGAGAGAGAGAGAGAGAGAGAATTATTCACCATGGTGGCTGTAGTTAATGACACCTATTTACTGGGAATGAGGATGAAGAGCGCATGTATGCCACAGCATTTAGGGGTCAGAGGACAACTTTGTGGAGTCAGTTCTCTCTTTCTGCCATGTGAGTTCCAGGGATAGAACTGGGTCATCAGGCTTCACAGCAAGCACCTTTATAAGCTAAGTCATTTTACCATCACCAGTGTATTGTATTCTTGAAAACTGCTGTACTAGTTTGCTTTCAATTGTGATAAAACAGTCTGACCAATACCAACTTAGGAAGGAAAAAGTTTACTCATCTTATATTTCCAAGGTCACAGTTCATCACTTAGGGAGCCCAAGGCAGGAGCTCAGGGTAGGAACCTGGAGGCAAGAGCTGAAGCACAGGCCATGGAGGAACACTGCTTACTGACTTGCTCCCCTCACCCATGCTCAGCCTGCTTTCTTATACAGTAGATATCAACCTTCCCAGGGGTGGCAATGCCCACAGTGGGCTGGGCCCTCCCATATCACCCAACAATCAAGGCAATACCCCACAGACATGAACACAGGCCAGTGAAATGGTAGCAATTCCCCAACTGAGTATAGTAAGTGATGTGTATATTAATTAGCTAAATTGGGCCATCCTGGGCTGGAGAGATGGCTTAGTGGTTAAGAGTACCGACTGCTCTTGCAGAGGACCCGGGGTTTGATCCCCAGCACCCACATGGCGGGTGAAAACTGTCTTTAACTCCAGTTCCAGGGGAATCGGACACCCTCTTCTGACCTCCGTGGCATTGCATGACACGGGTGCACAAACCTACATGCAGACAGTACACTCATACACATAAAAAAAAATTTTTTTTTAATTTTTTAAAAATCGGGCCATCCTACTATATTCTAAAATAGTATCTTGTGGGTCTGGAGAGATGGCTTAGCATCTAAGGGTACTGGCTGATCTTGTAGAAGACCCAGATTCCATTTCCAGCACTCACAGGGCAGCTAACTACCATCTGTAACTCCAGTTCCAGGGGATCCAATGCCTTCTTCTGATCTACATGGGCATTGTACAACACAGGTACATATATATATATATATATATATATATAATATGTCAGTCAGGCAAGCCACGCATGCACATTAAATAAAAATAAATAAAATATTTTAAGTAGAAATACATAATTTTGTCAATTTTATTTGCACAATTTTTACTCGAAACTTGGGGGTGGGGCAAGAGAAGGCCTCATGGCCAGAATCTGGCTGTTCCAACTTCATTGTTAAGAAAGCAAGCAGCCGAGCTGCCAGAAGCTCATCACATTAGCATAGACGCTTTCCTCTCCCCTCCAGATTGTGTGTGCCTTGTGTCCGCAGATCCTACTTTGCTAATCACTGGCTCCCCTGTGTCCAACAGTTAACCCTCATCAAATGACTGTGAATGAACTGAGATGAATGAGAGAGCGGCTACAGACAGAGGACTATGCTGGGGATTTTGACAGATATAGGAGTCAGTTCCCAGAGAAGCAGAACCACTAGGAAACACATACGTACTAAGGGATTTGTCGTAGGGCCTTCCCTCTGCTCATCTCTGTGATCTGGTTAAACAGTGAACACAGGCAGCTACTTTTGTGCTGAAGCCAGAAACCAGCAGCACAGGGGCTCAGAAGTCAAAGCTCTTATGAGAAGGCCACAGCACAAAATAGAACCTGTAAGCCAGAAGGGAACTCTGCAAAGATGAACCTGGGTCTGCTGCCTTATCTTGTCCCCTCCAGGACTCTACCTATGATGATGAAGGTGTCCTGTAGTAATGCCCAAGAGGGAATTAAACACACACCTGATCAATGAGAGTGAGTAGCTGAATGAGGAGACACACTAGGCCCACACAATGCCCCACACCAGCCAGGTAAGCTAGCATGGATGCCCCAGGATACAGTGTGCACAATCTATAGCAGCGCCTGCTACCTTACACACATCTGCCAACTCAAAAGAATATATAGCAGGGGCTGGAGACTTAACAGAAACTGCAGCCAACAGGGCTCAGTTACCAGCAGCTAACAATTATCTGTACATCCAGTTCCAAGGGATCCGACTCCTTCTGGCTTCTGTGAACAGTGCACTTATATACACCCAGGCAAAACGCTCATACACATAAAAATAAAACTCGATCAACCAATTTTTTAAAGAATATAGCAGCATTTCACTTGCTTCCACATGTAAAATGTCCCTCTGTGGGCCGGGCCGGAAAGGGAATCCTGGGAAACAGGTGTTAAGAGCTTGCTAGCTCCCAGAACTTTGTACTTATTAGAATACCACAATTTGAAGCTTTATTACTATAAAATTTCTAAAAGCTCCGTGTGACCTTCTTCCTTGGAACATGCCCAGCTCTGGGCCTGCAGTCTAGGCCGCGCCTACATTTCCATGCCTACAGAGCAGCTGCTGCTTCTTTTTCCTTGTGGCCTCAGCTCAGCTGCAAGTACTGCTTAGGGCAGCCCTGAGGACAAGTCAGAGCATCTGGAAAGAGCTTCCACCAGTTTTAGCATTGTCAACAGTGACAGGGACAGCTAAAGACAATCAATCTTTCACACACTGCCTATGAAGCCAGGCAGTCGTGGCGGAAAGAGCCCTGGACTATAAGATCCTACCCTTGTAAAATGAGAGGAGGTAGGAAAGGAGGATAATCAGTAAAAGTTTGACTTAGTTCTCTCATCCCAAATGTTTCCATGTGCTCTCAACAAACAAGTGACAAGGCACTTCCATGTGCGAGGTGACCCCACCATATGATGCAGATCTCTGCCTGTTTGGAGAGTGTGCAAAGTGGCACAATTACATCATATGATGCAGAGGCAGTTGTTCCCTACCAGGAACTTCTCACCCCCACCCCGGTGCCTTCAGAGCCAGCTGACATCCCTCAGCATCAGAGTGAGTTGTGTCGGGTGCATTTCACAATGCCTGCTTTCTTAAAAGTACAACTGTTAAGACATCTATTTCTGGTAGTGAAGTCTCTCTCAGGCACACTCCTCCGGCATCTCCTCGGGCTAGGAGCTCTTCCCGAAGCAACATTTCATTTCATCACAGAGTATTTTTTAAATATAAATCTGAGAAAGAAGACAGAAAAGTCATCTGTGGGGGAAAAAAGTATATGAAGCTGTGAATTTCAGGTTCATTAACTTTTCTGAAAAATGTTTATATATGTAGGTATTTATGGTAGATTATATAGATAATGCCATTAAGAGGATATATGTTGATGTCTTTCAAATATTTAAATATAAGTTAAGTCTAAAAAAACTAACTGAAATTGATACCATGTTTTTATGTCTCTATTTGCTATTGACTGTATGCATGTTATTTCATTTTAGAAGTGTGAGTGTCTTTTTTCAATCCAGGCCAGGCTGTAGGCAAATTGAGAAGAAAAGAAAGTTGACCATTTCAGAACGCTGCAGACTTGCATCCCAACACAACACATTCTAGGACCCATGAGCCAGGAGCTTCTTAACAAAAGTGTAATTTTTCTTGTTTTCATTCTCTCTGAGTCTATCTATAAACAACAAAAAAGTGGGCTAATACATTTGCGTTGAAGGCTTAACACTTCCCAGAGCTGCTAGCATGAATGAATCCTATGAGCAGAGATCTTCAGTTGTAACTCAACTAACTGCTTCCAAATTTCTCTGAAGGGCAAATGATGTAGATACTCGGTCAGGGAGGCCAAGAATGAAAAAGGAAATTTGCGTTTTTAATTTTAAGAAGATAGAAATTGCACAGTACAGCATTGTAATCATAAAGTAAATAAAACGTGGCTCATGCCAGAATGTTCATGCATGTCATTCTCCAAGATAAAACATTGTTTCTATGCAGTGATGTATTTTTAGGAGGGCAAAAATTACCTTTTCCATCTCTCTTTTTATTTCACATTGGTTTTTTCCAAGGTCATTAAAATGAAAGAATGGCAGTAGACTTTCTTATCAACAGCTTGTTCCAACAGATACAATACATGGGTAGGAGATCAAAAAGAGCATGAGAAGCACTTCTGCCAACATTGTAGAAAATATTGAACATCTGCTATCTGGGATCCTGGGAGTTGTAATTATAATTTTTTGAAATCTGTACACAAGAGTTATAAATATTAGAGCTGTAGCCTGTGAAAGCCATGAAATATTTAACTTGTTTGGCAGGCTTTAGCAAAACTCATAAACTTAATTTAAGCAAGCCAAACACTATAGTTTTACCAATTTTATATCTTTCATGTCATTAGTTAGATAAATTAAAGCAAACTATAAAACAGCCTAGAGATCACCCACTAGAACTGCAGTGGATATACCAAAAAGATGCATTTTGAGAGTTAGCTCATTTTATTGTTTGTCTTTCACCTGTGCAGTTATCCATGCATGTCAAAGGCTTTACTCTTTAGTTTGGAGATGGGAGGAGGGAGTTGCTAATATGAAATGGGTTCAGGGTAAATAAAGAGAAAAGCCAGTGTTAGGTGCCTTCAGCAGGTTCCAAGAAACACCAAAACAGACCCACAAGCCACTAGTGGTTTCCATAAGACTCAGTTCAATCTGTCAAAACCCCATATGCCCATCTGAGTGAGCATCTTTCAAACTCAGAAACAAAGGCCTGGAAAATAGCTCCCTGCTACAAGCCAGGACACTGAGGAAGCAGGGAGAGGTGGGTTTCCATCACTATATCTCCGAGACTTGCCCTTAGAAAGGAACCTGGACTGGATTATGTTTAGCTGCAACTGCTTTGCAAATGCCTGTATATTCACCACACAACAGTGATTCCCAAGACAGCTCACGTGCCCACTACTAAGCTGGCAGTACTCCACAGCTAGCATCAAAGTTTCTCCACTTAGGCTTATAGAACTGACTGTGTCAATAAAGCGCTTCCTGTATAAGCATGAGGACCTGTGTTCAAAGCCCCAGAACACATTTTTTTTTTAAAGCCAGGCTCAGTGACATGTATTTGCAATCCCAGAACTGGGAAAGTAAAGATAGGAGGATCCCTAGAGCTTGTTGGACAGGCATTCCTGCCAAATTAGTGAGCTCCAGGTTCAGTGAGAGGACATACCGCAAAAACACTGGAGAGAGACTGGGGAGATGGCTCAGTGGTTACTGTTCTTGCTCTTGCAGAGCATCCCAGTCCAGTCCCCAACACCTACATTGGCTAGCTCACATCAACCTGTAACTCAAGCTCCAGAGATCCTGTGCCCTCTCTGAACTTCATGGGCATCTATGCTCACATGTATACACACACACACATACACACACACACACACACACAGGTAGGGGGAGAGATACATCCATGGAAACACACATGCATACACATAATTTAAAACAAATGTAAATCTAGTGCTAGAGAGTTGCTCAGTGTTAAGAGTACTGGTTGCTCTTGCAAGGGATCCAGGTTCAGTTTTCAAAACCCACATGACAGCTAACAACTGCCTATAACTCTAGTTCCAGGGGATACAAAGATTTCTTCTGACTCCACAGGCATCGCACAGCTCTGGTACACTTAAGAGTATGCAGGCAATGCACTCATACATAAAATAAAAATAATAAATAAAATATTTTAAAATAAATGTAGATCTTGGGGCTGGAGAGATGGCTTAGCAGTTAAGAACACTGACTGCCCTTGCAGAGGACCTGGGTTCGATTCCCAGCACCCACATGGCAGCTAAGAACCATCTGTAACTCCCATTCCAGGGGAATCTGATGCCCTCTTCTGACCTCCGCAGCATTGCACAACATGGGTACACCAACCTACATGACAGTACACTCATACACATAAGAAGTAAAAAAAAAAAAAAAAAAGAGAAAGACACCTGATGTCAATCTCTGGTCTCCATGTACACACACACACACACACACACACACACACACACAAACACACACATCTATATATAAACACATATGGCACAAAAACTTTTATATTTCTACCAACAAGAAACTAAGAATGTTCACATTAAAGATTGCTGGTGAGAACAAGTGTTGACCACTGACTTTACATCCCTTTGTTTAGAAGGTACAACCTACAATCTATCCCTCGTATTTCCATGTGTGACTTTTGTCACATTATAAGGTATGCTCACAACCACACGGCTGACAGTCCCGAGCTTGGACCTGAGGTCTCTGAGGCCTGGACCAGCACTCCAGTCACAAGGGAAGCAGCCTTCTCTCAGAGCAAAGAGCATCTGCTCTGATGGGGACCTGAAGCTTGAACAAGCTGATAGCTCCCAGCCTGTGGACGGTGCTTCCAAGGCTCATGGCTTCCCCTTCTCTCCTGCTTCTCTGTGTCCTGGGGCTCTGTGAATTCAGTATCTCTATTAAATCTTCCTACTCCTCTCTCCCAGCCTTGTCTCCCTCTCTTAACCCCTACAAAGGACTGAAACTGGCTGTCAGTTCTGGGGCTTGCCATAGTCATAGCAGCCTTTGTTAACAAGTTAAGAATCTACAGGAATCCCCTCTTTGCTGTCTCTACACTCTGTACATGAGAGCAATCAAATGGATCAGCTGGAAACCCCTAGCTGTGAATTCATAAAAGAGCAAATGAATAGGAAAGTTCAAAGGAGATATTTCACTGAAATATCCTGCTGGTCCCATTTTATTCTGTATTTAAGAAAATAATACCCATGCCCAAACAGCCTCTTTCTCCCTAAAGTAGAGGGTGGCTATCACACAGAATGTCTACACAGGGGAACCAATTCAAGGCAGAACTGAAAGTTCCAATTCACTCCAATCAGCCCATGTCATATGTCTGGGGCCAGTCCAACAGGGCTTAGAATGTGATTTGAAAGAGCCAGTGGGAGTCGTCAGAGGCCCACACAGAGAGGAACCGATACCTCGGGTTCCCTTGGATGAAAACGAGCCTGAAGGGTTTCTGTGAGCATCTTGTATGACAGGTGCTGGGTAATGCTTTTTACGTTTCTTATGCCTTCCCATCCTTAAGAGGTGGATTTTTTTTTTACATTAATACTCCCCTTCTAAATAGATATTAAGTCATTTCTTTAAAATTAAAAAAAGCCAATAAAGTGCAAGATACAAATACAAATGCAAACTATAGTAGAGAGATAGGTGAAACTAGACCTACAATGAGAACTAGGGGTTTCTAGGTTCACTTTAACCCAGACTGCAGGCTGGGAAGGGAATGGCTCATTAGACAGGCCGGCTGTTTCCCAGATTCCTGTGCTGGCTGGAGAGATCCTGAATCAACTCACCTGTAGTTGGAAGAGAATCTGTGCAGGAGAGTGAGTGGAGTTTCTTCTCAACATTCTTCCTTATCTACTCCTGGGGAATGGGACTCGAGTCATGGAGTCCTGGGTAGCATAGTAAGACATGGCTGAGAGGGAGGAAGCTCATCTTTCATCTCATCAAGAGTAAGACAAAAAAAAAACCGATTCAAAGCTCAAAGGCTTTCACAGCATAGAATTGAAATGTCTAAATTGAACTGAAAAATGATGTATGAAATACACAAAACATCAATAAAAGTATTATGTTAAAAAATAAAAAAAGAAATGACCCAAACATCATGATTGACATTAGTTTTCCTTTTACTACATACAGCTTTGCAGAAGTGTTCAATTCAGTCCTGACTCATAGTTGAACACTGTTTCCACTGTGTGGTACTGACTCTTACTGCCCACAGGACATCACCTCTATATAGACCAGACTGACAAGTTAAAGGTTTCTAGGGTGGGACTAATTACAGGTTCCACTAAAAAGCAGATCACTGTAGTGATTTCTACAGTCCATGGATCAAGGAGTCCATGGCGTTAATACCTAGCCACCTTCGTCGGGGACTGCACACACGTGATCCAGCTGTGAGAGAGGCACGGGCTTTCCAGTACGTTTGAACGGCAGGAGAAACTGTTACCTTTCCAAGAGTTTATATTGACTGAGGCAACTCTGCTAGGATTCCTGATCAAGCCATTCTGTCTAGTGGGTACTGCATTTTCCACTAAGATTGTCAGCTTGTTTACATGTGTTTTATTCAGAGCTACAGTAATCTGTTCACAAGAGACAGAAATCCTGGTAAATCAATCCTTAAAGCCTGTTGACATTTGTCCACTTGGCAGATCATAAAAGCCCCTCGAAAAGCACAGGAGTAAATGTGTAAACTGCTTCCCAAATTATGTGGTGTAAACGCCAAGAGGAGGCATTCCCAGGATAAGATCACTGAATTGTGACTGCCTTCTGACTGGAACTTTATTTTGGTCTCGGCTTATATATGAGGTATTTGCCAAGATCAACTAAAAGAAAGACAAAGACATATGAATTCAGCTCAAAAGCTGGCTTTTAAGTTCTTGCTCTTCAAAAAAGACTAGAGATTCTTTATGAGATATAGTTTTGCATAAACAATCTTTGCTAACAAGAGTTTTGCCCAAATATCAGTTAAATTTTAACTAATTCCCCATAAATGTTATGCAAGTGCCAGAAATGGCCTCTAAGTGTTGAAAGGAAAAAAAAATAGAACCAGACAAGCCTTTCAGTATAAACTACACACTAAATGGCTGGTGGCAGTCAGACTTCAAGAGGCCAAGAGTTCAAAATTACTGGCCCCAGTTGGCCAACATCATCTACAGGGAGATTTCTCAGGAGAGTTGAAGGCGATGTAAGAGAATAACCATGCAGGAAGCAATTATAAGTGCCTATCACAGTGCAGGTGCATCTCTACCTGAAGCTCTCCTGCCTGTGTGGAGGCTCTTCCTGGTCACTCTAATAAATCAGGTTCAAAGTTTTAAAATCTCTTTACATATCAAGACTATCTATAGATCCAGTTTTAAGGCCATGAGCCCAGTTATCTATAATTATTTTTATCTAAGCCGTCCTCAGACGCATCGCATGACTTCCCTTGCAAGTCTCTACTGCTTCATAGCTTGTACTAGACAGTCAGCAGACAAAAGGGAGGGACTAATGATGTGTTCCATTCAATGCTACCTTCACTCCACCTACACTTGATAGGTACCACTTAGATGCTTTTTCTGTCCTATGCCAAGTTCATAGCTAAGACACAACCCCACCCTTAACTTAGTACCTAGAGCAAAATCTAGGTGAGTAATCATCAAGCAGGTATCGTTGATCATGGTGAGGGTCACAAGAGCTTATGGATAAGGTTTCCACCTATCAAGGACCATCCTAGTGGACTGACCACTGAGCTAAGTAGAAGGTAAGAAAGTAAGCCAAAAAGAATGCCTTACAAGCCAAGAGAAGAGCTTCTACGAAGGATGATAAGGATGTGAGGATGAAAGATTCTACCACCTGTACAGAACACAGGGAGGGACATGTGTTTACACACACACGCTATGAGTATGTCCCTGTGCATGAGATATGTGTACATTATGGCCTATGGATTTTCAGAATTTGTATGTTCGTATAGATTTTACTTTAATATTAAAGATTAAAGTAAAAATCACTCACATATTCAGAAATCTAATTATTGAAATACATAGAAGAATCATTTGTGCTTGATTCTGTGGAACTCACAATCCACAGAGGTAATCAAAATTTTTTAAACTTGCATGCCATCCAAAGCAACATTATGAAATATCAGCACTGGTTATTTAGTTGAAAGGTTTAAATGTTTAGTTAAGGTTTTATTATATCATTTCCTTTTTGCATAATTGGGTCTAGTAGTCTTTCTGAGACAGAAACAAAATAAAAGTTTCCTGCCTTGCTATGTTTTCTCTCCTCTTAAGCAAAAATAGCAGTTGCCATCCTGGAGTGTTAACTGAAAATCAAAATGCATTTTGGTCAGTGGTTATCTCAATGGCTATTCCTTCTATTGATCTCTGAAAGTCTCTACAGAGCAAAACAAAGAAAGACTTAAACTACTCACAGGGGAACACAAACCTAGGAGGCATAGGCCCTGAGAGGTCCTGTGAGAAAATTCTGGAAAAGAAGGAAACTATCAATGAGAGTTAAATGTTTAAAAAGAAGGAAGAACTAGAAGACTAAAATAAGAAAATAATTTTGATTCAAGAAAAATGGTCTCTGGATGGAGACATAAAGCCTGTTGCCAAGCCTGATAACTTAAGTCTGCTCCCCAGGAATCACATGGTATAAGGGAATGTCCTCTGTCCTTCACACATGTACCATAGCATTTGCATGCCCACATACATACACACACAGGCAAACACATAAATAAGCAAATAAATACAATAAAAATTAAAATAGAGAAGTAGTCTGGATTCTACTTTAACTCCCATTGCCCTAATGCAAAGAACGTTCTCCATAGATTTCCCTTAGTTATAATTGAAGGCCCTTGCCCTTGGCCCTATTGACACATGGACGCTGTAACTCTTTGTTTGGGGGGCTGTCCTCTACACTACAGAATATTTTAAACTATCAATGTTCCCCGTTCACCAGATGCCACAAGCATCAGTGTGACAAACAAAATTGTCTCCAAACACAACCCAATGTCCTACAGCAGGGCAGGGGCCAGGGGAAATTTGAGAGTGACTAAGTCAGACTAACAAGGATAAGGAAGTAAAACACACTCCAAGGAATTGAGCGAGACAGGGAGAGGGATTTTTACTGCAAAATTTATCATTATTCCACCATTGTGGATAAGTGCTCTCCAAATTTTTTCACCTGAATAGTCTTTAAAGTCTGTAACACACACACACACACACACACACACACACACACATACACACACACAGAATAATTTTTCTAAGCTTCTTTATATTGTGTGAGTACTTGGAAAAAAAGTGTGCTCTGTAATATAAGAATTAAATGGATTTCCAAATCAGCTTCCTGGGGTTTTAGAATAATTTCATGTTACCACATCAGTGCTGGAAAAAATATATATCTCATCAAAACCATCCTAGAAGCACCTCATTTTGATAGGAAAGTACTTTGTGATGATTACCTAATAGACAGCATTTGTTGAAACGCTTTTAATAGACCTTTTTTATCACATGCAAAGAATTTCAATGCTAGTTCAGTCTCCTGTTTCATTCTGTCATGAATCAATTTGTAGAGACATTTAGAAGTCAATAATCCACTGCAGCTTTGATGACAGGTGATTAATTTCTACATTTTAGAGACATAATAAGATTTAGCAATAAAAAGGCCTTGAAGTAACCTACCAAACAGCTTTAATCTCAGCCTTGGGACTGTTGCTAAATATGAATGCTTGTACACAAATGTGAGTGATTTAAGTTAGTGGATTTTATTACAGACTCCTTGTGTTTTCATATTAATCTTGCTTTACAACCAGGCTATCTATACAATGAATTTAGGTTAGATTTTTTTTCCAGCACAATGCTTTAAGGGAGGAGGGGGCTCACACATTATTTATACACAAAGGGTTTGTTCTACAAAAGAAGTCATTTTACATGCTTACTGCTGAGGGGGATGACTAGTTTTATTTGGTGTAGCAAGGAAGGAGAAAAAAGAAGTGAAGGTGGCCTTCAAAAGACTAAAGCAGGGACAGGTTCAGGGAGCAGATGGCAGTGAATGGAAACAATGCTCCCTTTCCAATAATCAGTTGTTCTCTTCTTCATAAAGTCCTTCTTTCCACCGACTTGTTTTGAAAATTACTAGAGGCAAGCGGGGGTGATAGCTCAGTCAGTAAAGTGCTTGCCTTGCCAGCATGAGGAACTGAGCTCGGTCCCCAGCAACCATATAAAGAAATCCATAAGCTGGGCATCGTGGCATCTGCTTGCAAGGCTGGGGAGTATGGACAGGAGGATTCATAAGGCTTTCTGGCCAGCCAGCCTAGCCTATTTGGTGGGCCCCAGGTGGGTTAAAAATCACTGCAAAAACAAAGTGGTGGACAGCACCTGAGGAATGACATGTGGAGTGGTCCTCTGGCCACCACATGTGCACATACACCTGCACACACACATGCATACACATACACATGAATGCACACATAAATAATAAACAAAATTACCAGCCTTCTGGTAGTTTCTAATCCTTAGCAAGCAACTGATATTAATTTAAGAGCTCAAAAAAAGA
>VZQC01000106.1:1538707-1566207 GCA_009823505.1 Rhizomys pruinosus | reverse complement strand
GAAGAGGGTGTTCAATTCCCCTGGAACTGGAGTTAAAGACGGTTCTCAACCGCCATCTCAACCGGATCAAACCCAGGTCCTCTGCAAGAGCAGTCGGGGCTCTTAACTGCTAGGCCATCTGTCCACAGGGCTGATTATTAATATTCTCTATGGTTCTAAATGTTGTGTATGGTTTTACTTACTAAGCTTCAGAACAATCTGATGTAGTAGTCTCTATTGTTATATGATTTTTTTTTAGGAAACAAACAGAAAATAAACAATTTGTTCAAGGTTTATCTAGATTCAGGTCAGGCTATGAGATTCCTCAAAATTTTTTAATATTTTATGTATTATTTTTATTTTATGTGTACGCATGTATTGCCTGCATGTGTGCACCTGTGTCATGCCATGCCCTGGGGTCTGAAGAGGGTGTCATATTCCCCTGGAACTGGAGTTAAGGACAGTTCTTAGCTGCTTAAGGGTGCTGGGAGTTGATCCTGGGTCCTCCACAAGAGCAGTCAGTGCTCTTAACCTCTGAGCCATGTCTCCAGCCCAAATTCCTCAAAATTTATATAAATTACAGACAGAAAGAAGAGAAAAGTTGTGAGAATCTACAGACACTAAGTTCATCCATCTGTGGGCTCCAGATTAATTCTCCCTTTCCCCATGCTCCAGCTCTTATGAGCAATAGCAAGCAGTATTTAAACAGAACAACTATAAAAATATACCACACTAAAATATATGTGAATGTGGTCTCACTTTCTCAAAGAACAAAGGCAAACAGTACACTTTTAGAAGCGCACCATCAACACGGGGGGAGGAAGGGAAGAGAACTGCTGCAGTCCAAAGATTTAATGAAGTCATTTTTTTATTACTCCAGCCTCCACTGAGCTGATACAAGCTGAAAGAGAGAAGTGAATGTCGATGGACCACTCACTGTGGGATCTCATGGTACAATCTTTCCCAGGCAGGACATGCAACACTCCTACTCCCGAAAACTGTCTTCAGCCCTGCTTTCACAGGTGATAAGACTAAGATTTAGAGAGAAGAGGAAATAATCTTGAGATCAGACACACCAGGGTGGAGGAATTATAGTTTGAATTCAGATCTAGGTGACTCCTAGCCCATCTCTTTCCTTGTGTCTTTCTTCACTCACTCTAAGGCACTTAGTGCCTCCGTGACTGTTGATAGGAATAGTCTAAGTAGACACTGCCCATGATTTTCTAAAGATGTATCAAATGAACATAGATGGGGCACAAGTTGGGAAGAGAATGGAAACTGGTAGAGAATGGGAGGAAGACGAGAGACTACTGGGGGTGAATATGACTGAAAGATATTGTATATGAAAATGCCATGATAAACCCACTATTTATGTTTATTTAATATGTTAGTAAAAACATTTTAAAATTAAATATTAAGATATGTAAAGTGTATAAGAGTTTCACAGCTTTTGTTCTCTTCCTTGTGACTTAACTACTGCTAATCAATATCAATATCCATCCAAATCTCTTACATAAAGGAGAGTCCCTGCATTCTCTTTGTACCAATCACTATGAAAGCCAAGGACCCACATAAAGGTGGGATGGAAACGTAAAGCTGTCAAATGCATTTTTTCTAGGGTTTGCTTACTCATAAATCCATCCTCCAGTCTGCAAACAGACATTTGGATGTTTCGTTCATGAAAAGGGGGCATTGCTAGGCTGAGCCTGCTAATGTTCCACTTAGTGCCACAGGCAGCCCAGCATCACAGAACCAACTGATATGCTGGGAATACCACAGCCTACATGTCCCCAGAGCTAGGCTTACTGTTGGCTCTTCCATTCCTGAGCTGTGTGATACTGGAAAGATCTTCCCCTTTTGTGAGCCATTATTTTTTCAGATGTGAAATAGAGATGAGTTAGAGCTTGCATGCAGATCAAAGAAAATAATTCTTACAAGTATCTAGAAAAAAGTAGGCTTTTAATAAATAAATGTTGCTTTCCATCCCCATTGATAGGAATAGTCTCAAAAGAGAATATTTATTCTCAGGGTGATCGCACTGAGACTCATAAAACAGAGAACACAGACATGAATTAAGATTGAAGCAATATCTGACAAATACAATTTTAGCTATTGCTGTGATAGATAAAAGGATCAAACAAGGTATATCTAAATAGAATTATAAATTATCAACAATTGTAAATGTAAAAACTCTTAATTTGATAAATATTGGAATAAAATGATATAACAAACTTCTTGTTTTTATTCTTCAATTATTTTCTTTCACTGATTTATCATAAATAGAAGCAACAAAGTTAAAAGGCAAAGAAAATTGTTTAAAACTGTAACTAGTATTCTTACCCACTCTTCTGTGATTTTTCCTGATTTTTTTCCTCACTTTAGGTACTGAAAACATATATCAGAGATAGAAACACCAAGGAGACAAAAGGATAATTGTTTGCTGTGCCACCTTCAAAGAGCAACCACAGCGCAGTAGCATCTGTAATAAAGCGACAGACGCCTGTTTTGTCACCAATGTCAATTCATCATAAAATATGGAAGAGAAGGGAGGAATCAAATCTTGCAGTCCCTGAAATCTTATGTGAAGTCTATAACCAACCCAGTGCAAGATGGACAAACACACTGGAAGGAAATGAATCAAAGCAGAGGATTAGATAATTGAGAAGGCGACAACACATCAGATCGCAGCTGGCAGAGTGAGGCATGGAACAGGAGTTGCCTGCTCAGTAACGCACAAGAAGAGTTATGGCATTTATGCATTTTCATTTCTACAGGTGGGAACCTCAAATCATTCCATGGGCTAGTCTCTGAGTACCTCTAATCCAAGCCTGCCAAGAATCTGTTGATATACTCCTGTATCATCAGAGATAGACCCAACGTATTTTCAACAATATTTCTTTGGTTCTAACAAGACACATTTTAAGTCTAAATAACCCGTAAATTCAAACCTTATTTTCTATGGTTAAGATATATGTCTTTGCAAGTTCCATGGCACACATTCATAGACAGAAGGAACACTATTTGACCATCTACTCTGTGTGAGGCTTGTGCAAGATCATTATTCTGTGGTTTCCCATTTAATCCTAATGGTCATGCTCTGTTGTACATGCTATTGGTTTTACTTACTTGATGAGATATTAAGAGTTGGAGATGTTAAGTTAATTTTAAATTTTTTATGTGTATGAACATATTGCCTGCATGTATGTAAGTACACTCATATCGTTCAATGCCTTTGGAGGTCATAAGTGGGCATTGGATTGCCCTGGAATTGGAGATCCAGACACTTGTTAGCAGCCATGAAAGTGCAGGGAATCGAACCTGAGTCCTCTGCAAGAGCAGCCAGTGCTCTTAACCACTGAGCCATCTCTCTGGCCCCAGGGACATACTTTTATAAAATGCTTTTCTTCTGTAGTATTATAAGCCTGACTACAGATACAACATTAAAGGGCTTCAGGACTAAAATTCTCCTGCCTTCCGTCTGAGCTGCACAACTGACTGCTTTCTCTCCTCTCAAGACCTCTAAGGATCTCTCATACAAAACATTTTAAACCAAACCAGTTTTGGAAAAAAAAATTTCTCTTTTAATTTCAGACAATAATAGGTTTGTCCTTTCAAAAGACATCCTGACATTTGATTGTCTTCCAACTTCATCTTTTGCTATATTTCACAGTTTTTAAAATTTTTTTCTTAGTCTTCAGAAACTGGAATAACAGCACAAGGCTAAATGACCCAAGAGTAAGTCAGTGGGCCCAGCAAGACACAAAGGGCTCTCAACACAGATTACAGACCCCTCCAACTGCTTTCCCATGTTGAATCATCTCCTTGAACTTAAAGACAAAACTTTGTGAAAGTGAGACACCTAAAACCACTGTTTCTCATAAGTTTACTGAGATAGAAATTTAAATTTTCTCACAAAGTGATAATAAACCTAGATCCACATAGTTTAGGAAAGCTACAGGAAAAGTGCTATCTTCTTATCCGAAGGACTTTTTAGCTTTAAAGTCTTTACTTCCTTAGAGTCAAGGGCCTTCAATTCCTAAGTCTCTAAAATTAACCAAATGTCTCAAAAAAATCTGTATTATAACCCAAGAAAGCCTCAAAGAAAAGAAGACATATGGAAGCCCCTGGGTATGATCTTGCTATGGCGGTTGTGAGCTGCTGGACATGGGTGCTGACAACCAAACTCATGTCCTCTGCAAAACAGGAGGTGCTCTTAGCCCCTGAGCCATCTCTCCAGCCCCTGGCTTTGTTTTTAATACATAGAAATTTTAAGCCTGTGCTGATTTGCCTCAAAATGACATATACAGAGCTTTCTATGTATACCCAAGTACAGAAATCAACTAGGCATGTTTATTGAAAGTAAAAGTTCCCTGGCCTATGCCCTGAAGATTCTCATTCTGTAGCTACCACAAGGCACCCCTGGGAAACACTAGCCTCTGGACAGAGAAAACATCTGCCTTCCAACCACAAGCTCACCCTTCTCAAGGAAGAAAGAGGAAGGTAAGGAGGCTCCGGTCTCCTCAGGGGTATTGATGAACACAGGAATCTTTGTTTATTACAGGTAAGTCAAAGGACACTGAAGAGAACAGTCAGGAAGGTGATTTTGAGGGCAGAAAACACCTGGGAGAGACAGCGCTTTCCTTTGATTCATTAATTAGATTTAGAGAAAGTCAGCTGCGAGAGGTCTTGCAGCAGCTCCGCTTCACTCCGCTTTCTCTCTTTCTCTCGAAAGAAACACATGACCCAGGGGCACTCGAATGTAGGACTTTGCTTTTTCCCAGAACATAGATTTTAGTACCCCAACCGGTATTCAGACACTTCTAAGTTCCATATCACTTACATGGGCATATTTGTCATCTTTGTAGTGGACCAGAAAAGGTTCAAAGATAAATATTTGCTTGCTGATTAAATGGACAGAGAATTTCCTCCATGACCACGAACCTAGTTTATGAGAACTGTTTTGATAATGGTATAATGTTTAACAATATTTAATAACATTCAGCCATTTTTACCTGGAATGTATCTCTCTGCAACTACCTAAAATTAAATTCTTTTTAATCTTATTTTTATTTCATGTGTATGATGTTTTGCTTGTGCCTGTGTTGTGCAATGCCCACAGAGACCAGAGAAGGACACTGGATCCCCTGGAACTGGAGTTGCAGATGCAGATGGCTGTTAGCTACCATGTAAGTGCTGAGACCCAAATTGAAGTCCTCCGCAAGAACAGCCAGTGCTCTTAACCCCTGAGCCAGCTCTCCCGCCCCTAAATCTAAATTCTTACTTAATCTGTCCATTGAAGGGGAAAGGATATCCTGGTAGCAAAAAAAAAAAAAAAAAGTGCCAAAAAATTAGTTCAAATTATCTAGTTTTTTAATATTGCTAAACACCATTGATATTCTCTTAATCAGTGTTGTTGATTTAGTGAGTATATTTACTAAAAATTTAAACACACCATGTGTACAAATACTGGGAAAAGCCATAGTAACCTGGTTCTTCATACACTTCATACACTTCCTTCTCTTTCTCTTTTATAGTTAAGTGAATTCCCCCAACAACAGTCTTTCTAGAAGCTAGCCACAATGGTTAGAAAGTAAATATAGTATTGGATATAATTTGAAAAGACGTCAATCTAAAATAAATTTAAAGTTCTGACCCTTGAAAAGATAATGTCATCAGGGAATTTACTTCCCCAAAAGCTCATTTCCTGACAATGATGAATAATGAGATTGAGCTATTTATAAAAGTGGTTTTGTTGGATTTATACAAATGATAAAGTTCAGCTCATTTCATGTGAGAACAAGTATTTCTATAAGGAAGAAAAAGAAAAATGAGTAAAATAACATGTCAAAAAAACTTTTAAGAGCTTAGGTATGCTTTATAAGTCACATCCACTGGGAGTCTGATAAACATTGAGAGGAAAAGATCAAACTCACTGTTATAGTAACAGCCATGGTATTTGGCATTTTTGCTCTATGAAAGAGGCATCAAATATATCCTCTGAGTACACTAGACTTGAAAAAGAGAAAATTAAGATGATGAAATGTTAAGCCCAACATTCAGAAAGTTCAGAGAAAATATACTTGTGATCACATGGGCATAGATTCTAAGTGGGAAAATAGACTAAGCATGAACAAACCTAAAATATTGATTTCACTGCCCAACAACCATAATTTATCCTGAGAATTAAGAAAAGAAATTTAAATCAATGAGCCTTTGATATAAAACCAAGAACTCAGATATATTTTAACTAATACAAGTGTTCTACAGAGCCAGATCCAGGAATATAATGAAGGCAGGATTTCCTAAATATTAGCAATGTTCAATTAGAATTATACACTTGTTAAACACCCCTCTCAATTGCATCAAAATGTACATTAATAAATTAAGCACAAAATACCCATAATTTGCATAAAGAAAACTACAAAAACAACAAAATGCTTTTTAGCAATGAAGAAACTCATGCCCTGTTACTGAGTTAGTCCAGTACTGCAGGGGTACCAATTCTTCCCCAATCTAAGATTTCTTCATTGAAAATACCAATAAAGATTTTGACAAAATAAACCTCTAGGTCACTTGGATTAAAAATATGCCAGTTTGGGGGCTGGAAAGATGGCCTAGCTGTTAAGAGCACCGACTGCTCTTGCAGAGGATCAGGGTTTGATCCCCAGCACCCACATGGTGGCTAAGTATCGTCTGTAACTCCAATTCCAGGAGAACTCCAGTTCCAGGGGAATCCGAGACCCTCTTCTGACCTCCTAGGCATTGCACGACACTGGTGCACAAACCTGCATGCAGACAGTACATTCATACACATACAAAAATAAATAAGGGCTGGAGAGATGGCCTAGCGGTTAAGAACACCGACCACTCTTACAGAGGACCCAGGTTCGATCCCCAGCACCCACATGGCAGCGGAGAACAGTCTGAAACTCCAATACCACGAGAACTCCAGTTCCAGAGGAATCTGCTGACACCTTCTTCTGACCTCCGCGGCATTGCACGACATGGGTGCACAAACCTGCATGCAGACAGTACATTGATACATATACAGAAATAAATAAAATTTTAAAAAATTAAATTAAAAAAAATAAATAAATAAATAAAAATACGCAGTTTGAGAAAGAGCAGTTTTAGGTACAAAACTTGTTTAGGGAATCACTCTGGCAGATCTTGAATATATTTTGCAAGGATACAATAATTATGGGAGTTCAGACATACAGGCCACAATTGTATACCAGGATACAATTTAACACATAGCTACCATAAAAAGTTCTTGTCAAGTTAGACTGCATTTTCAAAAATGTGGGAATAACACTGACAAGCTAGTTTATCTGAAGAAGGGAATGCTATAAATTGGGTTGGTTCTATGGCAGAAATTTGGCCTAGGCAACTTCTGATGATTTCTCATACCCCAAGGCCCTGTGAAATCAAATCAGAACAAATGCAGATGACTGTGATCTTAAGCTCTTAGAAAACATTTCCATAGGACTGTAAAAATAGCCTACTTGGTAGAGGGTTGGCCACACATGCACTATGCCCTAAGTTTTAGCCCTAGTACTTCGTAAACCAGGTATAATGATGCACTGAGGAGATAGGTATCCCTGCACAGAGGAGGTAGAGTCAGGAGGACCAAAGGTTCAAGGTCATGCCTGAATACATAGTGAGTTGGAGGCCAGTCTGGGGTACGTAAGATCATGTATAAATATACATATATATATATATATATATATATAATATAAATAAAGAGCCCTTGCTTCTTTAGGGGGTCCTTTGGTAGGTTGGGGGAAGAAGAAAGGAGTGTATTCAAATTTGCATATGCTAAAGACTAGTCCTCAGCCAGGCTAGGAAGTCTGCAAGTTCAGGCAGCTGGAGCACAGGTTGGTGGTGATTTAGGAGTGCCAGAAAGAAACCTGATAGTGAACCCTAGCTGTGGAAATGGAAAGGAAATAGAAGAGTCAAAAAGTGTTCGGGGAAACAAAATTATCTTAGTGATTAATGGCATGTCACAATAAGTACAAACCAAAGACTAAGATAATTCACAGGTATTGAGTCTTAAGCAGCTGGTAAGAAATTTTTTTTTAACTGGATGGCTTTAGAGGGGAAAATAATGAGTTCAGGAGTTAAATCTTTATTTGGAGAGAGGAATTTATTTTTTATCTCTGATACGTTAGCCATATTTGATGTATTTGTTTTATGTATTTTGTGCATTAAGATTAGCCACATAATTTATTTGTAAAAAAATTCTTTAAAAAAAAGAGGGGTGGGACTTGCAAATTTCAATGAAGGTCTTTGAATAGTGGTTCCAATTTCCATTTTTCCAAAGGAGAATTTTCCAATTTTCCAAAGGAGAAAATGAACTGCTCATATAGTTATCTGTAGCCTATCAGTGACAAACAGGAAGGCCTTGGCTCTGACACTTGGAATCTTAACCTTGGGCCTAGATCATGTGACCACAAATAGCAGAAAGTGTTGAGAGTCACTGAAATCTGAAACCTGTAAGGACTCTACCGTTATCTTCATCTAGCACTTTGATTGCATGAGAAATGGAATCCCAGATTTTCATTTGCCTCACACAGTGACTGCAGTGGCCAAATCTAGATTAGAATCCAATCAAATGAATTTTAATATGCCATGTGGCTCACTACTACATCCTGCCTCCCAGACAACGCTAATTAGCAATCATATTATTTGGACTTGATGACACTTTGCAATAAACAAAATGAATCACAGATTATCCTATTCAACTCTCACAGCTTGATTAATTAAGGTAATGAGTTCTGTATAGATGAGGAAACAAAAATGTGTAGAAAAAAAGTACTTTGCTCAAAGTCACACAGTAAATGTTAAATTAAATGCAAATCTTAGAACTCCAAGTTTTTTCCTTAATCTGTCAATTGTAATATAAATTAAATTATTCCATTAATGCTATTTTATGAAATAATATTATATTTGAGAAGTCAGTTACAAGATGATTTAAAAAACAAAACACACGAGGTTTGTATATCATAGTTAAATGAGAATCTTTTTTTTGTTTTTTGTTTTTTCGACAGGGTCTCCCTGTAGTCCCAGCTGTCCTGTAACTCATTCTGTAGACCATGCTGGCCTTGAGCTCACAAAGATCCACCTGCCTCTGCCTCCCAAGTGCTAGGATTAAAGGCGTGCGCCACCACGCCCAGCTTAAATGAGAATCTTTTAAATCACTTACCTAATCTATTTGCCTTTACATCATAGATTACTTTTACTACTGTCTTAACACTGAGATGTTTGACTGCTGTTCATGGAAAATGAAACACAACTATAAGTATTGATTTTTAGATCTCCTTAATTCAAAGTAAAAGATGAGCCAAAATCAAATTTCAGTGTGTATAACATTTATGCTTGCAGTGGTAGTCTAGCAAGTGTCAAGCATGAGAGTGGTATATTAGCATTGTGGAAGATCAGCAGGTATTGGGTGAAAAGGACATCATCAATAAGACAGTGCCATACAACAGTAAACAGAGTTTCAGATAACCATCATATATAAAATATGCCCAGCTCTAACTGAGATGGCAGTCACTTTTAAGAAGAGGCATGGTGGCGCACGCCTTTAATCCTAGAACTTGGGAGGCAGAGGCAGGCTGATCTTCGTGAGTTCAAGGCCAGCCTGGTCTACAGAGTGAGTTCCAGGACAACTGAGGCTATGGAGAGACCCTGTCTTGAAAAGACCAAAAAAAAAAAAAAAAAATTCATAACTTCTTCCAAAATGTATACTATTCCTCCATATCAGATTCCAGACAGCATTCTTCCTAATCACAAAGTGAAGTCAATTTTCAATATGGTAGAAAGAAAAATAGGAATGAGAAGCCTTGACTTCTTGCTCCAGGCAACATGACCATGCGCATGGTTAAAAGCAAAGACAATCAGCCTCCGAATTCCAGTTTTATGGCTTCTGCTGACTAGCTTTGTGGCAGTGGCCTTGTTAGTCAACTTCATTATGCCTCAGTTTCTTCAGCTGACATGGCACTGGCCTTGTTAGTCATTTTCATTATGTCCCAGTTTTCTCAGCTGTTTAACAGGGATAGCAGTAGTTGAACCAACCTCATATAATTATTATTGCAATTAATGTTTATAAAACAGAAAAAGTTTATAAAAAGAAAAGTTTTTGCTGTTGATTGTTTTCAACAATTAAGTATTGTAATTCAACAATTAAGTAACTGTTGAATAAATATCTTTCAATGAAGCAAGTTGTATGAATTCAGATAAGTCATATAACTATCTGGACCTAAATTTCATACTTTATTATATAAAGGGACCACATGACCTCTAAACTATAATCTCAGTGAATCAAGTGTTTGAAATTACTGAATATCTTTTTTCTGAATAGCTTGGCAAAGTTTGCTTCTGACGTCTGTGGATTTCAAGACCTCCTTGAGAGATCATTACAAGAGGAATCTGTGCAATATAGTAAGAAAAGGAAGGTAATGCTTATGTAAAACTAAGAGTAAAGTCATTGAAAATTAAATTTTGGAAAATTAGATTATGGAACCGTAACCATGGGAGACAACATGACTTTGACCAAATCTGGCTTCTTCCTGATCTGTGTGACCACTGACAGATTCCTTTGCCTTGCTGAGTTCCCAGCCCTTATCTCTGTTAAGGTAAATAGTAATCTCTGTTAAGGTAAACAGTAATCTCTCCTTTACAAGAAATTCATTATCCACATAAAGCATAAGGCTTGGAGCATAGTCAGAATATATAATGTTCCAATGATGATAAAAAATAATGATGGTCATGATGTCCATAAAAAGAGAAGCAATTGTAATACTAACTTTCCTATCAATTCACAAAGCACTGTAAGTACAGCTGTTATATGACAAGAATAAAGCTTAGTTCAATTTATTTCAGTTGTCAGGTTTGCCACACTCAAGTTGTACAAACACAGTGTGAAAAGTGGAAAAAATACTACACCTTTGAAACTTATATGTTTCAGTTACAAGTATTTTATTTAAGGCCTGGAGAGATAGCTCAGCAGTTAAGATCACTTGGACCAGAGGACGCAGTTCAGTTCCCAGCATCAGCATCGGGTGGCTGTCAACCACCTATAACTCCAGTTCCAGGGAATCTGACTCCCTCTTCTGGTCTCCACAAGTACCTACACATATGTGACATAGATACCCACACATAGACAAAAGTTAAAAACAAAAATAAAATTTGAAAAATAAATAATTTTAAAAAACAACAAGGAAGATGGACAGAAGTGGATAACATCATATTAAGTTACATAAGTCAAACTCAAGGCATGGGAAGAGGAATGACTCTAAGCTGGATTGAGAAATGTTGCATGAAATGCACAAAATGGCAATAAAATAATTTTAAAAAGCCAAATAGCACATTTTCTCTGGTGTAAAAATCTAGATTATATATCTATATCTTTTTCAAATATGTATACCCATATAAATTATCTATGTATGGCTCTGTATTAATTATACAATGCAAGAGGGTATTTTTTAACATATTTATCTCTGTGAAACTGTGTTATAGTCTTCTCTTACCTCAATAAATGTTGCCAACATTTTTAAAGGCAGCTGATGCATGCAGAAACACAGGGAGAGAGTCCTCTGTGGAGTTGGTCACTAAATGATACACAAGTTCAGTATAAAACACCTGCTATTGTCCCTATCTGACAGATGCACAGCAGGCTTACCATAACAGAAGCCTAAAAGAATGTCTACATATATTTTGTGCCCTTCTTGCTGACAGAAAGCATGCAAATAATTCAGGTAGATTAATATCTACTCTCTATATTTTGTAGATTAAATAGAATAATACCTGCACACCATTTCAAACAGTGTTTTATCAGATTGTAAGCAGAGAGAAGTGAGTTAGAAATATCATTATTAGTAAATAGTAATAGTTGCTCCAGATTAAGACAAGAGTAGCATAAGGCAGGGAAGCATTATATATATATATATATATATATATATATATATATATACCTTATTAAATAAATGCATATCCATCTATCTATCTGATATTGGCACTAAAGCAAGGAAACACAACGGCTCTGACATGCAGGTGTCAGTGAGATTTAACAAAGTCCCACTAATAAAGTCATGATGCTATGTGAAGAAGTTGTACATGACTGAGAGAAGTATTCCACTGGTATTCTTACCAAACCTTATTTAACTTGTCCCTTTACACCACAGTCCAGGACTAGCTATAAAAAGGGAATTATAAGGAAGACAACAGAGTCAGTCAAAGGGTGAAAGAAATAAGGCATCACTGGGCCAACACTCTGTACCTGATAAGAACAGGACCTGGCGTCCTAAGACAGATAATATGAATCCAGAGCCATACCGTGCTTCCTAAAGAAACTCCAGGATGGACCAGAACTGAGAGTCACCCCCTTGTTACACCTGCAAATGGTTAAAAGTTACCACCTGTTGGTTACAGCCAAGGGCCAGGAAACAAATATCAGAACACGCCGTCTCATATAGTGAATGTTGTATGTTCAGTAAAGCAGGATGTCATTCAGAATATGGCTTCAGCCAGTCTCCACAACTCAGCCAATTATATGGTATTTTTCAAGAATTAAGGGGTAAATATAGACTCAAATTCTGGTACCCTGAATAGACAAACTCTAAAACAGACATATTTCCAAATGGTCTGTTGACAAATATTGTAATATGCCTATGGTAATATTGAATAAGGATCTTTTAATATAAAACACCTGGAAATTCCTGAAGACTTAAGCAGAATGGTCTGGTTTGGGCCAGACAACATTTGCTTCAAACTACTCTTCTATACCTTAAAAAGAGGAAGTTTCCAGACACAATATTTAATTAGTACCTAATTAAGAGCATCAACTCGACAAGTGATGCAGGTTCTGGCCCCAATGTTTATACCTGGATATAAGTAAACAATTCTAGTAAGTCTTGGCTGTCTGACAGCTCTCAGCTGTCACTGGCACTATAGAGCCCAGAGAGGTGCTGACGCTGTTTGGCAAGTGATTGCTGGTAAACATTCAATGCGGTTGGAAAAGTCTAATCATATCAAGTAAACCACTGAAGAGAAAATGTGGAGCAGAGACCAGCAACTGCTCAGGTGTGTGTGCTTTTAGCACCCCTCAGCCATTGCCCCAGTCACCTGCAAGGGTTAATCAGCCCCTTCCACAAAGACAAGGTATTAACCATGAGTATCTTTGAGAATATTGTTCATCCAGGTAGGGTCAATTCTGCTGCCAAAAATCAAATATTCATTTGATGCAAGAAAATCCTTGATGAATTGAAATTAGCAAATTGGCTTGCCCCCGGGGAGCAATCTGCCTTATGCCTCGACATCAGGAGAATAGCATTACAATGATGCCTGGAAATAGAGTTGAGATGGTTCACATTATTTATAAAATTTATTTTTAACTGATACATAAAAATGTGAAAAGTTGCAAATGTGATGTTTCAATACATGCACACTGTGAAATATTTAAATCAGGTTAAACTTACTATCTCAAACATTTATCATTTCTTTATAAGCAGAAATATTCAAAATTTTTATTTTAACTTTTTGAAATATACAATTGCTAATTGCTTAAAAATACTAAGCATCTTTTACAGAATGGAAGTCAGCACTGAGCTTCTTATACTCTCTCAGTCAGCAAACCTCCAACCTTGGGCTAGCCATTGAGTCTTTCTGAAGAGTGCAAGTGCTTTCTATGAGTTAAGTTCTGAAGAGTGCAAGTGCTTTCTATGAGTTAAGTTCTAAAATACGATTTGGGGCTATGTTTTTATATAGCATATTCCTCATGTGGAAGTCAAAATCTCTCAAGAGACCCTCATTAGTATTCTCAATATCGCTGTGAGGCAAGCAGGTGGCAAGGTTTATTATCTCCATTTAAAAAAAAAAAAAAGGAGACAATGAGACACTTTGCCAACACAGCACTCTTGACCAAGTAAGGACTAGAAGTTAGGTGTCCTAACACTAATCAAGAACTCTGTTAAACCACTTTGCTACTAAACTAAATGGAAAGTCTCTGATGAATAAAATATTCTGCGCTCTTCTGCGGGTAGAATAGAGTTTGATCATCTCGCAAAGATGTAATGGTTTAAAGCAATGATTTTCAAATTATAGCCTATATAATATTCCAGGTAGTTTCCTCAGTTCTCATTGACATATCTCTGTGCATATTTTCTCCTTTCTGATATACATATCAAAATGTGAATCTTCTAAAGTGCAATGTTAAAGAGTATGCGTAAAAGCAAGAGGAATTTGAATTAGTGATATTTAAATTTGCAATGGAAAAATTTCAGAGAGTAGCCCACATAATCCTTACTAATATAGAGAAGTTATATCTGAAGCTCAAACATACATAGAAAAATGAGATTATTACCATAAATAATCCAGATAGTTTTTATAATAGTATTTTCCTAAAATCATAGAGTATTTGAGATTTTACTCTACCTGCCAATGAAACAGAGTCAGCCACAATTTTGTGAGTATTGGCAGAAGATAAGAAACTCTTAAATGAGGCTGGAGAGATGGCTCAGCAGTTAAGAACACCAACTGCTCTTGCAGAAGACTCAGGTTCAATTCCCAACACCCACATGAAAATTAACAACTGTCTGTAACTCAACGCTTTAGGGAATCC
This sequence comes from Rhizomys pruinosus, assembly GCA_009823505.1. Lineage (NCBI taxonomy): Eukaryota > Metazoa > Chordata > Mammalia > Rodentia > Spalacidae > Rhizomys > Rhizomys pruinosus. The sequence goes on along the minus strand of VZQC01000106.1, from coordinate 1,551,608 downwards.
AATGCCGTCTTTTGACCTCCATGGGCACTGTACAATATGGGTGCACTTACATGCATGTAGGCAATAAATTCAAACATAAAATAAAACAAAAAGCTACTCCTAAGGGATGATAAGATGGCTCCTGGGTAAAGGCACTTTCTGCCAAGCCTGACAACATGAGTTCAACCCCTGGAACCCACATGGTAGAAAGAGAGCTCAGACTCATCCAAGTTGCTCTCTGACCTCCAAATGTACACGGTGCATGCATTTGCACACACATAGATAGATAGATAGATAGATAGATAGATAGATAGATAGATAGATAGATAGATGATAGATAGATAAACAAATAATGTTTTTATTTTTTTATTTATTTTTATTGATGCTTTGTGTATTTCATACATCATTTTCCAATTCAGTTCAGGCATATATCCCCTTCCCTTCCCCCCCCCCACCCCTACCCATCGCAGATCGTGCATTCTGCCGTAAGTTTTCTGCATCTTTCTCTGCTTTTTTGTTTTGTTTTGTTTTCATTTTTTTAACAATAAGTGATAATTTGTGAGTACAAGCATCCTTCATGTAAAACCAATTTGCAAGCAGTTGTGCCCAAACCCACACAGCTCATGGGTCCCACCATCCAGCAGGGGGGGCTTGTATGTTCAATCAAGTTGATCAAATGAGTGTCCAGTCTATATTGTTGTAGTTTCACCATTCACCCCAATCGCAGCCCTTACATTCTACCACGCCCCCTCTTCCGCAGATTGTTCCCTAGGCTTAGAAAAGGGGCACAGGTGGATGAGAAGCAAAACAGTCTACTTTCTCTGGAGCTGTTGTCTTGGTCTCTAGTCAATTCTGGCTGTTTTCTTTCATGGGCTGCCAGCTTGTCCAGGCATAACCTTTCGATCCTACTAATGAAGCACATGCAATTAGATATATAGGTATTTAAACAGTATAATATATAGCCTTTCGATCCTACTAATGAAGCACACGCAATTAGATATATAGGTATTTAAACAGTACTAATTGTTATGGTAGGTTACTTTGGTATAGACACAGATGTTTGGATGGTATGTCAATCCATGAATTACATTTTCTTCTGTTAAGTATGACAGGGTCTTCGTGTGGTTTATAACATCTCCTAACCATTAGAGGATGTAAGCTTGTGGCATCAGCCGTGGGTTATTCCTCCAAGGAGAGAGCTAATAGCCAATTAGATTTGGGATATACAGACATATGGCTGCCACTGCTGCACAGTATTTCCAGGCAGATGAGGTGTAGCTGGTGCTGACGGAGGAGTCTTGCTTGACTCAAGGAGACCTATATTTGCTTTATTGGTTTAGTGGCCTTTGGTAACACTCTCTGGCATTCCAGAGACCATCTGTATACTTGCAAGTGCGGTCTCCATACATCTTTCCCATGTTTATATCAGGTCTTCAACAGCAGGGCCTTATCGCCTCTCTTCCTGCAGATATCCCAGTTTGGAGGCAAGGAGCCTTTACCTTTTGTGGGGGCTTGGATCCCCTGGCCAACATCTCCTTGGTAGAATAATCCATTGTTGATGTCAGAGCTCCTGTATTGATATATTTTGTTTAGGTGCATAGCTTAAGGAGACTTTAGCATTATATTTGGTTCTGAATAGAAAATAATCCTTTTCACAGTTTCTATGTCCATTAGTCAATTAAAGAAGGCAGTTTTACTGATTTTACAAGAGAACACTTCTATTTGTTTCCCAAATAATGTTTTTAAAAGAAAACAAGATACTAAGCTTAGAGTTAGTTAATTCTCGGGTTAGAGCCAAACAATCTTTTACTGTCAGTAACAGCAATGCTGAACTGTTATTATTTTTGCTTTGGTTCCTCAAGCCCCGTTCCCACAGGATGACCCAAAGGAGGCCAGTGAAGGCTGGAGATGTCACTTTATGGTAGAGTAGTTACCTGGCATTTACAAAGCTCTAGGTTCTATCCCTAGCACCATAAAGAAGAGTAGTGGGACAGGTGAGCTCCACTATATATAGAATATTACATTGTACATGCTAAGCTTAGGGCTACTGAGTCACTTTCCTAGACAGTTCACTGTACCAACATTCCTAAAAAGATAGTCCAGAACAAAACCAAACAGTGCCTCTGCCTGAAAGAGTAGTAAAGCATTAGAGACCTCCAGAGAAAATATCCCGACAATATTTTCTTATTTTATTTAGCTATCTGGATATCCAATATCCTAAGTATGCTTAATGACTTGTATTGTGCTATTTTTATTACAGTAACACAGCACTTGAGGCAGGCCACCCCCGACTCTGGAGCACATGGGTTTCCAGAGCATGCACCAGGTTCCCACTGCAGTATACAGAAGGGGATGAAAGGAGGTTACAGAAGCGTGAGCCAAAGAAGTTCTTTTATCTATTTTGAATTCATTGAACTCTTAGAGGGAGGTAGAAATACTGAGACTAACTCTGGAAAGTACAGAGGTTTGTTTAGCTCATAGTTCCGGAGGCTGGCCCTCCAAGGTCAGTGGCCTCATTGATTCGAATGTGGATGCAGGCATGTGTGAGAGATCCCATCACCACACAGGAAAGCAGAGAGAGACCTAGGGATTATGCTCAAGCTTTGACCATGGCTTTTGTCTCATTTCATGAGACCTCAAGGGTTCCACAAAGCTACCTATATTTCTGTTAAGGGGAAGCCTCCCCCCCCCAGACCTCCCACTAGACTCCATCTCCCATATTGCCACACTAGACTCCATCATCTCCCATAGTGCCGCGCTAGACTCCATCATCTCCCATAGTGCCACATTAGACTCCATCATCTCCCATAGTGCTGCACTAGACTCCATCATCTCCCATAGTGCCGCACTAGACTCCATCATCTCCCATAGTGCCACGCTAGACTCCATCATCTCCCATAGTGCCGCACTAGACTCCATCATCTCCCATATTGCCGCACTAGACTCCATCATCTCCCATATTGCCGCACTAGACTCCATCATCTCCCATATTGCCGCACTAGACTCCATCATCTCCCATATTGCCGCACTAGACTCCATCATCTCCCATATTGCCACACTAGACTCCATCATCTCCCATAGTGCCACACTAGACTCCATCATCTCCCATAGTGCCACACTAGACTCCATCATCTCCCATACTGCCACACTAAACTCCATCATCTCCCAAATGCCACACTAAACTCCACCATCTCCCATATTGCCACACTAGACTCCATCATCTCCCATATTGCCACACTAGACTCCACCATCTCCCATATTGCCACACTAAACTCCATCATCTCCCAAATGCCACACTAAACTCCATCATCTCCCATAGTGCCGCACTAGACTCCATCATCTCCCATAGTGCCACACTAGACTCCATCATCTCCCATAGTGCCACACTAGACTCCATCTCCCATATTGCCACACTAGACTCCATCTCCCATATTGCCACACTAAACTCCATCATCTCCCACAGTGCCTCACTAGACTCCATCATTTCTCATATTGCCACACTAGAGACCAAGTTCCCAAAACATGAATCTGTAGAAAATATCCCACGCCATCCATACCAGTGGCGAAAGTTAATAACAAAATATTGGTGTGGAGTATGGCAGTTTCCCTAGCCTGTGACTTCCCTTAGTTCTGCCTTCCTCTAGGAGTTAATGATTTTAAAACAGATAAACCCTAGCTCACTTTCCCTCCCATCTCCCTACTACAGTGAAAGCCTCGTGTGTGCTGTGGAAGCCTGTGTGCTCCAGAGTTCGGGGGTAGCACCTAAATCCTGAACCTTCTCTCCACTAGCTGTGGGGCTTAGTCTCAATTACTAGCATTTCATGTCTCTGCATTATCATCTGTAAAATGAGGTTGATATCACCTACACCATAAGACTTGGAGGAGGATTCAAATATTCATATACAAAAAGGATGTAAAACAGTGTCAGGCACATTATTGATGAGTGAATTCTAACATGGAAAGCACTCATCAGTTAACACCTTACCCAATATCTTACCAAAGTGACTGAGTTAACAATTGTTCTTGCTGAAACATGAGGGAACTAAAGAAAAAAGTTCATGAACAGCATCCTTTTCACAGGGGGGACTAAAGCATTTATGGTATTTATAGTTTGTTCTTATCAATAGGAAGAAAAGGAAAGGAGGAGATTTAATCTAGTTTATGCACTAAAACAGAAAACTGTTACAAAATAATTTGATGTATTCTATATTTCTCATCAATTATTAAATGAGCATTTCTTTCTGTGTTTAAGATTTAACATGAGCTGAGAATGTTGTTTCTAACAGATTTTGTATGAGATTGTGATTGGTGAGTTATGTCATCTATACTTTGATTTCATGGAAATATAACTACTAGTTCAAGTAGAAATGCAAAGGCCTGGCAAGTGATGCAGTCCAGTCACCATTCCATACAAATGAATACAGATCAAGAAGTAACTAGGGGTCACACCTTTGATCCCACAACTCTGGAGACAGAGGCAGGCAGATCTCTGTAAGACTGAGGCCAGCTGGTCTTCATAGTTAGGTCAGCTGTGGCTATAGGGAGACCCTGTCTCAAGAGAGAGAGAGAGAGAGAGAGAGAGAGAGAGAGAGAGAGAGAGAGAAAGAAGGAAGGAAGGGAGGGAGGAAGGGAGGGAGGGAGGGAGGGAAGGGGACATGGCCATGACATTTAAAAATATTTAAATGACCCCCAAATAAATGCATCTCACACGCAACTGCCTTTGAAGTTCTAATATTAGCTTGTGCCACTAAATCATCAACAGATTATCTTTAACCTATTATTTGATCATTTTAGAAAAAATTCAAGTTTACTCTGAGTTTGAAAAACCTAACAGAAAAAAGTTTGTGACTGAGCAAAAGTGACATATGCATGGATCATTAACTTACGTTCATTTAACCCACAACCTTCTGGAAGAATATGACATGATGTGTAGAACATGAATCATGAGATGCTTTGTAAGTGTGGCTTTGTGTGTGTGGCTAAGCCACAACGTAGATTAAACCAATTGATAAAATACTGATGCTAGCTGGATTTGATGCCGTGCAATTCCAGCGCCTGGGAAGATGAACCAAGAGCAAGAGTTCAAGGTTATCTGTTACTGCATAGAGTTCAATGCCAGTCAGGGGTGCATGAGACCTTGCCTTAAATAAATAAATAAATAAATAAATAAATAAATAAATAAATAAATAAATAAATAAATACTAGACACTAGAGGTCGTCTTAATAAGAGCCCCCCCCCCCGAAAAGAGCAGCAGCATCTCTGTCATTCCATGAGACCTTCCACACCAGATAAAAGAAGGGCTCTGTGCGCTGCTGAAAGTCCAATCAGCTTGCGTCTTCATGAAGTCCTCCTCTCATCTCCCTTTCCTATCTTTTCTCTTCTGACACTTCTCTCTCAAGTCTACTTGTAGACCCTTATGTTTTTACCCCTCTTTATGTAATAAATGGCAATATTTGTAGTGTAAACAGCCTCTTGCTTTGGGCCCATGTGAGATTCCTATATTTGTACTCTTACAAGAAAGTGTATTGTCCTTTTAGTTGCAGACATGCCTACCTTCCTTTAATTATTTGTGTGATGAGAAATTTAAAAGATGCCATCTCTACAGTTAGGGAGAAAGCAGAAAGATCCCAATTTCCCATGCACTTTAATGTGGTGAGCCAGGATCTACTTGTTAAAATTCTCGGATTGCTAATAAAAGTCATAATATACCAAATGGTGGTAATTTGGATGAAACAAGCATATCAATCATTGAGGAATGGGCTCATGGCTCTTTATCTGGGCAGAATCATTAAGTAGAATTTATGATATATAATGTATACTATTAAGCAGCTTCCATTAAACTTGCCTGCCAAACTCATTCTATATAGAGGGCCGTTTCTAATAGCAAGATGTATGCAAGAGCGCCACCTATAGTAAAACTTCTGTATTTACATTAAAATGCTAAAAACCCACACAATTACTAGATTTTTGAACAGTAAGTTAAGGAAAATAAAAATATCCCACAAATAAAATGCATGCTTTAGTTTGTAAGTCCAAGCCATTTTAATATTGTGTAGAACTTATTTTAAATAAAATATAATTTTTAAGACATGATGTTTTCTGATTAAGTGAAAATGCTCATTTTGCAGATAATTTAAACCACAGTTATAGCACTTGTTATTTAAATGGTAAAAGAAAAACTGCTACAATTATTTCTGTTCTTTTAACATTATCCAGTTTTCTTGTTGTTGATTTTTGTTTTAGCAGTCTGATTTTTTGACACCTGAAAACAAGACCTTTAAAGCACAAATGAATAAACTTCTTTCACTTTTTTTAAGTATATTGCACAATTAATTTACTTCAGCATAAGTTTAAGACAAGTGGAGACACCTAAGGCAGCGGTGCCCAATATTACTGCTGTGAAATGTCCTTTAGGAGTTGATATCCACAAAATTTAGTCTTAAATACGTGTTACTTTGACCTAAAATCTAATTATGAGGGAGTTGAGCCAGAAACTGAGATGAATAAAAAAAAATTTCATTGGTATTACAGAGATGGTTGCCAGAAATGGCTTACAAATCATGAGTCTGTGCAAAGACGAGAAGTCCAGTCTAAATTATTATTCGGCTGGGTCCTTAAATCAATGGAGAGCAAAAACTGATTATAGTGGACCTTTAATGTTCAACTGGAAAAAGCCAACATGGTGGCAAGTTCAGCAGTGTTTTACTGCAGGTCGTTAAGCAAGTCCTTGGCTTTTTCATTTCCTTGGGGCAGGCAGGTGTGCTTGGATTTTGTGAATACGGGGTAAAAGCAGTCATTTCTGCAGATCACAGAGCAAGCGGCTTGGCCCCTGACTAAAGCGGGTTTGAGGAATGCAGTAGGAGAGGTCGACGCCCTCCGGTACCCACATTGTCACCCTCGGGCCGCCTGGCTTTTGTGGCCTATTGTCCATTCTGTCAAGGCTGTATGTAAGTAGATGCAGAGCCTAGCAAGCAAAGTGCAAAGCAGCAATCCACACTGAAGCCCTCTCACTATTCGCAGAGCACGAAGAGCCAAGCCAGCAGCCGCCTCCCCGGCAGGCACTGTGCGGGCGCTTCATCTCTGCCCTGGGAGGCCCACTCTCACGACAAGAGGATAATTCACTCACTAGAGCCCATTCAATCTTCAGCCTCTCGGCTGACGCTGCCAACAGAAGTGCCAATTAATGCCAATTACAATGGTGACTTTTCTGATATGGGCACCTACTCATATAGGCCATCAAACAGCTATCATATATTAATGACTGTCAGTCATTACCAATATGGGCCAAGTTTGAACTAGTGACCTAGAGGAGAACTACTCTGTATCCGACTTCCAACTCCCTGAACCATCCAATCGCCCTCCCCCTTTCTTGGCCAATGTTCTTAATTATAGTTTTGTACCTGAATAATGAATGTGCTACATTTTGACAGTGACAATTGCTGAAACTGTGACAGCGGAGGTGCAGCTCCCGTCTGCCATTTAGCAGTCCCTGTCACAGCCTTCAGGCCAGGGAGGTCCAGCTCTGGTCCTTCAGGGGCACTATCATTTCCTTCGTCATTTAATCAAGTGCATTTTTTATTTGTCTTTACTCCTAAGGAAAAAAGGAGGGCATTCTTATGCAGACAAATGTGTCATGGATTTCTGTGGAGAGGCTGCCGTCAGACCTTCTTTATCTGCTCATTATTTCCTATAGCCTTATGAGACAGAAACTCCCCATACAATTAAATATGCTGCAAATTAATCTACAAATGCAGCTTTCAGTTTCAAACCAGGAAAGCAAGGGAAACACAACAAACATTCTCAATAAGGGAAAGGAGTCAAGATCTGTAAAACGCACACCTTGATCTTTATTTTCTTGAAAACCATTTATCCCTGTCTGGCTGGATGTGCTGGATGACCAGCTGCCGTGTGCTATCTGACTGGCACAAGAGGGAGTTTGCTGGGACCCTAAGTTGTACCTCACTCTACTTTCAGAATAGTTTGTACCAAGAGTTTGTACTATTTCTAGATTTGAGAAGGAAAAAATTTTAAGGAAAAGAACTTACTAGACAAGTCACTCTGCCTTCCAAGGACCAGAAAAAAATACCCCAGAAACAGCCCCCACATACCTCACAAAAGAAACTGAAAGAGAGCATATACTGTCAGTTCAGCTCCTTATTCTGTGTCTGGAAGTGGCAACAACCTATGATTTTTTTTTTAATTTCACCTGTTTCACAAAAAATTTACTTGTTTCATCTACATCCATGATGTTTCACAAAAATTAAGATTCCTTTTAAAGAACTGAATTCCAGAACATCAATGTAGAGACGAAGTACACTGCTCTGACCTCCTACCATGGAAAGTTTAAAATTTAAGAAGCTGGAGAGATGGGTCAGTGGTTAAGAGCACTGGCTGCTCTTGTAAAGGACTCAGGTTCACTTCCCAGCACCCACAAGGCATCTAACAACAATAAGTTACTCAGTTTCCCAAGGATTTGATCCCCTCTTCTGGCCTCCATGGCACTGCATGCATATGGTACATTTGCACGTAGGCATAACACCCATAACCATAAAATTAAAGGAAATAAAAAATTTAGAAGATTAAAATAAATGTTCTTGTTCTTGGTGTTGTTGCAGCAGCAGCTGCTGCTGCTACTGCTTTTTGAGGTTATTCATGTTCACAATCCCAGAAACCTCCTCTGCACAGTGTATACTCATATAATGGGCAGCCTGAAAAGGAAATATGATTAGCAACATCCTACCAAAAAGGAAAGGAGGGTGACGGGGCCTAAGGAAACTTCTCAGGGAAGAGCTTAGTATCACTGTCTCCAAAGAACGTGATTCATATATCCCATGACTCCTGGGATTCAGTGAAGCACCTCATTGTTCCTTAAGCCAAATCAAAACGGTATGCAAAAAACCTCAGGAACCCACGTATTCTAAAATGAGAAGTCGGTCCACATTACCACAGAGTAAACCAGGATAGGTCACATCCAAACGTGCTTGTTTCCATTCTTTCTCAGTAATGTTGATGCCACAGAGAAAAGTGTTTGGTACATAAAAAATCCATATCATGACAATTGTGATCCAGCACCTGGAAGGAAGGCAGAAGGGTTAAGACTTCACAGCCAGTCTGGTCAGCACAGTGAGACTCTGTCAAAAATAAAGGAAGAACTCTATGAATACATGTCAGTAAGGAGGCCACCTAAGTCTCAGATAAACCCCAGTGGTAGTAATGTTGTCAGCTCCCATTCACTGAGCTCTACTGACAGCATTTTATGAATTATGTGTGTTGCTGTTGTTGTTGTTGTCGTCATCGCCATCATCATCGTCGTCATTGTTGCTGCTGCTGCTGTTTGGGAGGGATATTTTTGAGACAGGGTCTCCCCCTAGCCCTAGCTGACCTGAAATTCACTATGTAGACCAGGCTGGCCTTGAATGCACAGAGATCTGCTTGTCTCCGCCTCCCACGTGCTGGGATTAAAGGTGTGTACAATCCACGCCTGGCAAAGGGTCTTACTGTCCCATTTAATGGGTGAATAAACTGAAGATCCATCAGGTTTAGCAAGTTGCCCTAGTGCCTGTTAAATGCCAAAGCCAGAAGCTTTTTTTTTTTCATTCCCGGCCTCAACAAGATCTTTGCTCATGGAGCCCCTGCATCTTCCTGTTGGTCTAGGGAAGGGATCTCTAAGCAGTCCTAGCACACTGACAAATCTGCCTTTGACTTGAGGCAATGGCAGAAAAATAAAACATGAAAAACATGTTCAGGGAGCTGGAGAGACGGCTCAGTAGTTAAGAGCACGGTCTTCTCTCACAGAGGACCCTGGTTCAATTCCCAGCACCCATGAAGAGGCTAAGAACTGTCAGTAACTCCAGGTTCAGGGGATCCGACACCCTCTTCTGCACGCTTCTGCCCTCCTTGGGCACTGCACTGGTGCACTTAAACACATTTGGGCAATACACTTATACACATAAAATGTTGTGTGGGTTCTGGGGATTTGAACTCTGGTCCTCTTGCTTATGCTAAAGCACTTTAAACAGTTAAGCCATCTCCCCCTTTGTTTTGAAAAACATGTCGATCTGTCCTTGTCCCATACCAGATGAGTTAGATAGAGCATTTCCTCTGGCAGAAAACATGCAGCACTGAAGAATCCCTCTAATTCCTATATAAAGTATCCATGAAACATTAGAAATGATACTGGACTGGATGTAAATTTCCCTACAACTAAAACTCTAACCCTAAATGTAACATATCTTCAAAGAGCAAGTTGCGGTAACAATCTCCATTCAGGATCAACATAAAGACACTACCTTGGAATGAGCAATCTCAAGGACCCAATAAGTCACCCAAAGCCCCAGGAAACCCAACAATGCCAGGTTAAACACAAAGTCATGAAAGAATAAAGCAAAATGTATGTGGGTTCTGGAAATCTGACTGAGAACAGATGTGCCACACTCCAAGGAATTTTCTAATGGAAAATGTTCTACAGAAATGTGGGCATTATTTGTTGGCACAACTGAAATCAAACACTCTGACTCCCCAGCAGATTGACAGGGGATGTAACTTCACTACGTATAGAAAAGACTTAGGGCCAAAGGGATAAAAATATGAACATTCTACTTCTAGAGGCTGACAGGAAAATGAAAACATAATACAAGGGAAAGAATGTAAGGATGGGACTTTTTTGATAAACTGCATGAAATGTTGAGAATATTGAGAATAAAAAGAACTTACATAGGTACTAAACGGACTAAATTTAGCACTGAGTGCTGTGTGTGAGATTCCCATGCTTTCCTATTGTGGGAAAACCTGCAACCCTCTATCTTTTAAGTGGCTGAGCCTTTCTCCTTACACCTCTTACCACAAAGAATTTTTCCTCCTTTGTTCATTTCTTCTTTCTAGATTTACTGTGTTTTCTTCTCTCTGACTACATTTGGAATGCTACTTCTTTCAACTTTAAAACAGTTTGTATGCAAGATGTTGTTTTGTGTAAAGAAGGGAAAAGATTGACAAATCTAAACCAAACAGGGAAGAATTATAAATATTTTGCTTCACTATTGCAGCTTTCTCCATATGCCTCAAATAAAACATTTCCAATCTAGCTCCACTTCTGCACAAAGCTCACCAACAAAATCCATCTTTATTTGTATGTAACATGTGTAAATGTAATTAGCTTTTTCAAAAGAAACATTTGAAATATGATGTTCATGGACATGAAATTAGATGTTTTTTCTTCTCTTTTGCAAATGAAATCTGAAACTATACAGGCTATTGACAGACTGATGGCTGGGTGGTTGCCAAAAGCTGGTTAGGAAGTCGGCCTGAAGGTCACTAATTTCATTCTGTTTTATTTCAACAGGGCCTTGAAACAAAGAACACAGCCTTAAATAGATGGTGAGGAAGGATGGATTATTAAACTACTATTTTCTTATCCAGTCGTGTGACTTTTTTGAAAAACAGAGGCTGTTTATGCTAGAAATTTTATCATAAGAGAAAAATGGCTGAGGACAAGGAAAAAAATCTTTGTAGTAGTGACTCATTTTGATTTTTGCAAGACTTTTTTGCATTTGCCTTTCTACTTCCCCAAAATATTATAATGTTAAATAAATCAGTTATCACTTTGTGATTTAGGTGGATGTAGGAGGTGTTATTTGGAAAATTCCTGTATTTTCTCTGCTTCTTTTAGTAGTCTTTCTCTGATACTGTCTATTGTTTTGTCAACTTTCTTTTTCTCATGAATTAACAATGGAATCTCACTAAGGCAACCCAGTCCCAGAAAACAATTACTTGTAAATTATTCTTTAATAAAATTATCTTGTTTGGGGAAGGGAAAAAGTAGCAGCTAAAACTATTTGTGGCTGTCTTTATTAAAATAAATGACTAGATAAACTCAAAAGTGATCTGAGATCTATGATATGCCAGATAGAATCCTATTTTAAAATGTAAATACAAACTGCAAACTTGTACTTAATGCCAAAATCTTTATCTTTTTTAAACTAAAAATTTATTTTAAATACACATTATATTCCATGTTTGTGCACAAAGAAATAGAGATAGAGAGAGGGAGTAGAAAAGGGGAGATTGGTGATAGATCTAGTAACAAAATAAAAGTTTCATTTAAAAAATTAATTTTCTTTATTGGTTTAGTGGCCTTTGGTAACACTCTCTGGCATTCCAGAGGCCATCTGTACACTTGCATGTGTGGTCTCAATACATCCCTCCCATGTTAACGTCAGGTCTTCGGCAGCAGGGTCTTATTGCCTCTCCTCCTGTAGGTATCCCAACTTAGAGGCAAGGAGCCCTTACCTTTTGTGGGGCCTTGGATCCCCTGGCCAACATCCACCTGGTAGAACAATCCATTGCTGATGTCAGAGCTCCTGTATTAATATATTTTGCCTGAGTGCATAGCCCTAGGACTTTAGTATTATATTTGGTTCTGAACAGAGAGTAATCCCTTCCACAGTTCCCATGTCTAGTAGTCAATTAAAGAAAGCAGTTTTACCGGTTTTATAAGAGATTACCTCTACAATAGTTGTCTCCAATTTACAGTTGGGGAGCGACCTCATCATTGTCATATTTCTCCTTGTTCTATGGGTGGGAAGGCAAGGAAGTCTCTCATATCAGAACCTTTGTGGCACCTAGAAGGTAAGTTTCATTAGGACTCATTATAACTAGTTGTTACATGTAGGATCCACAGAGGGGTTCGATGTTTATGGCAATCTGAGGCTTTTCTTCCTTTGAATGTTCAGACGGGTCAGCCTTTCCGTTGCCACTTTTTGGTACATCCTACTCAATGCAAACCTGTATCTTTTCTTTCTCAGCCGTTAAGTTGGTGACGTTTTGTCCTGTTGGAACAAACAAATCTTTTCCCATAGTTAGTTTTAAGATTTGAATTGCAAGGGTTTGATGAAAAGGTTTCATGTCTTTCTGTATCCCCCCCCC
>VZQC01000106.1:1444860-1538661 GCA_009823505.1 Rhizomys pruinosus | reverse complement strand
AATGTAGTCTGGACACTCATTTGATCAACTTGCTTGATTGAACAACCTGTCACCCCCCACTGGATGGTGGTGCTGTAGGTGTTTGGGCACAACAGCCTGCAGATAGGTTTTGCATGAAGGATGCTTGTACTCATGGATTATCACTTATAGCTAAAAATGAAAAAAAAAACTGAGAGAAAGATGCAGGACAGTTATGGCAGAATGCATGATCTGGGATGGGGTGGGGGTGGGGGGGAGGGAAAGGGAAATAAGCCTGAACTGAATTGGAAAAAATGTATGAAATGCACAAAGCATCAATAAAAATTAATTTAAAAAAAAAATAAAAAATAAAAATAAAAAATTAATTTTCTGAGAAAATCAAAAGAAATCCTAATATATTCTATTGAGTAGACACAAATTCAAAAATTCAAAAGGTAAATTAATAGTGATACATAAACATCACCTGGGACCCCAAAGTCCCATTTGTCTCAAGGTGCCATACACTCCCTCTTCCTTGAGTCTTCCTTGAGCACAGTCAGTGTCAGGATAAGAGCCAGTCTTTCCACAGCAGTTCGGCCAAGTCAACATTTAATACATTAGCCTCAGGTTGGAAATGAGAGTGTATATGCTCCTCACTTTGACTATAGAAATTCTTCTTCATTAAATGAGTCCTTATGAAATCATCAGTCACAGGACAGTGTTATCTGATTCTGTTAGATTCCAAAAATTCATATACTGAAACCCTGATCCCCAATGTGATAGCATTTGGAGGTGGGTCCTTTGAAGTAGTTAGGTCACTAAACTAGAGCCTGCGTGATTGAACTGGGCCCTAATTTGCTTTCCCTCATAAGACCCTCACTGTGCTTGTCCTCTCATTCTCTCATTTCCATTCCAGCTTGCAGAACCATGGGAAATAAAGGTTAGCTGCCTAAGCCATCCCAACTCTATTATTTTTCGTGTAGTATCCCAAAGTGAGCATTCTGGTTTGACCTACTAGTACCAGGCTAATTTTTTACATAGCTGTAGCATTTTCCACACCAACACATTCCAAGCAAGTCTGGACCCTCCTGCTTCTCCACAGCTAGATTGATGGTGTTTCTATTGTTTGAGTGTATTGGAGGCTGAAGCTTTATGATCTTCCTTCCCTTCCTTTCACTAAACTCAAAGTCGCAGTCCTACAAAGTAGTGCTGTGGTCCCCACACTCCCTTATCCCAAGAAGGAACATTTCAACACTCCCAGGAGGTTTGCCTGAAACTTTAAGTAATAATAAACTTTATAAAAACTACGTTTTCATGCTAAATAGCTAGCAGGCAGATAGTAAATACAGTGTGGATACACTAGACAAAAGAATGGCTCCTGTCTTCAGTGGCTGGAATGGGACGGTGGGAGAGCTCACCATGTGGTGTAGGACTTAAGAAGTATTTATTTCAGGGATTTTCTATTTAATATTATTGGACCACAAGTAGCTGAAAACACAGAAAGCAAAACCACAGGTAAAGGAGGTCTGCTTAGCTTGCAGCACTTCCTTTGACACAACTCTGTTCTCCTATAGTATAGCTGGCATACGTGAAGATTGAGGAATTCCTGGCATAATCCATGCCACATTCAAGGGCTGGGTACATCTCTCAGTAGCCTGCTTTTTGGCTAATCCCAGTGAAGTCTAACAACTCTCTCTCTCTCTCTCTCTCTCTCTCTCTCTCTCTCTCTCTCTCTCTCTCTCCCTCCCTCCCTCCCTCCCTCCCTCCCTCCCTCCTGTTATCTTGACTCACTTCATAAAGTTCTATTCCATACTATCTCATCTAAAGGTGTTCACTGTCTGAGAGGCAATAGCAAGAACTTTTAAACTTAAACTTCTCAGATCTCCTCGTGCTGTCTATGGAGGGCTAGGCTCATGACTGTGACTCTCTCCATATGACAATTAAAGTTTGTTTTGTTTTTGTTTTTTGGTTTGTTTGGGTTTTTTTTGTCTTTTCGAGACAGGGTCTCCCTGTAGTCACAGCTGTCCTGGAACTCACTCTGTAGACCGGGCCGGGTGGCCTTGAACTCACAAAGGTCCACCTGCCTCCACCTCCCAAGTGCTAGGATTAAAGGCGTGCGCCACTTTTCCCCTAAGATACATTTTCAGATGATCCCAAGAGTATTCCATGACCAACTTCTCTAGTCTCTAGTACTAGAAGACACCACACAGGATACACTTTATGACCTGGGATACACAAAATAATTTCATTTGTTCATTTCCCATAGTCAGTTATCATAGTGCATGTTTTTTACATAGGAATTTTAATCAGTTATTCATCTAAAATATCCTTGTTTGCAAAATAAAAATTCCTATGATGGAGGAAACATTTATTTAAAACTTTAAAGGATCTCAATGTTAAATAGTTTCTATCCTCTTTGGAAATGAACACCCACAGGGAATAGGGAATAATCTATAATCACTGATGATAATCTCTTAAATTCTTTGTTCATTGAACATTAACTTCACAAAATAATATTACATTGGGACTGCATCTTCATGATTTTCACATATGAGGCATTAGCTTACATATCTTGTTTTTCAGAATTTCTGATTAAATGTTTTAATTTAAATGGAAAATAATATTTAATGTAATGTCTAGCCTAAAGTGTCCCTGAAGCTTCAATTGAAAACAATCATAATAAAGAATTTTTTTGTTTAATCTACAAAATAAGTACATTTGATTTTAATTACTTGGATAATGACCAAGCAAGTACATCAGGCACATCCCTTCCAAGAGATAATGAAAGACACAGAGGAGCAAACAATATTCCTGCGAACAGACCATCACATTCCGACCCTGAAGATGACTCCACTAATGGAAATCTGTCTTTGCAAATGACTCATCTTCTGAAGACTGTTCTGAAGATGTTGAAAATCAGAATGATGCATGTGAAAATGGAATTAATCAATATGAAGATGGGGAACAGCAGTCTATCACAGAAGGGCTGTTTGATAATAATGAAATTGAGGAAACAGCCAGTGGTAGAGAAACAAATGAAAGCACAGGAAACGTCAATGATAATAATGAGTGTCTAATTCTTGAAATCAAGAGGAAGAGTTAGTCAACAAAGACAAATTATCATGCATATAAATGAAAAGACACAAAACTCCAGTTACTTTTAAGTCCTCCCCTCCAAGCTTCTAATGATACGAAACGCTAACATATTTAACAGAAAAAGGGTCTCAAGGTTACAGACTGCCTCTCACTAGTGAGAGTGTCCAGTTTGGCTGAAGCAATTGCGCGTGGCAAGGCAGCAGTGGGAGAGGAAACGAGAAACTTCGACTGAATTTCCAGAGGCTTTGGTAATGTCAGTGTGAATTCTTTTCTTAATTGCCCTTGCCTGGTTTTGATCACATTTTTCCAAGTCCACAGTCCTGCCTGGGTCTACTTCAGTCTGCCAAAAGATAAGAGTTCTTTCTGTCTCCAGTAGCTGTTAGGTTCAGTCTTTAAAGTGTGGTTGCTTTGTTTTGTTTTTGTCTCAATTCCATTTTGCTTGTCAATTTCAATTCTCTCATAAGTACTATTAACTGTAGAATGGTGAATTTTTAACTTCAGTCTTTTCGTAAATACTATTATTTATGGACTCTTAGTGGAATCACAGAGCCACATAATGATTCCTGGAGAAATTATGGTTCCCTTGAGCATCTGAAGGGCAGATCCGTGGGTTATTTTGAATAGTTTAGAAGATTCCTTGTACTGTGCAATTAATCTTTCTCCTTATTAAGTTACTTCTTTTTCTCATGAAAAATAAAAACTCCCCATTTTAAAAGTACCATCTTAGGGCTGGAGAGATGGCTCAGGGGTTAAGATCACCCACTGCTCTTGCAGAGAACTGGTGTTCAATTCCTAGCACCCACATGGCATCTAACAACCATCTTTAACTCCAGTTCCAAGGGATCCAGTGCCCTCTTCTGACCTCCATGATCTGCATGACATGGGTACACCTACTTGCATTCCGGTGTTATCATACACATAGAATAAATAAATGATGCTGGAGAGTTGGTTCAGTGGTTAAGAGCACACTGTTCTCATAGAAGACCCGGCTTTAATTTCCAGCACCCGCATAGAAGCTGACAGTCCTCTGTAACTCCAGTTCCAGGAGATCCAACACCCTCCTTGTCCTCCACGGGGACTGCAAGACACTGGTGCACTTACACACATGCAAACATAACATTCAAACACATAAAATAATTAATTAACTGGTTAAAAATAAATAACTAAATAAAATGTTTTTTAAAAGCATCATCTCAAACCAAGGATGGTTACACTAGTAAGCTATTTTTTAGCTCCATAATGGTCTCTAACTATTAGGAACATCAACCAATAATTCTTATTTCATCACCTTTATTGCTTGCACGTAGACTTTTGCTATTGTTTGTTTTGGTTTGGTTTTAGGTTTCTATAAATTCAAAATATTACATTTGAATGAAGTTCTTCTTTTCCCAAAATTTTTCAATAATATTTCCTCAGGCTAGACCACACTCACCTGAAATTCTAGCATTTAATAAGATCTATGCTTTTAGTGGACGAAGAGATGGCTCAGTGGTTAGGAGCAGTGGCTGCTCTTCCAGAGGACCCTGATTCAGTTCCCAGCACCCATATGGCAGCTATCAACAGTCCCTAACTCTAGTTTTAAGGGATATAAAATCTTTTTCTGACCTCAGCGGGCAATGCATGACATGGGTGCCCTTACATACATGCAGGGAGTATACTTCTATATATAGAATAAAAATTATAAATAAAATATTCTTTGAAGACATAAGCTTTTATTTTTTTATTTACTTTTTATTGTTATTAAACTTTTTCCATAAATCATACATCCTTTCTCAGTCGAATTTAGAGTCACTTCCCTTTCCATGCCCCCCACCCCACCTGAGTGCCTGCACTCTGCCATATATGTCTTGCATCTTTTTCTGAGTCTTTCCAGAGTTTTCTTTCCAGTTCTTTTGTTGTTGTTCTCTATAACTTGCATTGCTTCAATATATATGTACATAGTTTTATATATACATAAGTATACATACACACATACACATATCACCTGAATTGGAGGATTTCTTTTTCTAAAAGATGTCATGTTTTCCTTAAGGAAGTGCTCAAAGGTTTCTCCTTGACAAGCCCAAACAACCATCAATCCTGCACTTGTGCTCCACACTGGGGTCTTTCCTTCCCATGGTCCCCAAAATGAAGTCCAGTAAGCTCATGTCTTATCTTGATCCCCCTGTACTGGCCTCCATGATACAGCCCGGGTAGTCTAACAATGGCAGTCTATACTCTGATGAGGCTGACATCCCCTTAGCTGCTTAGTCCACAAGCTGGGTATCTCAGTAGTCCCCATCTGCCTGGGTAGTCCAACAATGGCAGTCTATACTCTGATGAGGCTGAAATCTCAGTAGCTGCTTAGCCCACAAGCTGGGTATCTCAGTAGTCGCCATCTGGCGTTGAAGGTTTGGAGGATTCTTGGAGAGACATGAATCTTCATTCCATCTTGAAAATTTAAAAAAGCTGTGTCTCAAAAGACATAAGCTTTTAAAAAGCTAAAGGAAAATACACTGAATCTCTATTTATTAAGGAATTAGAATGAAGGAATGGTGATTATCACATGAAAATATTACTTTAATTCAATCATATTAATTAAATAGTTAAATATACATTAAAGGAGACTTTTTAAATGAGAAATGAAACATAATTGGATTTAGTATTTAAATCATGTGTTTCATTTTCTAGGCCTTTTTTCTATGAAACTGTGAGAACATAAAGCAGGTAGCAGTGTATCAAAAATGAGACACAATGGAGATGACTCAGCGGGCGAAAGTGCCTGCCACGCAAGCCTGACAACCTGAAGACCATTCCCAGAAGACATGAAAAGAAACAGATGCAGTGCCTTGAGTCTGGAATCCCAGCCCTCTTGCTACAAGGCAGGAAGCAGAGGGGCTGGAGAGATGGCTCTATGGCAAGAGCAATGTCCTGCTCTCGCAAAGGACCAGAGTTTACTTCCCAGCATGAGTGTTGTACAGCCCATAACTGCTTATAACTCTACCTCCAGGGATTCTGATACCGTCTTCTGGGCTCTGTGGGCATGCACACTCACATGTATATGCAACACACAGACATACATCATTTAAAAATAAAATAAATTGCCAGGTTTGATGGCGCATGCCTTTAGGATACTCCTAAAAAATAAATTAAATTTAAAAATTAAAAGATGGGAGACTGAGACTGTAGAATCAGCCAGAAGCTCCTAGGCCAGCTAGTGTGGAGTACAGAGTACAACATAAACAAGACAGCCCCTACCTCCAAAACAAAGTGGAAAGAACAAATCCACTGCCCAAATGCTGTCCTCTGACCTTCTCACGTGTAATATAGTATTTTGGCAGAGAGAGAGAGAGAGAGAGAGAGAGAGAGAGAGAGAGAGAGAGAGAATTAAATTACTGAAGAAATGAAATTAACAAAAAATAATTGAATGGGAAGTGAGAGTAGAGTCAGAATGAGTTCTTTTGGAATATTTGGGAAAAAAGTACCCAAGAGTTAAAACTGGATGCAACATAATAAGGAATTTTGCAGAATGGAAAAGCACTGGGGGTAAGGTATTAATATTGTAAAGAACATTCCAGAAACCTTACAAAAATATTTGGACAATGGAGACAATGAATGAAAACCTCAGGCAAGGAAAAGAGCCAAGGAAGTGCACAGTGGTGCAATAGAATAGAATATCTGGGGAATGTATTTAACAGAAAATAATTGATGTGGGTAAATGCTAAAGTATGGAAAGATAAACTGGGCCTGGACATTTTAAATATCATGTATGGTGTTCCGAAGACTCTGAAATGGACTCTGCATTCATTCCTGAAACATTTGGAAGGGGGTACTTTCATGCTCCATTTCATTTGACATTGTATTGTTTTGATGTTTACCTTGATCTTGCAATACTACATAATGGAATATAGCTAAAAGAAAAATAAAATAAAAAGTATTTATCCAATGTTTACCATTTGTTGAGTGTCGGGTGAGAAAATATGAACAAAATGAAATCCCTACCTTCTGGAAATAAGCAACATGAAGAAAAGATAGCAAGCAAGACCAACTGTCTAACGCTGGCCAATGACGTGTAAGTGAAAATGGCATGTGGCATTCACCATACGGAAGGGTTTAACTGTTGGGGTTCTGTTGTGTAGCCTCCTTTTCCCTGTCATGGAAGTGATGGCGAACATTCAAGCATGGAGGAGTCTTAATGTAAAGCAGCTTAGAGTGTTAGGCCAACACCTAAAGATAGACAAGCTAGAAAGATCTTGTGGTAGATGAAGGCACAGAATCAAATGTCACATCCTAACTGACCCTCTGGAATAGTAGTCCCAGCACAGAAATGATTTAACCAGGATGGTTTGCATCAGCCTTCTCAAGTGCTCTATGCCTCTCCAGTGATGTGGTATATAAAAGCCGGTTTCATTTTACTATATAAACCATATATTCCTATAGAAGCTTAATTTCTTTTCAGGCATACAAACTCATAAATATTGCACTAGGGAGGCAGAGGCAGGCAGATCTCTGTGAGTTCAAGGCCAGCCTGGTGGACATAGCAAGTTCCAGGCCAGCTAGGGTTACAGACTCTGTCTCATAAAGACAAAAAAATTCATAAATATGGACAAAATTTCCACTATTGTGAGCATCCAGAGTGAACTGATTTCAATACTTTTACAACCATAACCTTCCCTCAAAGTATCCTCCTCACACCTTCATCACAACCATATGCTTTAGACAGGAAGGCATTAGACTATCCTTCATGTGATTCCTGCCTCTGTTTATAATTTATACTATTTCCATTGCCTAATGCCTTTTCCTGTCATTGTTTAATATCCAAACACCATTTTCTCCCTAAAGTATGCCATATTCCACCAGAGATGCAGAGATGGTTCAACATACAAAAATCAATAAACAAAATCAAGCACATAAATGGAATGGAAGACAAAAACCACACCATCATCTCAATTGATGCTGAAAAAGACTTTGACAAAATCCAGCATCCCTTCATGCTTAAAGTCCTAGAAGGAATTGGATCGGAGGGATCATTCCTCAATGTAATCAAAACCATATACAGGAAACCCACAGCCAATATCATCCTAAATGGGGAAATGACAGAAACATTCCCTTTAAAGGTAGGAACTTGGCAAGGCTGCCCCCTGTCACCACTCCTCTTCAATATAGTGTTTGAAACATTTGCTAGAGCGATAAGGCAAGAAAAGGAAATTAAAGGAGTACTAATTGGAAAAGAGGAAGTCAAGCTATCCCTATTTGCTGATGATATGATTGTTTACTTAAGGGATGCTAAAAACTCCACCAGAAAACTCCTAGAAACGATTAACAGCTTCAGCAAAGTGGCAGGATACAAAATTAACCTTAGAAAATCAATGGCCTTTCTTTACACCAAGAACAAGCAACTGGAGAAAGAATTCAAAGAGACCTTCCCACTCACAATAGCCTCAAAAACAATAAGATACCTAGGAACAAACCTAACCAAAGACACCAAAGACCTCTACAACAAAAATTTTAAACCCTTAAAGAAAGAAATTGAAGAAGACCTCAGAAGATGGAAAAACCTCCCATGCTCATGGATTGGGAAAATTAACATTGTAAAAATGTCCATTTTACCAAAACTCTTGTATAGATTTAATGCAATCCCAATCAAAATCCCCAAGAGTTTCTTCACAGGCTTGGAAACAAAAGTTCTTAAATTCATTTGGAGAAACAAAAGACCCCGAATAGCCAAATCAATCCTGAGTGAAAAGAGCTACACAGGAGGGATCTCTATACCAGATTTTAAACTATACTACAGGGCTATAGTCATAAAAACAGCCTGGTACTGGCACAAAAACAGACCTGTTGACCAATGGAACAAAACCGAAGATCCAAATCTGAGCACATACAATTTCAGCCATCTCATATTTGACAAGGGGGCCAAGAAACCACAATGGAGAAAAGACAGCATCTTCAGCAAGTGGTGTTGGCAAAACTGGATCACCACTTGTAGAAGAATGAAATTAAACCCCTACCTCTCGCCCTGTACAAAAGTCAACTCCAGATGGATTAAAGACCTCAACGTGAAACCCCAAACTCTGAAGGTGATAGAAGAAAAAGTTGGCAGCAGACTACAAGACATAGGCGTAGGAAAAGACTTCCTAAATCAGACAGCAGCTGCACAAGAATTAAGGTCGACAATTGACAAATGGGACCTCATTAAACTCAAAAGCTTCTGTACATCAAAAGAAACAATCAAGGAAGTGAAGAGAAATCCCACAGAGTGGGAGGAAACCTTCACTGCAGAAACATCTGACAAAGCATTGATTTCCAGAATATATAAACTACTCAAAAAACAAAGAAGAAAGAAAACAAATGACCCACTCAATAGATGGAGCAAAGAGCTGAACAGAGACTTCACAAGTGAGGAATTAGAGATGGCTGAGAAACACCTTAAGAAGTGTTCAACATCACTAATCATTAAGGAAATGCAAATCAAAACCACTTTAAGATATCATCTTACTCCAATAAGACTGGCTAGGATCAAGAAAACAAATGATACCAAGTGCTGGAGAGGTTGTGGGGAAAGGGGAACACTCATCCACTGCTGGTGGGAATGTAAACTCGTACAGCCACTATGGAAAGCAGTGTGGAGAACCCTTGGAAGACTTGGAATGAACTTGCCACCCGACCCAGCCATACCACTCCTAGGCATGTACCCTCAAGACTCACCCCACCGCAGAGATACATGCACAGCCATGTTTATTTCAGCTCTCTTCACAATAGCAAGGAGCTGGAACCAACCCAAATGCCCCTCAACTGATGAGTGGATAGAGAAAATGTGGTACATCTATACAATGGAGTTCTATGCAGCAGTAAAGAAAGATGACATCATGAGCTTTGCAGGAAAATGACTGAAGCTAGAGGACATCATGCTGAGTGAAATAACACAGTCCCAGAAAAACAAACAACGAATGGTATCCCTCATCTGTGGATGCTAGTGCCAATTACCTAGTTGTAAGTATTTCTTGTGCATGGCCCCTTGAGCTTTTGTCCAAGCAGTTGGGAGTGATGCATATTGGAAACAACAGCAACAACAACAACAACAACAACAACAACAACAGAAAGGGCTGCATCAAAGAACTGACTGAAACAATGAACTTCTGCTCAAAACAGTCAACTTCCACATGGAGGATATTGAGAAAGACTGAGAAAGAGATGAAAAGCATGTTTTGCAGAATGCATGAGCTCTGGTGGGGTGGGGGAATGGGGGGGACACGGGTCTAGATTTGATAAAAAAATATATATGTAAATAAATAAATGTTTAAAAATTATGCCATATTCCTACACACACACACACACACACACACACACACACACGCACACATCACACATATCATACTTCCAACCATACAAAGCAATCTCTCTTACAAGTCAAAAAAATAATAAAGAACTATTTTATTGTAGGTCTCATTGTGTGCCCAGATCTGTCTATAATATTTCATATCTATCTTTGAATTCTTTAAATAATTCATCTGCTTTTCTAGCATGACTTTAAAATCTATATCTTATTATGTGTTTTATATATATATATATATATATATTCATCTTTGTTACCTTTGAAAATACACTCAGATGTCACTCATAGGAAGGGACAAGAGGTTAACATGTTTCTCAATAATTCTTTTCAATGACTGAAAATATGCTTTCTAATATCTTTTTGTCTTCCACATATATTTACATGTAAGATTGTTATGCCAGGGAAGAAATATGATTAGAAATTCCTAAGATCTTTTTCTTCTACTTGTGCGCCTGATTTCCTGCCATAGAAACTTCTTCCAGTACCAGGCTATAAGATTAATTTTTAAATCTCATTATTTCCCCTAAAAAAAGCACAGGAAGCCAGAATCTTACCACAGAAGGTACCTTCCTTATGAGGATGTTTAAGGATTTTACCTGTTCTGCTTATCTATTGAATAAAATTGTTTAAGTGTCATAAAGCAGCATTCATCAGAATCGCTGACCAATCAGCAGTCAGGGGCAAAATTGTGAGGAAGCCCAGAGAAACAGCCAAACAGCTTTCGACTTCACGGGACACTAATTAATCATTTTGGCTAGAAAGCCCCTCTCCCCATGGAGCATAATGGCTTCCAAGGAAGGTTTGGATGAAACATTTCACCAGATGGATCTAGTACCTACATTAAGACTCCGCCACCCACACCCTTATGGATTCATTTATCTTGCCATAAGATATTTGATAGTGGGTTGAGATAGTAGAGCCTTCACTAACAATGAACTAAAGAGTATGTTATATAACAATTCACTTCCAATTTCTTAGAGATGAATGTAAATTAAAATGGAGGTTCATAATTAAAATTATGTCATCAAAAAAGTATCAAGCAGTGTGGAACAATTCAAACTTAAGATTTTTAATGATATTCTTTCTGAGTAATTCAGACAGGATACTTGTGCCCAACTAATCCTGCAAAGACTTGGGGCCCATCATCACTGTTTTTCTCATATTCCAAGAAAGAAAATATATGCTTGACCCCAAAACCACAGAGAATAAATCTTTATAGTACACATTCCATTTTGTAGTTGTATTTAAGTTTTAGGAATTCTGTAATCAAGTATTGGCATCTTTGGAGTTCACAAAACATGGTTAGCATTATCCCATTGCATGGATGAGCAAAATAAAGTCTAGAGAAGTTAAACAGCAGATGCAGTATTCAAATCTAACTCTTCTACATCCAAAGTCCAAGCTCCTTACAGAATTTGACTTCATTATATAACACAATGTTTTATCAGCATTCTCCTTAAAGGTTTTACACATACAAGGTAAGAAGCATGTTGAAAGTGTAAAGAAGATACATTTAGGGAATAAAAGGATTTTTAATTTTTAATCTTCTGCTAAGAACAATGACTTTTAAAAATACAGG
Organism: Rhizomys pruinosus; assembly: GCA_009823505.1. NCBI lineage: Eukaryota > Metazoa > Chordata > Mammalia > Rodentia > Spalacidae > Rhizomys > Rhizomys pruinosus. The sequence goes on along the minus strand of VZQC01000106.1, from coordinate 1,526,713 downwards.
CATAAAATATTAGTTTTATTTTTACCTTAAAATTAATAATGATCAGCTTCATCTGCAAGGCTTTATAGCAAAGGTTAAAATAAATGTTGATAAATTAATACTATTAACGCAGACTGATAATAGTCTAAACAGCAATTTAGTAGCACTGCCATCTTACACTTTAATGAAATGAACATTTGAATTGATTGTATAAGGAAAGAATCTCTTGTTTATTCTAATCTTAATATTATGGTTGATAATTTCTCCAGCAGTCTTGATGAAAATGTACCTGGTATAATGACGCCACAGGAAACTAATGATTGTAATGAATCTACTGTCGTTGAAGTGCAAAGACACAGACTCATAAATCTTTTAAAAATTACTAAAAGCAAACAAGTGATCAGGATTAACAAATTATTAGTTTATCATTGTTTATATCTGCTCTACTTTATATTTATTATCTGTTTCCTGGGAATGATCAAAACACCTTTTAACTACTTGCATCCAATTTTAATCCTTATTCTTTGTATTCCACAGAAACCCTTAAAGAATGAATATCAGCACCCTCGGCTTTATTGTCATTGTGAAAGGACTTTTTAAAATGTATTTTTTTATCTTTTTATGAGTTCGAGTGTAGTGTCTGCATGTGTATAAACATGTCTGTGTCATGCCATGCCTGCAGAGATCAGATCCCGCTGGAACTACAGTTATACCATGTGAGTGCTGGGAACTGAACCCAGGTCCATTAGAGGACTATTTAACCTTTTGTTCTCCTGCACATCAAAAATCAATCACTATCCAATTGGTAAATATTTGTTTTCCTCTCTTAATATTATGTTTTACCTACTTTTAGGAGTTTACCAAGTTTGAGGATGAATGGTTTATTCAAATGGGAAATATGCATGATTCCCATGGGTTTTAAAATACCTTTGTAGCATGTGTCTAAAATAAAAATGCGCATATTGAATCCTTGGCCCTAGTTGATGACGCTATTTGTGGATTTTTAGGAGCTACACCCTTGCAAGAGGAAGCACATCACTGGAAGTAGGCCTTGAGAGTTCAAAGCCTTGCCCAACTTCAGATTCTCTTCTCTTTCTCTCTCTCTCTCCCTCTCTTTCTTCCTCTCTCTCTCCTTCCTGCATGTGCTTGAACATATGAGTTCTCAGCTTTCTGTTCCAGCTGCCTCATGCCATGCCTTCATCATGATGTTTTATGACAGCAACAGAAAAGTAAACAACACACATATGAAATATACTAATCACAAATTGTAATCTCTCTGTAGAGAACAAATTGGCCACCAAACCCTATGAATTTAAACTTAGTGTCTCCAGATTCCTTCTTACCTTTCCATTCTCACTGGGACTTCCCCAGACCAGGTCTTTAAATACACCACCTAAGCTATTCCAACAGAATTCTAACTGGCTCTCCAAAACCCCATGCAGCTCCATTCTGGGTGACTGGATGTTGTCAGGTGGTTCTTGTTCCAGTCTCACTTTTACTCCTCTCAGAAAAGGGCTGTGAATCTGATAGCTCACAAAATCACTGAGAATATATAATGAGCTGATTGTGAGTGTATTGTTTAGGAACTATAAGTCACTGAAATGCGAATTACTGTTAGAAAGAATTCTGACTTTAGCCAAGACTGATTTATTTATTCGATAAAAAGGAATCAATGTTTGTTTTGTTAGGTCTGTGCAAAATGCTGAATATTAGTGACAAAAAATATCAATGAAACATGGTCCTGCACCTTCAAGTAACAAACTGTCAGCACAATGGAAGTCCTTTGTAGTATCTGTTCAGCTCAGGCATGAGTTCCTTCTCTACTGAGAGCCATTTTCCATCCATGAGGTGTCCTACACAGACCAGTGGGGTCCGGTGAGTCAACTCCCCTGGTCAGGAACAGACATGAACAGACAGAAACAAGATTAGCCAGACAGCCACATATTCTCCAAAGAATTTGAGATGAGGATTCAAAGACAGCTTCCATAAGTGATTAGAAATACAGCTTCTATAAATTTTGAATTGTTTCCATAGGAATAAGGAAACCAAGAATCTGACATGATGAATGAGAAGCTCTCTCTCTCTCTCTCTCTCTCTCTCTCTCTCTCTCTCTCTCTCACACACACACACACACACACCAAAATAATTCTGGGGATTTTATTTTTAAAGTGTTGGCAACTAATAAAAAATATTTTGAACACCAAATGATTACTTTAAAAAAAAGAATCCTGGGTTCCTGGTCACTTATTATTTATGGTTCGTGTCCCTTGTTGAGCCTGGTCATATTTCCCTTTTCTCTCCCCCCAAGTAGACTTAAAACAGACATTTCCCTAACAGCACTCACCAGGACTCCTGTTACTTCTAAGCAAAAAAAAATTTTTTAACACAGTATTTATACAATTAACACCAGTATAATGCCCTGACTACTGTAATAAAAAGCATTCATGGACAAGCTTTTGAAGCCAGAGATGATTTCTGAACTCGAGAGTGCTCCACACTTGAGCGGCTATCTGTTGCATGCAGTATCTTACAGATGACATCATTTGCTGCCAGATGAGACTTTCTCCAGCACCTGTGTTCTACTTAGGAACATCTTCACACAAAGGATTAGTTGCAAGCCCCAGGCTTATTATGCCCTGTCACAGTAGCTTGAACAGCAGCTGGACTGCTAAGTTTTAAAGCAAGGCAGTTTAGGTCACCATTTCTGTATTTCAGCTGCTTATTTGAGGTCAGGTAGTCACTAAGAGGTTTTGACCAAAAGAATTCTGATTCCGAATACATGCTTTTCCCATGATTCTGGGGTTGGTGCAAAGCTCCTGTGACGTGATCCAGTAGCTACAGGGACCTTGATTTCAGAATCTCAAGGACTCATTGCCTACAAGCTCAGATCCAAACTCTGAGGCTTTAGATATGTACAAGCCCTCCACAAGCTACCTACCATATCGGACTATGATACCTCCTAAGCCCACCACCAATGTTCATGCTTTCCCTTCATGCTACTCTTTGATGAGGCGATCTTAAGACTACTTCTTGCTTCCATCCAGTCTCCATCTTCCACAAAAAAAAAAAGGTTTCATCACCTCCTACTCTATGCATCTTTATACATCAGTCATCCTTCTAAACTAGTGGTTAGCCGTAAGTTCATTAGCATTTCTACAGAATCACATCTAACCAGAAAACAAGAAAGAGAAAAGTATATTAAGGAAGAAAGTAAATACAATCTGAAATGTGGCTAAAGAGCAATTGTGCAGCAAAATAGCATGGTGCCAGGAATCAAACTGCTAGGGCTGTACTTCCCTCAGTCTAGCCTTAGTTGGTCCTCTCTTAATATGAAAGCATTTAAGTAACCTATGTGTAAATTAATATGGCATGAATTTCTTCTGTGACATGATGAGCTAAGCCACAAAAGAAGCAGGTGCATAAGAAATGAGGTACAGAAAGGAGAAGAAAGGTCAGAGAAGGGTACATGCAGATAGACATTTGGCAGGACTTGAGACTCATGCATTTAATTGATTAGCAAAGCTTCAAGAGACATCACTATCACTGAAATCACCAGGATTCCATTTCACTCTCTCAATGAATTTGCTGCAACTAAAGGTTGAAATGTTATTTCAATTGATTTTTAATATATGACAAAATACATTTCCTTTTGCTGTCTGCCTCTGCCATTGAGAGGGCGCTGACTATCGCATTAATAGATGAGAAAGTCCAATGTAACCATTTTGTAAATATGATTTGATAATGCTGCACAAGTCAATTCAGCTTTTGGTCAGTTAGCACGAGCTGCTAAATACACAGCACTTAGTTCCTCAGGGTACAGACTTTCAATTATGAAAAGGATTGAGGCTTGCAAGCCTGGGAAGAAAAAAAAAAACCCAGCTCAACACTGTGTTTACCTTGTCACTAACCTGGAATTTAATATGAATCACATTATTGAATCTACATTTGGTTTTTCCAATTGAAAAATTAGTATAAGCCTGTTCCCCACTTAGATACCAGAAAAGGGCAAATAACTAGTTCAGTGCATTTAAATTTAGATATGGTCTGATTTTATAATAAGCAAAATGGATACGATAAATCTTCATAATGAGAACTAGTTTATAAGCCAGTATGTACAATTATGTTTGATTTCCTAAAGAAGGCATCTCAAAATCACTCTAAAAGCAAATGTACTTCATGACCTCAGATGTATAATAAGGGTTTGTTTTCATTTTACTCTTTCTGGAATCTATGCTACAGTTTCCAGTTTTAACAGTTGCAATTAGCAGTCTACCAGTAGTAAATTTCCTCCTATGAATGTAAAAATCTGGTCTCATTACAGCAACAACAACAATGGCAATAACAACAAGGAACAAAACGTGTCTTTTCTTTGCATGATCTCTTCTAATTCACACAGTTAATTTTACAGATAAGAAAGGGAGCTGTTAAAGGATTTAAAGTTAAACTTGCTCAGAGCCACAGTCCCTGCAATTGGAAGCCCACATCTGCTGTCATGCTCCTTCTGACTCAGTGTTTCTGGCATGAGTGGGCTTTTGCATTGCTCAAGAGTTGTTGAGGAATACATATCTCAACTCTACTTCTTGGAGCAAGCTATATACCTAAGTCAGCCTCATTACACACCTTGTTCTGTTGTGTTCAGGCCCTGAGCTGACTACAGAGTCACAGTTTGAGCACTGCCCCCCAGCAGCCAGGTCTTCCTTTTCAGGAATATTCATTTGTTATCTAATTCAAACCTTTGCATTGTAAAAGAATTTCAACTGCTGTCTGAAGGCAAATGGGACTCAAAAAGAAAGACTACAAGACTATACTTTCAGGGATCATTTCTATAGTATGTTACTGGAGAAGTTTCTCTATCTGTGTAGAGTACCAGAAACCACGAGGAGATGTAGCATTCTCTCCTGAGCGTGAAGCCGGCTCTTGGTGTTGCTTTACTGCAACTGCCACTTGCCATTGATAATCACTCTTCTCTCTTTAGGCAGAGTAGAGGGAGAGAATGCAGTCTGAGTGGAAAAAAAAAGGGAAAAAAAAAGAAAGACTACAAGAATAGATATCAAACAGAGTTCCATGTGAAGAACACTTTGGGAAAATGCACATATTAATCATCTGTACAGAATTACACCTTTCTCTTTTACTATATTGCATATTGTAATTGAACAGATATACTATAACACTATTTGAATTCTAGAACATTCTGAAAATAATTCCTTTTATTTTTCAAGCCTTTCTAATCTTTATGTTTCTGCCAGCACACTCCATGTCAGTTAACAGTTGTTGTGCCTTACATGATTATAAAATATTGAACTATATGCTAAATAAGTAAAATATTTTAATATAATGTCTTGAGGGAATAGTATTTCATATTATAACTCAATATGCCCTAAGGAAATTATTCAGATATCAGTATGCAAAATAGCTGTAAGTTGTAGTACTCTATATTTCTTTTTATTTTGCTTCTTTGTAGCAAGCAATAAATTTAAGGATGGAGAGAAAAAAAGGAAAAGTTTACCACTGATTTCCTTAACAAGATTGTGTGCCTAGAAAGAGAGAAATTTCACTTGGTCCTTTCTTAATTATTCATGGAAATTAAATTCCACAAGTGAAGAAAATTCATAAAAGTCATACTTACTCATCTGAGAGGGAGATATGGCATATGAATGGGGCCCATAACCTCGGAAGGTGAAATGTAGAAAATATCACAAGCAACTCCCACATTAAGTTAAGTGAACCAAAAAGAAGGGAGACTCTTGGTGTGAAGGAGACTTCAAGGATATCCTCCCTAATCGCCTCTTAATAGTCTCTAGCCTGTGACACAGGAAACAAATCAAGAATCCAGAGAACATGGAATTATTCATCATTTATATTTGATACCAAATGTAAGCACCACTAGACACATTTTAAATGTTAAAAATCCTTTCAAATATAATGTTGACAAAGGAAGCACAGGATATAATTTAATTTTCTAAAATATTGACAATGGTGCATGTGAGAAGGGCACTCTCTTGTGTGGTTTTCTGAACTCTGCTCCTTTTTCCTCCTAAATCTAAAATATATTATCATGAAATTAGCAACAAAGCTTAGTTACTGATGTTCAATGTTCAAAGTGAATCCAAATTATTTGGAGAAAGGGGATATACTGAATGTTTCTTTCTGTAAGGCAATGTAATGAATAACACAATGGCAATTTTTTGTTATATAAACAGTTAAATCAATCATTTCACAAAAGACTCAATAACTAAATGGGAAGTATGTCTAACAATCATGAGACTGTCTTCATTTGAATCTCTTTTCGATAAAATTAAAAACTGAAAAATGAATAAGCCAGATATGGTGACTAGTGGAATGAGGAAGTAAAGAGAGAACAAAGATAAAACCAAAGGAGGGTAAGAAAGCGGCAGACACTGGGAGAGAGGAGCGAGACCTGGGTGACAGTTGCATTCCAGCAACAATGAGCTCAAAGTAGCAGATAGACAGAAGGACAGAGGAACAGATGCCACTGAGGGTATCTGACCAAAATTTGAATGCACCAAAGCATTGTCCTAGAATACACAGTAACAAGTAAGGAGCCGAAGCACCTGCAGCTAAAATAGAACCACTGAACCTAGACAGGATAGCATCAGTGGCTTCAAGAGCCAGGTCATCCAAGAAGACACATATGTCCAATATGCCCATGAAAAGATGTTTAACATTGATAATCATTAAGGAAATAAGGAAATGAAAACTAATCCACACAGAGATACTACCTCATACCCATTAGGATGGTTATTGCAAATACATACACATATAAAATATAAAAGCCAGAATAATAGGCACCATTACTGATGTGGGAAATTGGAGCACTTTTTAAATGGTACAGTTTCCTTGGAAAATAGTTTGGCATTTCCCAAAAAATGTTAAGCATATAATTTTCAGATGACTTATAATTCTTCTACTAGACACAGCAGGAAAGCACATCAATAAAGGCAAAGTACAGTCAGCCCTTGCTAAACACTAACACTAGATGCTGCAGTACCTGCAGTACTTGCATTCTCCTCATAAGTGTGCCTAGTATCGGAGACTTCATTCCTGTCACTAGAATATCAAGAAGGGAGAGGTACTTCTTTGATCATGAGACACAACATTGAATCTGCACCTCTCTAGGAGAGAAGGTAAGGCCACATGGTAAGGCCACATGGTAAAGTACTGAGAGCAAACTCCTCCAACATGCAGGAAGCAGACTCCCTCCCACCTGGCCACGAGGCTGTGAATTCCACCAATCACGTCAACTGGAAAGCAGCTCTCTTCCCAGCCACACCTTGAGATGAGATCGCAGTCCTAGCTGACACTTTGATTATAGCTTTGAAAAGAGATCCTGAAGCATGGAACTGAGCAAAATCATATCTGCACTATCTGAACTCCTGACCCACAGAAACTATATGACTGAAGTTCGTCACTGCTTTACACAAGTTAGGGGTAGTATCATCTATGTAACAACAGAACTAATACAGATAATTTTATGCCCTTTTTCAAAACGTGAGGGTGTGTGTACGCGTGCATGCGTGTGTGTGTGTGTGTGTGCGTGTGTGTTTATGATGTGGTATGATATGGATATATATGGTGCATGCACATGAATATATGGGTTTGCCCACTCATGTACACAAATATAGAGGCCAGATAATCATGGCAAGTGTCTTCCTTTGTAGCTCTCTACCTTATTCCCTTGAGACAGGGTCTCTCACAGAGCCAGATTATTTTTCAGCTAGACTGGCTGACCACCAAACTCCTGGGACCCACTGTCTGATCTTCAATACTGGGGTTATAGGTAGATGCAGCCATGTCTAGCATTCCAGATGGATGCAGAGGACTCAAACTCGGGTCCTTATGTTTACACAGAAAGCAAAAAACTGAAGTCTTGAGAGGATAAGATCATAATTAACCAGAAGTCAAACTCAAATCTATGTTCAAACAAATTCTTTACAGTATCTTCAAAAAAAACCCTTTGAAATGGTAGATATTATATATGAACTAAGTTATAACGTAAGAAAATATAGAGACAGGCCCTGTTCCCGTTTGCCTTTAATTGCTGTGACAAAACACTCTGTCCCAGAAACAACTTGGAGAGGAAAGGGTTCATTTAACTTATGTCTCCCAGGCCACAGTTCATCTCTGAGGGAGCCCAAGGCAGGAACCTAGGACAGGAACCGGGAAGCAGCAGCTGAAGCCCAGGCCATGGAGGAGCGCTGCTGACTGGCTTGCTTTTCTGGCCAGTGCTCAGCCTGCTTATATAATACAGAACCAACACCCACAGTGGGCGGGGCCCTCCCACATCACCCAACAATCAAGAAAATGTCCCATAGACATGGCTACAGGCCAGTCCAATGGAGGCAATGTCCCAATTGAGGCTCCCTAATCCCAGGTGTGTCAAGTTGGCATTAAAGCTCTCCAGCACAGGTCCTTTCTGACTGATGGAGCTTCCAATTTAACTGGAGGAGAATATGTCTATGTAATAACAGGTTTTCTAGATTTCACTGGTCGATAGAGGAAAAGAAGGATGTTACTTTACTGACAAAACACACACACACACACACAAACGTGTGTGTGTGTGTGTGTGTATACACATATCGCTGATTCTTGTCCTCATCTGTTGAATTTTTAACTTGCTCACAGAAGAAATTTCTAGAACAACCCAGAGTATGTCTTATGTGTGTCACATGTGTCTGTCTCTGAGCACCAGAAGGTCTTTCTAGCCACTGTTGATATATCTGACGATTGTCAACTTAACCATATTAAGAAATGTCCAGTAGATTATACCGCAGAGTATCTCAAGGAGGGTGTTTCCAAATTAGAGCAGAAGGGCTCTGACCTAATGCATGGTTTAATGCATTATAGATTCAAACCTTGAACAGACTATTAAGAGGGCCAGCAAGATGATTCAGCAAGTAAAGGCACTTGCCATGAAGCCTGACAAGTTGAAGTCAATCTCCAGGACCTATATGGTGGAAGAAGAAAACTGACTCCCATAAATTGTCTGCTAGCCCCATACTCCAACCATAGTACATACATACTTCACACACACACACACACACACACACACACACACACACACAAACACACACACACATAGAATAAAATGCAATTAAATATTTGAATGTGCTATTAAGAGGAGCTGGAAATGTGGAAAGTGGGACCTAGTTGGAAGTAGGCCATTAGAGCATGCCCTTAGAGGACTACATCTTGCTGGTGTCAATTCCAGTCTACTTCATATCTACCCCTGTCACATACTCCCACCATAATGATATCTGCCCACCAAGAAACAGCCAAATAACCATGAACTGAATCCTCTGAATCTGTGAGTGAAAATAAATTCTCCCTTAAGTTGTATCCATCAGGCATCTTGTCAGTGATGATACTAGTTGGCCAACTCACCTCCACAGTAAGTTAAAATCAAAATAAGAGTAGAAGTAAGAAGTGTTCCAAAGACAACATAGCATGAATGTCAACAGACTATATATGAGAAAACTTAAGAAAAAACACTAAGAATATGAAGACTTGTGATAAAGAAGAGAGTCAAAATGAATGAGAGACAGAGAGAGAGAGAGAGAGAGAGAGAGAGAGAGAGAGAGAGAGAATAAATGAACACCCTAGAAGGTGTAAGAGAAAGTACAGTAAGACCATGGTCATTTAATGGATAAGGATGGTCAACACTCAATTTCTTTTCCATTCCAAATGAAAAGTCTAGACTGTCTGAACTAATGAAATCTCCCCAAGTACTTCCCCAAGTACTAATATTGTCTAGGGACACACATTTCCAGTACATATTCTAATCTTACTCAAGAGAAAATTTTCTGTTTCTAAGGAAAGATTTTCTAGCAATGCCCAAAGCAACATCCAACAACTGCCATTACCAGCCATCTTTCAGCCCTGAGTGAGGTCAACATTAGAAAGGTAAAATAAAACCAACTAGAGAAAGAGGAAGAAGAGTTCAAAAGAAAGAAAAGTCACAACTTAGGCATGCTCTGTTTACAACCTGCCTTCCTCCAGGCTCCTTATACTTTATTTTAAAAGTTTTTGCTTAAAATAATTTCTTGAAGAAAAAATATCTTTCTGACCAAAATGAAATTTATTTATTTATATATATATATATATATATATATTTTTTTTTTTTTAGCAAATCTAGACCCGTGACCCCCACCCTATCCCCCCACCCCACCCGAGCTCATGCTTCTGCCAAACATGCTTTTCATCTCTTTCTCAGTCTTTCTCAATTTCTCCATGTGGAAGTTGACTGTTTTGAGCAAAGTTTTCACTGCTTCAGTCAGTTTCTTTGATGCAGTCCTTTCTGTTGTTGTTGTGTTGTTGTTTCCAATATGCATCACTCCCAACTCTTGACAAAAGCTCAAGGGGCCATGCACAAGAAATACTTACAACTAGGTAATTGGCACTAGCATCCACAGATGAGGGATACCATTCGTCGTTTGTTTTTCTGGGACTGTGTTATTTCACTCAGCATGATGTCCTCTAGCTCATTTCCTGCAAAGCTCATGATGTCACTCTTTCTTTACTGCTGCATAGAACTCCATTGTGTAGATGTTACCACATTTCTCTATCCACTCATCAGTTGAGGGGCATTTGGGTTGTTCCAGCTCCTTGCTATTGTGAAGAGAGCTGAAATAAACATGGCCGTGCATGTATCTCTGCGGGGGGGTGAGTCTTGGGTACATGCCTAGGAGTAGTATGGCTGGATCAGATGGCAAGTTCATTCCAAGTCTTCCAAGGGTTTCCACACTGCTTCCATAGTGCCCTGAAAGAGTTTACATTCCCACCAGCAGTGGGAAGTGTTCCCCTTTCCCCACAACCTCTCCAGCACTTGGTATCATTTTTTTCTTGATCCTAGGCAGTCTTATTGGAGTAAGATGATATCTTAAAGTGGTTTGATTTGCATTTCCTTAATAATAGTGATGTTGAACACTTCTTAAGGTTTTCTCAGCCATCTAATTCCTCACTTGTGAAGTATCTGTTTCAGCTCTTTGCCCCATCTATTAAAATATGGTCATTTTGTTTCCTTCTTTGTTCTTGAGTAGTTTATATATTCTGGAAATCAATGCTTTGTCAGATGTTTCTGCAGTGAAGGTTTCTTCCCACTCTGTGGGATTTCTCTTCACTTCCTTGATTGTTTCTTTTGATGTACAGAAGCTTTTGAGTTTAATAAGGTCCCATTTGTCAATTGTCGACCTTAATTCTTGCGCAGCTGCTGTCTGATTTAGGAAGTCTTTTCCTATGCCTATGTCTTGTAGTCTGCTGCCCACTTTTTCTTCTATCGCCTGCAGAGTTTGGGGTATCACGTTGAGGTCTTTGATCCATCTGGAGTTGACTTTTATACAGGGTGAGAGGTAGGAGTTTAATTTCATTCTTCTACAAGTGGTCATCCAGTTTTGCCAACACCACTTGCTGAAGACGCTGTCTTTTCTCCATTGTGTCTTCTTGGCCCCCTTGTCAAATATGAGATGGCTGAAATTGTATATGCTCAGGTTTGGATATTCAATTTTGTTCCATTGGTTGACAGGTCTGTTTTCATGCCAGTACCAAGATGTTTTTATGACTATAGCCCTGTAGTATAGTTTGAAGTCTGGTATAGAGATCCCCCCTGTGTAGCTCTTTTTGCTCAGGGTTGTTTTGGCTATTTGGGGTCTTTTGTTTTTCCAAATGAATTTAAGGTCTTTTTTTTTCCAAGCCTGTGAAGAAACTCTTGGGGATTTTGATTGGGATTGTGTTAAATCTATACAAGAGTTTTGGTAGGATGGACGTTTTTACAATGTTAATTTTCCCAATCCATGAGAATGGGAGGTTTTTCCATCTTCTGATGTCTTCTTCAATTTCTTTCTTTAAGGGTTTAAAATTTTTGTTGTAGAGATCTTTGGTGTCTTCGGTTAGGTTTGTTCCTAGGTATTTTATTGTTTTTTAGGCTATTGTGAGTGGGAAGGTCTCCTTGAATTCTTTCTCCAGTTGCTTGTTCTTGGTGTAAAGAAAGGCCATTGATTTTTTTTTTTTAGGTTAATTTTGTATCCTGCTACTTTTCTGAAGCTGTTAATCATTTCTAGGAGTTTTCTGGTGGCATTTTTAGCATCCCTTAAGTAAACAATCATATCATCAGCAAATAGGGATAGGTTGACTTCCTCTTTTCCAATTAGTACTCTTTTAATTTTCTTTTCTTGCCTTATTCTTCTAGCAAGTGTTTCAAGCACTATATTGAAGAGGAATGGTGACAGGGGACAGCCTTATGGAGTTCCTACCTTTAAAGGGAATGTTTCTGTCATTTCCCCATTTAGGATGATATTGGCTGTGGGTTTCCTGTATATGGCTTTGATTACATTGAGGAATGATCCCGCCCAAAATGAAATTTATTTAAACGAATTCACATATTATGGGCAAGTTTGAAAAAAGCAAATGGACTTTCAGTATTAGGAGGTCTGTGTGCTGCTCCGTCACTGACTGCCCTACTGCCCATTTCTGCAGGTGACTTCATGTACCTGACTCTTCTCCTGTGCCTCCCATAACAGGACCATACCGTCTGCCTTAAATGTGAGTGGACACTCAGTCATGACCATGCAGTGCCCATGCTGTGTCTGAGTAAATCACAAGTTGCCAGCAATTTTCAAATCCTTTCCACTTGCCTCATCATTCACTATGGTGGCCTTCACCTAGACTCATTGGGGAGAGAGCTGTAGGAGCAGCACTCAACTCACAATTATAAGTAAACTACCTGCATAGCTGACTAATGCACCCATAAAAGACCCATAACTTTCTTCAAGGAAATAGTTTCTTTAGATTACTTAGTCCAAGATACCGAATTCCAAGGGATTGTGGCGCACGCCTTTAATCCTAGCACTTGGGAGGCAGAGGCAGGCGGATCTTTGTGAGTTCAAGGCCAACCTGGTCTACAGAGTGAGTTCCAGGACAGCTGGGGCTACAGGGAGACCCTGTCTCAAAAAAAACCCAAAAAAAAAAAAAAAAAAAAAAAAAAAAGAAATCCAAAGGTATGAAGAGAGAAGAACCACATCCTCTTCCAGTTAAAATATAGAAAGCCCCAGAATACATTACTCATTCACCCTAACAATGTGGAAATAGTGACTAACAGACAAAGCTTGTTATTTTTATTGGTTCCATCAGAGAGTCAAAAGATAATAAACTAAATTCCTAGTGCTGGCATTTCCCCTCCAGTAAAAGATAGGATGAGCCTTCACACACAGCAAGCATGGAATGTAGGGAGAGTCAGTGCCAAGGAAACGGGAAAGAAGCATGCTCAAGAAAAGGGAGAAAATAAAGCCTAAGCTGGGGAAGCAAATGAAGAGAGTGGCTCACTGCTCTACCTACTTCAGCTTCACACTGGAAAATTTTATACATAGTAGTACCGACAGAACTTGTAATGGAACTTCCAAACCATTGATAGTGACCTTTCAACAAGTAAAAAGAAGTGAAGGACATGTTCAAAGACCAGAAATAGGGATCCAAGAAGTAAGTTATCAAAAAGGGGAACCGGATTATACAAACAGGAAAATAAGCAGCTTGACACTAAACTTAAGCAAGAATCCACAGCACATGACTGAACCATGTTTGAGTTAACCAGGAATGTGGAGTACCATTCATTCTGGAATAAGATATACCAATAAGTCAGCAAAATCCACTGGCATATCATATTTGAACTTTCATAAGGCTTATGGCAGTCTCTCATGATGTTCATATGCATAAGGTGTATCTGTAGGAATAAATAGAAGCAAGAATTTCAAGAATCAGGCACTATAGAAACTTGAAAGAAAAAGTGAGCTCTAGTCTAAAGAGCTTCCAAGGAAGTGTCTAAATGGGAAACAGCTATTCAATTAAGGTAAGAAATTAACAGAATCACTGTCTGGATAACATGAATAACAATAGCAATACACTGGTGTTTAACTACATATAATGCTAAGCATTGTACTGTAGCTTTTCCTAAACAGTCTTTAGAAGTGCTAGTTTCCTTTGTACAAACAAGGAAACAGGTTCAGAGAGGTTCTGAACCTGTCCAAAATTGGGTCTCAGTCCAAGGGTAGTTCTCTTAAATGTTAAAAGCTGTCCTGAAGTAATGTACTGAGCCTGAATGAAGGCAGGCAACAGAGGGCAATGTGGAGAGAGCAGCATAACTTAATGTAACAGGAAGAAATACAAGAATAAGGCTGCAGTAGGAAGCCAGTAGTCTGTCAGGCTTGGATGGTGTGAACAAGACAAGCAAGGGGACAGGAGAGAAGATGTAGGACTTCTTGGATGTGGAACTGGAGAGAGGAAAGCAAGGTTGTTGGGATAAGTGAAGCAGTTTAAGAGATGGTATAATGTGACTTTCTTCTCACAAAGACATTTGAATTTTATTTCCATGTAATAGCAAACTCACTCTGCCTGACACCCTCAGTGTTGCTTGTGGAAATAAACAGACTCGTTGGTAGAGACTGACAGAGCTTATGTAATAAACACTTTGGCCCTCTCCTTAATAAATGTATTACTCCTAATAACTTTATAATTAAAACATTTGAGTTTTATCACAAATATGAAATTTTCATATTAATCAGCAAGGCAAAAAGATGAGGCTTAATTTTTTTAATATATACACTACTAATCTTTTCTTTCACTTATACTAATGCCACATTCAAACAATGGCAATTTACATAAACTTTAAACAGTAAAGATATTGCTATTAAATATTATTGTACCTAACTATACTAATTTTTCCAAATTTATTGTACACTGATGTGTGCTATTTAAGCAACAAATCTGGAATTTGAGGAAGCAATTAAAATTTATGAGTGCAAACAAAAAAGTTCAAAAGCAACAGAACCTTTTAAGTTTCTGTGATTAATTTACACAGATATTAATATAGCTAAGTAACCCACAGTGGCACTATAAATGGGGCACAAAATTATCACACTCATATGCATTATAAGTGTGTGCACATCACAAAAATGTGGGGTTAAAACAATACAAAGGAAATGTTTTTTCCTAAACCTATGGAAACAGTTGGTCACCCTGTAAGTCCCAGGAGAGTATAAAGTTTTTTGTCATTTATAAGCAGTCTCCTGCCTTAAATGTAAAATCATTGGCTTACACAGTGAATCATTATAAATCTCTCACAAGCTTTTAAACCAATCAGTCAAGCTTCGAATGCAGTGATTTGGAGAATCATAGCTCTGAGGCTTTGGGGCCTCACTATGCAAGGGTAATAAATGTAAATGATTTTGTAACTTGTAGAAACAGAGGTTAGTTCACTCTTTACCTCCCAAAGAGCAAGTGGGTTTGACTAAGGAGGTTTTCTGTGATCCTAGGGAAACGAAATCTATTATGTCATTTTCTTTCCTGAGTCCTGAGGAAAAGAATAACATAAAACGCAGTTAATCTGTTAAGCACGCAAAGCCTACTATATAGAAAACCGCCACTCAAAAAGCCTCAATTCTGTGTGTAATCTGCAGCTTACCCAGTGAGAAATGAGCCTTTCTAAAGCAACATTCAGTAAGTAGTACCACTTACCCAATTTCTCCTGCTTTGGGCAAGAGAATCTTCACAGTGATAGACTGTATACCTAATGTCATCATCATTCTAAAACAGAAGAAACCTGTTTGCAGTCTTCGAAAAATCATGCTCAAAATTTGAAGATAAATCTTATGCAGTTTGAATAATTTTTTTCAATTAGAGACTTAATTTCATGAAGAGAGCAAAAGTACTGAGAATAGTAGTGACATTTAAAAATGAAAATTATATCCGTATTATCATAGTTAATTAAAGCTTAATTACATACAACAAAACTGTACAATGATGTAAAGTAGGGTGTTAATTAGATTTATACTTTCTCTCACTAGAGCCCTGATGAAATGTCTTAATGCAAAATAGACAATAGCACCTTCCTCTTGTAGGTGTGGTCTGGATCTGATCTGCTGTCTTTTCCAGATTGACTTTGCATTCATGATCACATGTTCATGCCTGAGTGCCGACTCTAAGGTGTTACTGTCATCGTGTCAGAACAATGACCATTTAGCTTTCATTTTCTTTCTCAGTGTTCAGGTTTTAAATAAGTTTCTCTGGCTGACTTTAAGTCCCTTCTACTCAACAATGCTTTTTCAGGCCATCTGAACTTTCTGCATTCTTCATGTTCTTGTAAAATGGGCAGTTTAAAGATCTTATTATCAGAACTCCAAATTGACATCCAAAAGGCAAAGGGAATAGTCTGGGTACCCACAAAGTGGAGGAATATAGATAGCATGAAATATTCCAAGAGAAATGTCTCTCCATTGTGCATGCTCTCCTCTCCTCCCCTCTGACTAGGCAAGGCTCCTGGTTATCATCCTGTGTTCCACATCATGGAAGCTATACTGACAAAAGCAAAGGGCTAGAAATCTTGCTCATTTAAGCAATGATTTCCATTCACCCAGGAGGAGAACCTTTGTAGATGTGCGGGAAATTGGCTGAAAGGAGACACTGTGGACCCTGTTGGATCTAAACTAGAGGTAGATGTGTGTGGTATGAACATACACCATTCTTTCTGATGTATACATTCTTCTTTTTCTGTTTTCTTTCTTTTTTCCTTTCGTCTTCTTTTGCACTCCAGGCAGAAAAGCATGCTAGGCAAGCGCTCTATCACTGAGCCAAACACATCCGGCCCTATACATTATTCTTGATATGCTTCTAAAACTATATTACATCACATGTCAATGTAGAGAAGCTAGTCAGGCATGAGGTAAATCTTCACTCCTGTAGAAAAATCAATACAACCTATGCCCAAACAAGTTTTATTTGAAAATGTGTTACTATGATTGATTTAAAAAGATTGATAATGAAAAATAACTAATTAAAAAATCAGAAATTAACTAAAATTGCTTCAAAATGTAATTTTGTGGAAGACAGAAAATTTAAGAATAAGAATATTTTGGGGGCTGGAGAGATAGCCTAGCGGTTAAGAGCACCGACTGCTCTTGTAGAGGACCCAGGTTCGATCCCCAGCATCCACATGTCAGCTAAGAACCGTCTGCAACTCCAATTCCAGGAGATCTCCAGTTCCAGGGGAATCTGAGACCCTCTTCTGACCTCCGCGGCATTGCACAACATGGTTGCACAAACCTACATGCGGAGAGTACATTCATACACATACAAAAATAAATAAATTTTTTTAAAAAAGAATATTTCGTGGTGGCGCACGCCTTTAATCCTAGCACTTGGGAGGCAGAGGCAGGCGGATCTTTGTGAGTTCAAGGCCAGCCTGGTCTACAGAGTGAGTTCCAGGACAGCTGGATCTACAGGGAGACCCTGTCTCGAAAAGACCAAAAAAAAAAAAAAAAAAAAAAAAAAAAAAAAACTCCAACAGAATTCAAAAATCATCATTGGACTGGCAATACATTTTGGCGATGAATGTTTATGTAAGGCTCCGAGTTTGATCCACAGCACTTCAAAAGAAAAAATCTTTCTACATTGGTAAAAAATGCTTATTGATATATGAATAGTTGTTGATTCCATTGTTAATTATAGCTTTTAATTTCAAAAAGTGTTTTTCTTAAATTATATAAAGTATTGTCATAAAATATTGGCAATAACCTGGCCTTGTGGCACAGCTCCTTTAAACCCAGCACTCAGAGAGGGAGAGGGCAGGTAAATCTCTGTAAGTTCAAGGCCACCTAGTCTATAGAGAGCGAGTTCCAGGATGGTTGGGGCGACAAGGGGACCCTGTCTCGAAAAGACCAAAAAAAATTTTGACATTCACAAAAGATCAATAATATACAATTACAGAAAAAGCTATCCACTCTGATTTCCCAAATAGTTTTAAGAAAAAAGTAATTCAAATGGAAGGAAGATTATTGCGATTAAATATGAGGAAAACATGTCAGCACTGTGGCATGTGTCTGTAAAGGGGTATAGTAATACAACGGATGCGCTTAGAAGAGGGTATAGGTAAGACAACGGGATGTGCTTAGAAGGGGGTATAGGAAACACAGATGTGAAAGTAGGAGACATGATGCGTTAGAAGGGGGTATAGGAAAGAAAATGGGATGTGCTTAGAAGGGGGTATAGGAACTGGAGGCTAGAGAGGAGCAACGGGATGTGCTTAGAAGGGGGTATAAGAGAAGACAATCGGGATGTGCTTAGAAGTGGGTATAGGAAAGACAATGGGATGCACTTAGAAGGGGGTATAGGAAGACAAATGGATGTGCTTAGAAGGGGGTATAGGAAAGAAATGGGATGTGCTTAGAAGAGGTATAGGAAGACAATGGGATGATCTTAGAAGGGGTATAGGAAAAGACACAGGATGCGCTGAGAACGATGGGATGAATGGTGAAACTACAGCAATGTATCTGGACACTCATTTGAGCACCTTGATTGAACAGACAACCGTCCACCCCCCACTGGATTTGGCTGTAGGGTTTGGGCCAACAGCCTGCAGATTGGTTTTGCATGAAGGATGCTTGTACTCATGGATTATCACTTATAGCTAAAAATGAAAAAAAAAACTGAGAGAAAGATGCAGGACAGTTATGGCAGAATGCATGTTCTGGGATGGGGTGGGGGTGGCGGGGGAAGGGAAAGGGAAATAAACCTGAACTGAATTGGAAAAAATGTATGAAATGCACAAAGCATCAATAAAAATTAAATTAAAAAAAAAAAAAGAAGAGGGTATAGGTAAGACAACAGGATGTGCTTAGAAGGGGGTATAGGTAAGACAACAGGATGCACTTAGAAGGGGGTATAGGAAAGACAACGGGATGCACTTAGAAGGGGGTATAGGAAAGACAATGGGATGCGCTTAGAAGAGGGTATAGGTAAGACAACGGATGCACTTAGAAGAGGGTATAGGTAAGACAACAGGATGTGCTTAGAAAGGGGTATAGGAAAGACAATTGGATGCGCTTAGAAGGGGGTATAGGAAAGACAATAGGATGTGCTTAGAAGGGGGTATAGGTAAGACAACGGGATGCACTTAGAAGAGGGTATAGGTAAGACAACAGGATGTGCTTAGAAGGGGGTATAGGTAAGACAACGGGATGTGCTTAGAAGGGGGTATAGGAAAGACAACGGGATGTGCTTAGAAGGGGGTATAGGTAAGACAACAGGATGTGCTTAGAAGGGGGTATAGGAAAGACAATGGGATGCGCTTAGAAGGGGGTATAGGAAAGACAATGGGATGTGCTTAGAAGGGGGTATAGGAAAGAAAATGGGATGTGCTTAGAAGGGCTATGGGAAAGACAATGGGATGTGCTTAGAAGAGGGTATAGGAAAGAAAATGGGATGTGCTTAGAAGGGGGTATAGGAAAGACAATGGGATGTGCTTAGAAGGGGGTATAGGAAAGAAAATGGGATGCGCTTAGAAGGGGGTATAGGAAAGAAAATGGGATGCGCTTAGAAGGGGTATAGGTAAGACAACGGGATGCGCTTAGGAGAGGGTATAGGAAAGACAACCAGATGTGCTTAGAAGAGAATTTAGAGGGAATGGAGAGATGTAAAGAGCATTATCTGCTTTTGCAGAAGACCCAGGTTTGAATCCTAGCACCCACATAGCAGCTAACAACCATTCATAACTCCAGTTCCAGGGGATCCAATGCCTTCTTCTGACCTCTGTGGGCACTGAATGACACAGGTGCACTTATATACATACAGTCAACAAATTCATACTCATAAAATAATTGTGTTTACTTTTAAACCTAATTTATTTTCTTTTTTAATAATGTTCTTTTTATTGACAT
Organism: Rhizomys pruinosus; assembly: GCA_009823505.1. Classification (NCBI taxonomy): domain Eukaryota; kingdom Metazoa; phylum Chordata; class Mammalia; order Rodentia; family Spalacidae; genus Rhizomys; species Rhizomys pruinosus. The sequence continues at coordinate 1,507,019 of VZQC01000106.1, read as the reverse complement.
TTTGTATATTTCATACATCATTTTTCAGTCCAATCTGGATATATTCCCCTCTCCTTGCCCTTCCCCCCACCTCAGTTTATGCATTTTGCTATACATGTCTTGCGTCTTTCTCTCAGTATTTCCAAGGATTTTTTTTCTGCAAAGGCTTGTTGTTTTGAGCAGAGTTTAACTGTATCAGTCAGTTCTTTGACCCAGTCCTTATGTTGTTGTTCCCTCCCCTTTGTATTGCTCCAAATTATGCCTCTTTATTTTTTTTTCACATAAATTTATTTATTTATTTATTTTTAACAAATCTAGACCCGTGTTCCCGCTCATTCCCCCACCCCGCCAGAGCTCATGCATTCTGCCAAACATGCTTTCCATCTCTTAGTCTTTCTCAATATTTTCCATCGGGAAGTTGACTGTTTTGAGCAGAAGTTCACTGTTTCAGTCAGTTCTTTGATGCAGTCTTTTCTGTTGTTGTTGTTGTTTCCAAAATGCGTTATGCCCAACTGCTTTGGACAAAAGCTCAGGGGGCCCTACACAAGAAATGCTTACAATTGGGTAATTATGCCTCTTTAAATAACACATATGTATCAAAATTATGACCTTTGGGAATAAACTGTATGTGAATTCCAAAATGTGTTTGGGTTTCACTTTTTTCCTTTTAATTTTATATTACTCTAGAATATGAATACATATCTCCCACCCCTATACAGTAATTACAATGCCCGAATATAAGTGGTAGGTCAATTCTAGACCCCATTAAGAGATTTACATTATATTGGCACAGTTGCTTTCAGATACAAAGAAATATAATGATAAAGTTTCTCAGTTTGCCTGTTGGGGATTTGGTGTCAGCATCCACATATGAGGGAAAACATTCACCTTTTTATTTCTTGGACTGTATTACTTCACTTAGCATAATAGCTTCGAGTTCCATCCATTTACCTGCAAAGTTCATGAGGTTATCTTTCTTTACTGCTGCATAGAACTCCATTGTGTAGATGTACCACATTTTTGTTATCCAGTCATCTGTTGAAGGGCATTTGAGTTGGTTCCAGCTCTTCACTATTGTGGAGAGAGCTGTAATAAACATAGCTGGACATGTATCTTTGTAGTAGGATGAGTCTTATGGGTATATACCCAGGAGAAGTATGACTGGGTCAGGCGGTAGACTCATTTTGAGTCTTTTAAGGATTCTCCACTCTGCTTTCCATAGTAGTTGTATGAGTTTCCACCAGCAGTGGATGAGTGTTCCCCTTTCCCCACAACCTCTCCAGCATTTGGTGTCTTTTGTTTTCTTGATCTTAGCCAGTCTTATTGGAGTAAGACGATACCTTAGAGTGGTTTTAATTTGCATTTCCTTAATTTTTAAAAATTTTTTAAAATTTTAAACATTTGAACATTTTTTAAAATGTTTCTCGCTGGATGTGGTGACGCACATCTTTAATCCTAGGACTCAGGAGGCAGAGTCAGGTGGATCTTTGTGAGTTCAAGGCCAGCCTAAAGAGTGAGTTCCAGGACAGCTGGGGCTACAGGGAGACCCTATCTCAAAAAGACCCCAAAAAAAGTTTCTCAGCCATCTTTACTTCCTTATTAGTGAAGTCTGTTCAGCGCTTTACTCCATCTTTGGAGTAGGTCATTTGTTTTCTTACTTCCTTGTTTTTTAAGTAGCTTATATATTCTGGATGTTAATGTTCTGTCAGATGTATCAGTGGTGAAGGTTTCCTCCCACTCTGTGAGTTTTCTCTTCACTTTCTTGATTGTTTCTTTAGCTGTACAGAAGCTTTTGAGTTTGATGAGGTCCCACTTGTCCACAGTTGACCTTATTTTCTGTGCAGCTGCTGTTTGGTTTAGAAAGTCTTTTCCTACACCTATGTCTTGTAGGTTGCTGCCAACATTTTTTTTTTCTGTCACCTTCAGGGTTTCGGGTTTCAGGTTGAGATCTTTGATCTACTTGGAGGGGGTTTGTTTGTTTGTTTGTTTGTTTGTTTTTTGTACAGGGTGTGATGTAGGGGTTTAATTTTGTTCTCCTACAAATGGTGATCCAATTTTGCCAACACCATTTGCTGAAGTTGCTATCTTTCCTCCATTGAGCATTTTTGGCCTCTTTGTCAAATATAACATGGCTGAAGTTATATGAGCTCAAGTTTGGATCTTCAATTTTGTTCCATTGGTCGATGGGTCTGTTTTTGTACCAGTACCAGGCTGCCTTTATGACTATAGCCCTGTAATATAGCTTGAAGTCTGGTACGGTAATCCCCCCTATATTGCACTTCTCACTCAGGGTTGCTTTAGCTATTCGGGGTTTTTTGTTTTTCCACATGAATTTAAGGATTTTTTTCCAAGTCTGTGTAAAAGCTCATGGGGATTTTGATTGGGATTACATTGAATCTGTATATTAATTTGGGTAAAGGGGACATTTTTACTATATTAATTTTTCCAATCCATGAACATGGGAGGTCTTTCCATCTTTTGATGTCATCTTCAATCTCCTTCTTCAGGGTTTTAAAATTTTTGTTGTAGCGGTCTTTGGTGTCTTTGGTTAGGTTTATTCCCAAGTATTTTTTGAGGCTATTATGATTGGGAAGGTCTCCTTATATTCCTTCTCCAGTTGCTTATTGTTGGTATAATGGAAGGCTACTGATTTTTCTAGGTTTATTTTGTATCCTGCCACTTTACTGAAATTTTATAATCATTTCTAAGAGTTTTCTGGTGGAGGTTTTAGCATCCCTTAGGTCAACTATCATATCATCTGCAAAAAATGGATAGTTTGACTTCCTCTTTTCTGATTAGTACTCCTTTAATTTCCTTCTCTTATCTTACTGCCCTAGCAAGCATTTCAAGCTGGGTTCCCAACTTTAAGGGGAATGCATCTATTTTTTCTCCATTCAGGATGATGTTGGCAGTGTGTTTGTTGCATATGGCTTTGATTATGTTGAGGAATGTTCCTTCTAGTCCAATTCCCAATTCCCTCTAGGACTTTAAGCATAAAGGGATGTTGGACTTTGTTGAAGGCTTTTTTAAGAGGTTGTAGAATGTGTTTTCCTCTAACTCCTCCACCATCAAAAAAATTGAATAATTTTCTAAAAGTAAAAGCTCAAGTGATAGCTCACAGAACTCGCCACAGTTGTTCAGCATTGCACTATTACTGTTTGGGGTTTTTTGGCATGTTGACATGGAAAAATTAACTCTAGTATTTTTCACTACAAAATTATGTTTCAGATAACAGCAAACTGCATTTACATAAGATGATAAAGGAGATGAAAAATCTCAGAGGCCAAGTGATACCACAGCCATTCTGACATCCACAGTGTAATGCATTCCTCACATATTTGTGGTGATGTTCATGACAACAAACCTCTAACCCTGCCAGTTACACACAAGATTATCACAGAAACTCATATGCAGTACATCACAGTTAACAATAACAGTTAATAACCATTACAATGGTTCATGTATTTACTATTTACATTTTTTTGTCTTTTTTAAATTCATTAATTGATGTTTTGTGTATTTCATATATTATTTGTCATTTCTGTTCAGGTATATTCCCCTATCCCTTTCCCCCACCCCACCCGACTCCATCCTAGATCATGCATTCTTCCATAATTGTCCTACATCTTTCTGTCTTTTTTTATGCTTAGGAATTCACATTTTCCTCCATTAATTTCATATTACTCTAAAATATGGATACATACTCTCCACCCATATACAGTAATTACAGAGTCTGAAAATAATTGGTGGGTGGATTCTAGAGCCCATTGAGAGATTCACATTATACCAACATAGTTGCTTTCAGATAAACAAAAATATAACCATACTGTCATTCACTTTGTCTTTCGTCTGGGGGATTTCTCTTATTCACAAATAAGGGAAACCATTCTCTGTTTGTCTTTCTGGGACTATGTTACTTCACTCAGTATAATGGCTTTGAGCTCCATCCATTTACCTGCAAAGTTCATAATGCCATCTTCCTTTACCGCTGAATAGTACTCCATTGTGTAGATGTACCACATTTTTGTCATCCACTCGTCTGTTGAGGGGCATTTAGTTCCAGCTCTTCACTATTGAGAAGAGAGCTGCAATAAACATGGATGTGCATGTATCTTTGTGGTAAGATGAGTCTTTGGGGTATATACCCAGGAGTGGTATGACTGGGCCAGGTGGTAAGCTCATTCTGAGTCTTTTAAGGTTTCTCCACACTGCTTTCCATAGTGGTTGTACAAGTTTCCACCAGCAGTGGATGAGTGTTTCCCTTTCCCCACAACCTCTCCAGCATCTGTTGTCTTTTGTTTTCTTGATCTTAGCTAGCCATACTGGAGTGAGATATCTGAGAGTGGTTTTAATTTGAATTCCCTTAATTATTAATGATGATGAACACTTTTTAAGATGTTTCTCTGCCATCTTTAATTCCTTACTGGTGAAGACTCTGTTCACCTCTTTACTCCATTGTTTGAGTAGTTCATTTGTCTTCTTACTTCTTTGTTTTTTGAGTAGTTTATATATTCTTGATGTTAATGCTCTGTCAGATGTGTCACTGGTAAAGATTTTTTCCCACTCTGTGGGTTTTCTCTTCACCTCCTTGATTGTTTCTTTAGCTGTACAGAAGCTTTTGAGTTTTATGAGGTCCCATTTGTCAACTGTTGACCTTACTTCCTGTAAGGCTGCTGTCTGATTTAGAAAGTCTTTTCCTACACCTATGTCTTATAGGTCTTTTTGAGACAGGTTCTCCCCAGCTGTCCTAGAATTCACTATGTAGACCAGGCTGGCCTTGAACTCACAAAGATCCACCTGCCTCTGCCTCCTGAGTGCTGGGATTAAAGGCATGCACCACCATGCCAGCAGTTACATATTTGTCTGTATTTAAGAACATATTCCTCTATTTACGGAAAGGTTGGATGTTGTGTTATTCTGGCAGCAGCTTCACACATATGTAAGACATATCTCCTGATTGCATCATTTTCCATTGTTCTTGATTTAATCTCATGTTGTGCTGCTCATCATGCCCTAGAACCAAAGGGCTAAGCCATATATATATATATATATATATATATATCACATAGGTATGCAGTAAGCTATACTACTTAAGTTTGTGTAAGTACACTCTATGATGTTCACACAATGCCTTAGTTGCCTCAAGACACACTTCATAGAACATTTCTCCTTAATTAACTTCATTAACATAAACAAGGTTGTGTTTGTACTATTGCTCAAAGTTACACATGTACTAAATATCACACTAAAGTTTTATGTCAATGAATTGAGCTTTATATTCCTTGGTCAAGTTTCAAGCTATGATTATGTACAATGGTTCATTTATATAGTTAATTGGTTAACTTTATTTGTTCATTTGAATTATTGTTCCTATAAAGCTAAAAAATGTAATCTTGAAAAAACTAAGCCATAATATCACAGAGCTGATATTTCAACAGTAACATGCATCAGGTAATAAATAGCTCCCTTTGATCATTGTTTTTAAGTCTCTTGAACCATGCTTTGATTAGTTCTATTTAATATTTAACATCTGGTTAGTCAATTTCAATCTGCAGAAAACACTGCTGGAAAAATTCTGTGCTGACTAAATACATTTATAATACTACAAAGCTGACATGTAATTGATTTTAGTTCCCATAAAAAGATTATGTTAACTTTCCTTAATCTATATATTTGTATTTTGTGCAGCCTACAGAATTCACACTAGGGATACTAAATTTTTATTTCCTATCAATATTTTATGTAAAATTGATAGGATTATATTTTAGTCTAAGTACCACTTTCCAATTGTTCCCTTGAAAAGGAAATAACATACTGAAAACAATTACTGCACAGCAGTAGCACTGATACAACAGAGCTTTCCTGGGCAGCTGCACTGCTTCTAATCATGGATAGACACCCAGCAGCATTTCTTAGAAGCTGGCAGACCCTAGAAAGAGTTTTAGATTCTTCTTAAAATATGAAAGTTTTTATTTCTCAAGTCTAGTGTATTCTGCTTTTATTTTGGCTGTTACTATTATCTAATTTTAGGAATTAGAAATTTATCTCATCACTAAATAAAAAATAATTACAAAGAGTTATTTAAGTCAGTGTTTTAATAATTAACCAATTAATCCTATTAGATATTATTGCATATTAAAATATGAAGATATACAAAAATTTTCATTAATAGCCATTTTTAGGTAGGCCATAAAGTCTATAAAAGTTTGGTTTTACCTTCAGAACACTGGCTGTACTGGCAGAGACATTTATTTAAATAAATGAAAATTTTTTGTCTATTTGATTTAAGATAAGCATCATATTGAAAGCATTATGTTTTCTCTTAATTTCAGGTTTCAGTTTTTCTTTGTCTATGGAAAAGAGGCTAAAATCAAAATACATTATAAAAATTATAATGACAAAGTCCAAGTCTAGATTCTTTCTCTAATCTTTTTCCACATATAATCCATCATTTTAATTATAACAAGCCAAGAGTCGCTAATTATGCAAAAAATTACTAAAAGTATTCAGAGAGTAATAAAATGTCTTACTAAAGAAAAAAATCATCAAAAATCATGATATCTGGCAGTAAATACACTAAAGAAAATAAAGATTTTCCTGTAATTACTGTGGGTAACTTTCCCAACTCTAGCCCGGTCTCCACATGTCTGCAATAAGCCACAATTTCTGCCACCTCTTAGGCATCCAGTGACTGAGCCATTTCCATGTGCCTGATAACTGGCTGGCTGTAAATAACATTGTGCTTGATGAACCTTCATGGATAGAGCACAATGAAATTGTATGTAGAATGAGCCACTGGCTTTTAAATGCACAAGATGCTAATTTTTTTTTTTTTTTATTTATTATTTCTGTATGTGTATCAATGTACTGTCTGCATGCAGGTCTGTGCACCCGTGTCGTGCAATGCCGCGGAGGTCAGAAGAGGGTCTCGGATTCCCCTGGAGCTGGAGTTCTCCTGGAATTGGAGTTTCAGACGGCTCTCGGCCGCCATGTGGGTGCTGGGGATCGAACCCGGGTCCTCTGTAAGAGCGGTCGGCGCTCTTAACCGCTAGGCCATCTCTCCAGCCCCACAAGATGCTAATTTAAAGGGAATTGATACTAATTGGTTGTTTAAATTCAGCATACTCTTTCTTCTAATATAATATGTTATGTTCATCAAAATGAATTTAGTTGTATTGCTAAAATAAAACTGAAAAACTGATTTTTGCTTTAAGGAATTCGTCATTTGTTCTAAGTAGGAAGCAACAGAAAGTTTTGAAGACCAAAATGATAATACCGAGCAGAGCATGATGGTGCAGGCCTTTAATCCCAGCACACGGGAGGCAGAGGCAGGGGGTCTCTGTGGGATACGGGAGGCCACAGAAGCACCTGGTCTACATAGTTGCTATAGGGAAATCTTGCCCACCCCTCAAAAAAGTGGTTGGACCAAAAGTAAACCACAGAATAAAGAATGGATTTTTTTCCCCAAGGTGAGGACTGATCCCAGAGCCTTGAGCTTGTTAGGCAAGTGCTCTGCCACTGAGCTAAATCCCCAGCTCCAAGAATGGATTTTTCACACTTTGTCAAAATAGGTTCATCACTTATAATAAATCCTCCCTCTCATTCAGGATGCTGAAAACGGGGGGGGGGGGTAATTCAGGAAATCTATCTTCCATTAAGTTGTATTGTAAACTTAAAATTTTTCTAAAAACATAAAGCTATGCTTTAGAAAGTAACTGGATTCTGCACACATATCTTGGCAGTACCATTTAATTAGTTTGGTCAAAGAGGTGTGAGCCAAAAGAGAAAGAGTTCTTAAGGCTGTCTCCAAGAACTTTGAGGACTTAAGAATGCTGCACTAGAGATATTTTTTAGACATTAGCTTAACCTGGAAAGATGGTTAATTCACTGGTCTGGAGTCTAGGAAACCAATAGAAACTATGGTACCTATTAAACATGATCAGCTCATGAAATCTCACCCTCCTCAAAAGTTTACCAACATGCCTGGGGAAAAAGTTCAAAACATTCAAAAAGCACATAAATGGTTAACCAATTCAGATATTTGGACAGGTATTATACTTACCTAAACTACAATGACTGTCTATTAAGTCACAGTTCAACTGTCACTTAACTTGCTTATAAACCTCAAAAGAGGAGGAAAATGGGCTGAGTAGATGGCTCCATGAATAAAGTCACTTACCACCAAGTCTGATGACCTGAGTTCATTACCCTGAACCCACAATGGTGGAAGGAGAGAACCGACGCTTGACAGTTGTCCTCTGACCGCTACATGTGTGCCACAGCATGTGCACACCCACTCACACACAAATAATAAATAAACGTTATCACATTCATTAAAAGAGCAGGAAACAAAAGAAAATGGGCATTTTTGTTTATAATTGACAAACTAAAAAATTGTATATATTTACTATGTGTACATTGATTTAAAATGTATATATGAAAAAATGTATATATGGGAGCTGGAGAGATAGCCTAGCCGTTAAGAGCACCGACTGCTTTTGCAGAGGACCTGGGTTTGATCCCCAGCACCCACATGGTGGCTAAGAACCATCTGTAACTCCAATTCCAGGAGAACTCCAGTTCCAGGGGAATCCGAGACCTTCTTCTGACCTCTGTGGCATTGCACAACACGGGTGCACAAACCTACATGCAGACAGTACATTCATACACATACAAAAATAAATAAAATTAAAAAAATAAAATGTATATATGACAAAATGCTAAATGAAGCTAAGCAGCATGTTAACTCATATACTTACCATTCCATTGTAAGAACACTTAAAAAATATTCTCACCCTTCTCCAGGATGGATCAGAGAGTAAAGGACCCAACCCAGCACAGATCACAGAGCAAAGGACCCACCTCCAGGATGGATGAGAGAGTAAAAGGACCGGCCTCTAGGATGGATCAGAGAGTAAAGGACCTAGCTCCAGGATGGATGAGAGAGTAAAAGGAACGGCCTCTAGGATGGATCAGAGAGTAAAGGACCCACATCCAGGATGGATGAGAGAGTAAAAGGAACGGCCTCTAGGATGGATCAGAGAGTAAAGGACCCATCCAGGATGGCTGGAGAGTAAAGAACTCGTCTCCAGGATGGATCAGAGAGAGAGAAGAGAAAAAAAAGAAAAACAGAATCAGTAGAATGAATATCTATCTACCTGCCTACATATATATGTGTATGTATATGTATATATATATATATATATATATATGTGTGTGTGTGTATGTGTATATATATGTGTGTATGTGTATATATGTATATATATAAAGAAATATTCTCTTAGCGATTTGCAAAAATACAAAGGGAGCAAGCATTTTTACAGTTATAGTCTTTTTGACATCTTGTGGGAGTTTTCTGGAAGTATATAAAATGGCAAATATATTTGCAGTAATTCCATTCCATTTTAACAATATTTATTGAGCATTTGTGATGGGATGGCTTCCAAGGGACCTACAAATTAAATAGAAGCCCCATAAATTTTGAAAAAAAAATATAAAATATTATGGCTCTCAAGATACCTATAGTCTAAAGGGGGAAATATACACAAAATAGGACAAACGATTCAAAAGCAGTAGTTTTTAAACTTACATGTGCATAAGAATCTCAGCATCCAACTCCAGAGATTGTTTTGGTAGATCTAAAATGAGGCCTAGTGTTTCAAAAACTCCATGTGATTTTAATAAAGATAGTCTGTAACCCTATAGGACTAACTTTCAAAAGTGCACACAGTAAAAATGATCTTTAATAATTTATAGCATTGTGTGTCTAACCCAGACCTAGGGTGCAGGCATCCTATCCCTTGAGATCTGGGTAAAATTAGCTCAAATTCTAAAACCTGGTCTTATAGAAGTCTGAGGACTTTTTAAAGATTTCTATGTAATCTAAGAAACTAACTTTGGGTCTTAATCTCTCAGATTCATACTTCCACACCTACTGTTTCCTGCATAGATTTTATGAAGATGTAAAGTAAGCTCCTTCCATAATCAACCTGTCTTACAGAGAGGGGAAGGTGTTAGTGAAGAGAAAAAATTTTATGAAAGTTTTTTGGGTTAAAGTTGAGGGAAAGAATGTTAGACACTGTGAAAACAATTTTAATTTAAAGTTCAGCATCAGGCATCACATACCTTACTGGCTCCCACAAATCAGAAAATTTACTGTCTTTAAGCTACTTTAATTACATTTTACAATATCTGTAAAGCAGGAATGAATGATACATAAAAATCAGTTTTTCATGCAATACTGAAATATCAGATCATTCTCTGGAACTGTTCTTTCTTAAGATAATAGAAATGAGCTACTGTGATTCTGTGGTCTTGAAGAATAGATGCCATTTTCAGACCCTTTTATCCTTCAGGTTCTCTGGTTATATGGGTAGTTATTACTGTTTGCTTAGAACTTTTCTCTAAGGCTCCCTAAAATAACGTATTTACATATGATATGAGCTCAGCTCAAAACTTGCAGCAGTAAGCAATTCATTTAAAATTTTGGGACCTGGGAGACTAAACAGGAAGCCAGAGGAGCCGTATGCTATGGAACTGCTAAATCAACAAAGGATAATTTCAGAAGGTTGTCAGAGAACTTTGTACATACAATGCCCATTTCAGACTAATTTACAGTACCCAAGGCAAGGGAGGAAAAGTCTCCAGGCACCTCTCTATGATATGGATAATACCTCACCCTGATCCAAGAAGTAATATAAAGTTACACTGTACATAAAAATATAAACACAAACTACACAATCAAATTCAGTTATACATCAGTGATCTGCATAATGTGATAATGTGTTCTTATACTTAAAGTAGTTAGATCAGAAGAGAGAGAGAGAATCCTTAGGAAGAGCTCCACAGAGGAGCAGAGATTTGGAGCAGGGAAAGGATGGGCACATATTTGTAAAGAGAAATGGAGGGTAAGAGTGGAAGTTGATGAAACAGTGGTGGAAAATGATGAGGATATTAACCAGATTGGAGCTGTGTGCCCATCTGTGTGCCACTGGCAATGAAGACAGATAGTCTGGATAGACTCAAGTGGCTCATGAGAAATGTTAAGTGTAATTTCAAGCACACGATTAAGAGACGAATGGTGATTATTTGGGAGCTTGGGGAAGATTCAATTCAAAATAAAAAATAGATTAACTTAATTTTAAGAAGAAAGTTGAATAGTGTTTAAAGGCAGAGAGTAGACTATATAGGCACCTCAGTGAGTAAAGGATAAGTGAATACATTATTCCATATGATAATAGAACACATTATTTGCCAGACAGTTGAGAGAGTAGCTTTACAAATGCTCATTTATTTATCTCCCTTGTGGATCTGTTTGTAAAAGTAGTGATATGGCCATCCTGAGACTTGAGTATGCAGTGGTTAGGTCAGGGCCTTGCCAGGACCACCTGAAGCACAGGTAGGAGCTTCAGCCAGGCAGATTTTAGGATAGATCTACTCTTGGGTTGCTGGATAATTGATTCATTGGTTTGTGGCTGGGTGCAGTGGCCCTGCTTTCTGGGACCAAACAAGGGCCTGTTAAACCCTTGTCGGGTGTGGCTGTCTGGGCAGAGTTACCCTTTGCCCTGATAGCCAGTAATAAAACAGGGCCTGTCAACATTGTGAGACTCAAGTGCACAGTGGTTAGGTCAGGGTCTTTCCAGGACCACCTGAAGCACAGAGTACCAGGGCAGTCAGGCATACCTCACCACAACCAACTGGAATTACTGAGAGAGTGTCCGAGTGGATTTTTTTGGAGAACCTTCAGAACAGAAAGGGAAGAGTGAATTAGACTTCCAATATATAAACAAAATTGAAAGCCTGAAACCTAGACAAGTCAACACTCCATAAACAAGGAGGAAAAAAAGGCATCTGAAGGAGGCAAACAAAGCAAGCCTTCAACACAGTGAAAAGACATTTCTGATTCGCATCAGAATACAGGCAAAAAAAGGGAAACCCACATGCCAGGGACATGACAAAGGGACAACATGGGAAAGGTGCAGGATAATTCCACACCAAGCTCTACCAACCCTGTAGGAGACTGCTAAAGTGGGATCCACCTGGAGGTGACCCAAGAAACAGATCTTAGAGGAACAATTGCAGACCTATTCCAAGAAATTAAAGAATATAAAGAAGAAGTCAGAGAACTAAGCAGAGAGAATGAAAAACTTAAGAAGGACCTAGAGGGAGACAATGACAAACTTTGGAAAGAACTAAAGGGAGAGAATGACAAACTCCGGAAGGAAGTGGAAACACTGAAAAAGGAAGGCAACCAGTGAAGTAAGGAGCACCAAGAGAAGATTGAGAAGCTCTGAAAGGAAGTGGAAATACTAAAGAAATCAAAGGATGAAATGAAAAAGGAAATAGAACACTCATCTAATCAAAAAATCAAAAAAGGAATGCCAAAGCCTCAGAAATAGAATGGAGGAAGCAGAACAAGGAACATCAGACCTGGAAGATAACACAGAGCAAATAAAAAACTCAAATAAAGATTATGAAAAATTTTAAAATACACAAAAGTGGAACAACCAAGAAATATGGGATACTATGAAAAGATCAAACCTCTGCATCATAGGAATAGAGGAAGGAGAAGAACCTCAAGAGAATAGTATTGATCAGATCTTCAACAGAATAATAGATGAAAATTTCCCCAAACTAAAAAAGACAAAGTCATACAAATACGAGAAGCACATAGAACTCCAAACAGACAAGATCAGAAAAGAAACTCCCCACACCATATCATAGTTAAAATGCTAGACGCCCAAAACAAAGACAAAATTCTGAAAGCCACAAAAGAAAAATAAGTCACATATAATGGGAAATCAATCAGAATTACAACTGACTTCTCAGTGCAAACCATGAAAGCAAGAAGAACATGGAAAAAAGCATTCCCAGTGTTAAAGGACTGTGGATGCCAACCCAGATTACTATACCCAGCAAAAATGTCAATTAGAGTTGGAGAAAGAAAAATCTTCCATGACAGAAACAAGATGATAGAATACATGTCTGGAAAACCAACTCTTCAGAAAATACTTGAAGCAATTCAAAGGGCAGAAGAGAGGAGCAACTATCCCCAAGCACCTAGAAAGAGAAATTAATAAAAACATAACTGCAGAAGTAGAAATTGAGACTAAAAATGGAAATGGATAATAAGGTGAAAGGAAGCAACATGCATCTTTCAATCATAACCTTAAATATTAATGGACTAAACTCCCCAATCAAAAGATATAGACGGGAGATTGGATTAGGAAACAAAACCCATCTACATGCTGTCTACAAGAAACCCATCTCAATCTCAAGGATAGGCACCAATTAAGATGAAGGGATGGAAAAAAATATTCAAAGCAAATAGTACCAAAAAGAAAGCAGGTGTTGCTATTTTAATATCAGAGAAAATACACTTCAAAGTAAAAGTAATCAAAAGAGACAAAGAGGGCCATTACATCTTTATCAAAGGAACAATTGACCATGAAGATTTCACAATCATGAATATATATGCACCAAACTCTGGTGCACCAAACTTTACAAAGACAATTCTTTAGGACCTCAAGGCACAGATTAACCCCAGCACACTAATAGTAGGGGACTTCAATACCCTACTAAGTCCTTTGGACAGATCAACAGGACAAAGAATAAACAGAGAGACATCTGAACTGAATGATACACTACACCAAATGGACCTCACAGACATCTACTGAATATTCCACCCAAACACCAGAGAATACACTTTCTACTCAGCACACCACAGAACATTCTCCAAAATCGACCACATACTGGGACACAGAAAAAAAATGAACAAATACAAAAGGATTGAAATAATTTCGTGTATTCTGTCAGACCACAGGGCAATAAAGCTCAATATCAACACCAGGATAAACTCTACTATCTATAAGAACACATGGAGACTAAACAACACACTCTTGAATAATGAATGTATCAAGGAAGAAATAAAGAAAGAAATAAAAAAACACTCCTGGAACTAAATGACAAAGACAATACTACACACCAAAAGCTATGGCATACTTTAAAAGCAGTCCTAAGAGGAAAGTTTATAGCCCTGGGTACCTACATTAGAAAAACAGAAAGAGAACAAGTGAATGAACTAATACTGCAGCTAAAAACACTTGAGAGACAACAACAAATGAACCCTAAGTGCAACAGACAGGAAGAAATAACAAAAATCATAGCAGAAATCAATGAAATAGAAACAGAAAACAATATAAAAAAAATCAATGAATCCCAAATGTTGGTTCTTTGAGAGAATAAACAAGATAGACAGACTTCTAGCCCAGTTAACCAAAAGAAAGAGCAACTCCAAATCAATAGAATCTGTGATAAAAGAGGAAATATCACAACAGACAATGAAAAGATCCAGACAATCATACAGGAATACTTCAAAAACCTATACTCTACTAAGTTTGAAAACTAGAAGAAATGGATGAATATCCGAAATCCTGGGAATCACCAAAGCTCAACCAAGAAGAGATTGACAGCTTAAACAGACCAATAATATATGAAGAAATTGAAGATGTAATAAGAAACCTCCCAACTAAAAAAAGCCCAAGCCCAGATGGTTTCAGAATTCTATAAAACATTTCAAAAAGACTTACAACCATTATTACTCAAGTTATTTAGAAGGATACAAACAGAGGGAATTCTCCCAAATTCCTTCTATGAAGCCAGCATCACTCTATTGCCAAAACCAAGCGAAGATACAACCAAAAAGGAGAACTATAGACCCATGTCATTAATGAACACAGATGCAAAAATTCTAAATAAAATGCTTGCAAATTGCATAGAGACCCACATCAAGAACATCATCCATCATGACCAAGTTGGATTCATGCCAGAAATGCAGGGATGGTTCAATATATGAAAATCAACAAATATCATCAAACATATAAATGGACTGAAAGACAAAAACCACACCATCATCTCAATTGACGAGGAAAAAGTCTTTGACAAAATCCAGCATCCCTTCATGCTTAAAGTCCTTGAGGGAATTGGATTGGAGGTATCATTCCTCAATGTAATCAAAGCCACATACAGGAAAACCACAGCCGACATCATCCTAAATGGAGAAGAGACAGAAGCATTCCCCCTAAAGGTACAAACTCAGCAAGGCTGCCCCCTGTCACCACTCCTCTTCAATATAGTGCTTGAAATACTTGCTAGGGTAATAAGGCAAGAAAAGGAAATTAAGGGAGTTCTAATTGTAAAAGAGGTAGTCAAGCTATCCCTTTCTGCTGATGATATGATTGTTGACTTAAAGGATGCTAAAAACTCCACCAGAAAACTCCTAGAAACGATTAAGAGCTTCAGTAAAGTGGCAGGATACAAAATTAACCTAGAAAAATCAGTAGCCTTTCTTTACACCAACAACAAGCAACTGAAGAAGGAATTCAAGAAGACCTTCCCACCCACAATAGCCTCAAAAACAATAAAATCCCGGGCTGGAGAGATGGCCTAGCGGTTAAGAGCGCCGACCGCTCTTGCAGAGGACCCGGGTTCGATCCCCAGCACCCACATGGCGGCTGAGAACCGTCTGGGACTCCAATTCCAGGAGAACTCCAGTTCCAGGGGAAATCCGACACCCTTTTCTGACCTCCGCGGCATTGCACGACACGGGTGCACAAGACTTGCATGCAGACAGTACATTCATACACATACAGAAATGAATAAAATTAATAAAAAAAATAAAATAAAATAAAAAAACAATAAAATCCCTAGGAACAAAACTATCCAAAGACACCAAAGATCTCTAAAACAAAAATTTTATACCCCTGAAGAAGGAAATTGAAGGAGACATCAGAAGATGGAAAAACCTCCTATGCTCATGGATTGGGAAAATTAATATAGTAAAAATGTCCATTCTACCCAAACTCTTGTACATCTACAAAATGGAGTTCTATGCAGCACTAAGAAAAAGACAACATCAAGAACTTTGCAGGTAAATGGATGGAACTAGAAGATATTACGTTAAATGAAGTAACACAGTCCCAGAAAAACAAATGACAAATGGTATCCCTCATCTGTGGATGTTAGCGCCAATAACCCAATTGTAAATATTTCTTGTGGGGAGTGATGCATTTTGGAAAGAACAACAACAACAGCAACAATAACAGAAAAGACTGCATCAAAGAACTGACTGAAACAGTGAATCTGGTGGGGTAGCAGAGTTGGGAGGGGGACACAGGTCTATATTTGATTAATGTATATTTAATTGATGTGAATTTAACAGGTAACCAAATTTGCCCAAACTTTTTCTACATATTATATGGTATTTTTGGACTTAATAAAAGTAAAATTGTCTATATTAAACAACATTGATTAAACGGTTTTAATAAAAACAGTAATACATTTAAGCTAATTGGAAATATAAATTGTTGTCCACATTTGTTTTACTTAAAATTTGTATAACAACTTTGGGATTAATGTATACAAAGGTTCGCTATAATTTTTGTGTTGTACAGTATCATCTTGTAACATTTTCTTTAACCTGTAGGATAATTTAACTTAAGTAATTAAGTTTGCTTCCCAAATTAACAACATACTGTCAATGATAAACAGCTTGGGTAAATTTAATGAAAATTTACACCTTGATTTCTGCCTACAGGTATGTGTACTACAACTGCCTTTTTGAGATTCATGGGTCGAAAAACAAAATCCTAAAATAGAAAAGGGGGGGATACAGTTATATATAAAACCTTTTGTCAAATTTTGAGTTGCATGTTCCTACAGGTCAAAACGTCACCAACTTAATGGCTGAGAAAGAAAAGATACAGCTTTGCATTGTGCAGGATGTACCAAGAAATACCAGCAGAGAAGTTGGCCCATCTAAACATTAAAAGGAAGAAAAGCCTCAGACTGCTACTGGCAACAAACATCTCTGTGGATCCTATTTGTAACAACTGTTTATAATGAGTCCTAATGGACTTTACCTTCCAGGTGCCACAAAGTTTTAATATGAGAGACTCCTTGCCTCCTTTTCATAGAACAAAGAGAAACATGTTGGTAATGAAGTCATTCCCTAACTGTAAATTAGAGCCGACTGTTATAGAGGTAACCTCTTATAAAACCAGTAACACTGCTTTCTTTAATTGACTAATAGACATAGGAACTTTGAAAGGATTATTCTCTATTCGGAGCCAAATATAATACTAAAGTCTTTATAAGCTGTGTAATTAAGCAAATTATATTAATACAGGAGAGCTCTGATATCAGCAATGGATTATTCTGCCAATGACATGTTGGCCAGGAGATCCAAGCTCCAAAAAGTAAAGGCATTTTGCCTCTAAACTGGGATACCTGCAAGAAGAAAGGTGGTAAAGCCCTGCTGTCGAAGACCTGGTGTAAGTATGGGAAAGATGTATTGAGACGGGTGGGAGCCTTGGGCTGTGAGGGCTGGGGCACAACTGCTTGCAAATTGGTTTTATATGAAGGATGCTTGTATTTAAAAAAAAAAAAAGGAGCTAGATACTGAAAAGTCCTTAAAGAATATTTGCATGCCAGGCCTGAAGAAGGCCAAGAGCTTGGAGGAAGATAGTCATTAAAATCCACTCTGTAAGATTTGCAGTTTAAAAATGTATACTTAAAAAATAACACATCTTTATATAGAGAGGTATTTCAGTAGAGATTTATACACAAATACAAAATAAACCATATAAGTTAATGGACTTGATATCTCTGAAGTCATAATCCAGTCATATAGCTTTAAAGAGCAAAGTGTATATTGGGTAAAATTTATTTAGCAGGTACTCAACTCTGCCCAAGCTTTAACCACATAGTGTAGGATATTTTAAGGCCTAGTGAAATGTTTAGATTAGTTAAATTTGGGTGTAGGTTTTGGTGAAAATGGTAATACATTTGAACTAACTGGGAATATAAAATGTTAATTGTTTTATTTATAATTTGTATTGGGTTAAGGTACACAAATGGTCTCTATATTTTTCTGAATTATACAACATCACATTGTAACACTTTCTTTTACTTGTAGGACAATTTAAATGAACTAAGCTTAAATTTACTTCCCAAATAAGTAGAAGTCATAGTCCAGTCATATAGCTTTAAAGAGCAAAGTGTATATTGGGTAAAATTTATTTAGCAGGTACTCAACTCTGCCCAAGCTTTAACCACATAGTGTAGGATATTTTAAGGCCTAGTGAAATGTTTAGATTAGTTAAATTTGGGTGTAGGTTTTGGTGAAAATGGTAATACATTTGAACTAACTGGGAATATAAAATGTTAATTGTTTTATTTATAATTTATATTGGGTTAAGGTACACAAATGGTCTCTATATTTTTCTGAATTATACAACATCACATTGTAACACTTTCTTTTACTTATAGGACAATTTAAAGGAACTAAGCTTAAATTTCCTTCCCAAATAAGTAGCACGCAGTCCATGAGAAACAGTTTGGGTAAATTTAATGAAAGCTTATGCCTTGGCTCCTGTTTATGGGTATATGTAATACAACTTAGGCATCTATAGGTCAAAACATAAATACCTAAAAAAAAAAAAAAAAGAGGGAGGTGGGAGGTGGGGTAGTATCCTTTCTGGGATACAAATGGAAAACTCTGTATTCCAATCCTATTGATAAATTTTCAATTTTTGAGATCTTGAAACTAACAATGGGAGGAGAATTTTATGTTCCCACAGGTAAAAATCACCAATCTAAATGCATGAAAATATTTGCATGCCAGGCCTGAAGAAGGCCAAGAGCTTGGAGGAAGATAGTCATTAAAATCCACTCTGTAAGATTTGCAGTTTAAAAATGTATACTTAAAAAATAACACATCTTTATATAGAGAGGTATTTCAGTAGAGATTTATACACAAATACAAAATAAACCATACAAGTTAATGGACTTGATTATGGCTATGCAGGATGGACTGGGAAATGCCAGCAGAGAAGCTGACCCATCTGAACATTAAAGAAAGAGGAACCTCAGACTGCCTGAGTCACAGACACTGAGCATCTCTCTAAATACTGTTGGGGTTAACTGTTTATAATGGGCCCTAACAAAGTTTACCTTCCAGATACTGAGAAACCTTCCTACCTCTCCCCTTTAGAGGAAAAAGAAAAACATGATGGTAATGAAATCATTCCCTAACTGTAAATTAGAGCCAATTGTTATATAGTGGTAATTTCTTATAAAACAGGTATAACTACCCTTTTTTAATTGACTGATAGGCATAGGAACTGTGAAAGGATAATTATCTAGAGCCAAATTCAATAGTAAAGTGTTTATAAGCTGTGTAATTAAGCAAAATATATTACTACAGGAAAGCTCTGACATCAGCAATGAATTATTCTGCCTAGGAGATGTTGGCTAGGGGATTCAAACCCCGCCCAAATTATAAATGCCTTTTGCCTATAAGTGGGATATATGCAAGGAGAAAGGCAGTAAGTCCCTGTTGTCGAAGACCTGGTGTGCGCATGAAAAAATGTTATGAGATGTCACTTGCTAGTGTACAACTGGCCTCTGAAATGCCAGAGAGTGTTACCAAAGGCCACTAAAGCAATACAGCAAAATATCGGTCTCCCTGAGACAAGCAAGACTCCTCCGTCAATATCAGCTACACCTCAACAGCCTGGAGATACTGTGCAACAGTGGCAGCCAGTATCTATATATATCCCAAATCTAATTGGCTATTAGCTCTCTCTTTGGAGGAATAACTCACAGTGGATGCCACAAGCTTATGTCCTCTAGTGGTTAGGAGATGTTATAAGCCACAGTAAGAACTTGTCACCCTTTATAGAGAAACCACAGTTTGCGGATTAGCATACCATCCAAGCATCTGTGTCTATACTCACAGCTTAGCTTGACATAATAATTAGTACTGCTTAAAAGCCTGTACATCCAATTGCTTGTGCTTTGTTAGTGTGACTAAAAAGGTATCACTGGAAAAGCTGTCAACCCATGAAGGGAAACAACCTGAACAGACTAAAGTCCAAAATGACAACTCCAAAGAAAGTAGACTGTTTTCTTCTCTCCCACTTGTGCCCTTTCCCAAAGCCCAGGGAACAAATTGTGGAAGAGAAGGCATGGTAGAATATAAGGGCTGCGGAGAGATAGGGGTGAATCATGAGACTACAGCAATATAGTCTGGACTCCTAATTGATCAACATGCCTGTGCATACAAGCTTCCCCAACTGGACTATGGGAACCTTGGGTTGTTCAAAATTTAGACATAGATACTTGCAAAATGCACCAATTACCTAATTGTATGGCAAACTGAGCAACATCAATGTTATCTGAAAACAACTGTGTTATTACATTGTAGAATCTCTTAAAAATAAACAAATAATAATAATAAAATCTACATACTACTAAAAATAAATAAATAAATTTTTTTTAAAAAAAGATGTATTGAAACCACACTTGCAAGTGGACAGTTGGTCTCTGGAATGCCAGAGAGTGTTACCAAAGGCCACTAAATCAATAAAGCAAATATTGGTCTCCTTGAGTCGAGCAAGACTCCTCCATCAACATCAGCTACACCTCACCTGCCTGGAAATACTGTGCAGCAGTGGCAGCCATATATCTGTATATCCCAAATCTAATTGTCTAGTAGTTCTCTCCTTGGAGGAATAATTCATGGCTGATGCCACAAGCTTATATCCTCTAGTGGTTAGGAGATTTTATAAGCCACAGTAAAACCTTGTCATCTTTTACAGAAAAGCAATAGTTCATGGATTACCATGCCATCCAGATATCTGTGTCTATAACAATGTAACCTACCATAATAATTAGTACTGTTTAATTGTTTGTGCTTCATTAGTAGGATTGAAAGGCTATTCCTGGACAAACTGCCAACCCATGAAAGGAAACAGCCTGAACTGATCAGAGTCCAAAACAACATCTCCAGAGAAAGTAGACTGTTTTGCTTCTCACCCACTTGTGCCCCTTTTCTAAAGTCTAGGGTATGGAAGAGGGGGCATGGTAGAATGTAAGGGCTGTGATTAGGGTGAATTGTGAAACTATAGCAATATAGACTGGACAGTTATTTGATCAACATGATCATGTGTACAAGCCCCTCCAGCTGGATGGTGGGGGCCTTGGGCTGTGTGGGTTTGGGCATAGCTGCTTCCAAATTGGTTTTACATGAAGGATGCTTGTATTTATTATTTATTATTTATTGTTTAAAAAATCAAATAAAAAATAGAAAAAAATTGCTACCGCAAAAGAGAAACAGTACAGTACACTTGGGACAAAAAAGTACAGTAATAAACTGTTATATAATTCAAAAAAAAGTAGTAGTGATATTATACACATTTTACATATGGGCATGTTGAGATATAGGATAGTGAAGTCACATGTCCAAGTTTACATACTATGCAAGGGAAATCAAACACTATGGCTCACATGTAGAGAGTATAGTTGTTTGTATTGTTTATGTGTGAGTGATGTATCTATGTGTTGTGTATGCCTGTGGGTGTGAACATATCTGCAGGCACACGTGTTTGTGTATATTTGAAGGCCAAAGGAAGGCATCAGAGGTCCTGCTCTATCACTTCCTGCCTTATTCCTCAGAATTTCTTACTGAACTTGGAGTTAGACTAGTATCCAGCCAGCCCTGTCTCTACTTGTTCTGTGCAATGCTGGAAACACTGGCTCATGTACAGCCAAGCATAGTTTTTCATGTGGGCACTGGGAATTAGAACTAAGGTCTTCGTGCTTGAACAGCAACATTCTTACCCACATAACCCTCTAATGGCCTTTTCACTTTTCAGTTGTTATGTTTTTGTTTTTGTTTTTTTTAATTGGAGACAGTCTCAGGATGTCCTGGAACTCACTATGTAGTCCAGGCTTTCCTCAAATTTATAACCCTCTCTCCCGAGAACTGGAATTGCAGGCCTCCACTCCCATACAGCACTGTGGCTCAAGTCCTATATCTTAGCTATTATAACTCATCAGAGTTCTTAGAGATATAAAGAGAAAGAAAAAACAGCCAATATATATCACTAACAAGAAGAGCAAGTACATATGGGTTAAATGAATGTAAAAATTACTGAAAATGATTCTAAATATTCCAATGTAAAAAACAGAGACAATTGATAGTGTATTTGGTAATATTTAAGTTTTTAAATGAATTACTGATACAATACTGGACAGAGGTGATGAGGTATTTGCCAATCAATACACAAACATCATTGATTTTAATGTTAGAAAATTTCTACATTGAGAAAAAATAGATTAAGAGTTGATTGTATCTCTTAGCACCTATATCTCAAGTCTTGCAGCTATTTTTCATGTGAGATAATACTCTATATTTATGTAACACCTTTCTCCTAAGGAGCTTGAAGCATTTTACCACAACACATTACCTTATTCATCCTCATAACATCCCCTTTTAGGAAAGGAAGTGTCAAGTCTAATGACCACGATTTTACAGATGGGAACACTAAGACAAATGGAGCCAGAGACTTGCCAAGATCACAGAAAAACCCTGTAGCAAAATTCAGTCTTAAGAGAGCTTATTGTTGAAATTCAAAATCCATTCTACCCTCTTCTCGATGAGAGATCTCAAATTTATCTTAATGTTTGGTAGTACTGTACCAATAAATTAACCTGTTTAGGATCAAGTTACCTTCTAGTATTGTGTGTGAAGTGTACATCAAGAACTCACTAATTCCTAATCGAAAAGGTCTATCAAATAGTAAAAAAAGAGATGGCTTTTTCTTTTACATTTTAAAATAGACAAGATTCTCATCCTCAATTAGATATTTACTAGGTTTAACCATAAAGGTTAAGATAGATAGATGATAGATAGATAGATAGATAGATAGATAGATAGATAGATAGATAGATAGATATAGATATATATAGATATATAGATATATAGATATAAATATCTTGAATGTCTTAACCAAATGTTATTTTTTATTTCAAGGAACTTTACCAGTTAGAAGCTCCAAGTTATCAGTAAGTGCTAAAGAGAAAATGAAATGAAATCTGTATGATACATGCTGGTAACATCAGGAAACAGCTCAGTTCATCAAACAAAAGCACCCATTTTCTGCTTTTAGTAAGAGGAGATAAATATACCCTTAAATCTTAGCCAGTTTTTTAAACTCAAAAATCATGATACTATTTGCATCTAAAGACTTTTCTCATTTTTAGTTCATCACATAGGAAATACAATGTAAAATTACTTGATACTAATATTCTTATATATTTAGGTCTTAAAAAGAGAGACAATAGAAAGAAAAAGTATCCAGTTAATGAAAAGTAAACTAAGAAGCCTGGGAAAAATGACTCAGTCGGTAACATGCTTGCTTTGCAAGTGTGAGGACCTGAATTTGATCTTTCACAACCATATAAAGGAGCCTGGTGTGGAGGTACATCCCTGCCACCCCTGCACTTGGGGAAGCAGAGATCCTTGGAGCTTGCTAACCAGCTAGTCTAACCATCTCATTCTCAAGTTCCAGGCTGAGTGATAAGGATAAAGACTGATTGGGAAAGATTCCCAACATCAGGCTCTGTTCTCCAAAGGAATGCAAATATATATTCATGTGCATCTGCACATACACAGGCATGAACACATACACACATACATCTAAAAAAAAAAAAAACTAACAGAACATACTCACATTCAGAGTCCTTTAACA
The DNA here is from genome assembly GCA_009823505.1 of Rhizomys pruinosus. NCBI lineage: Eukaryota > Metazoa > Chordata > Mammalia > Rodentia > Spalacidae > Rhizomys > Rhizomys pruinosus. Next base: position 1,483,446 of record VZQC01000106.1, on the reverse strand, counting down.
GAATCTTTATGTGCCCTGTGGGAGGTGGGCACAGTGCACAGTACAAGGTGAAATATATGCAGCAAGACAGTCTAAGATCAAGGGCTCACATGACCCTAGACACCTATACATTCCACTTTCCACCTAGGTTGCACAAGCTCTGCCCTTAAAGTGTGTTCAGCCTTTTACAGCCTGACTCAGGCTAACAGGACATTGTGCTGTTAACGTGAGCTGGGTTGATTTGTCAATGGCAAGCTATGGAGAGAACAAAGATGATGAAAAGCAAATAATGTCAAACAACACACCAAAAACTGCACCAAATCCTGGGCATCAATATCCCAAAATCAAAGGATTATTTGGGGGAGCTAAGCTGTAGGTCATGTTTATGGCATTGTCTTTAATAAGCATGAGGCCCTACCTAGAGCTTCCTATCTCTGTGTGATGTAGGGCTGTCTTATGTTTGGCACCCATGGCCAACAGCCAAACATTTTCTGATTTAAATAGAAATTTAAGGAAATGGCATAAATTTTCTGAATGATTCCAAATGAATATCTCAAATTATTAAATGCTTTGAGTTTTCAAAAACGACAAACTCAATGGTCTCATTTCAACTCTGACCAAAAAAATAAAGGGTCATTCTTCTATTAACACGTATGTCATAATATAAATTCACTTATTTATCCCATAAATATTTGTTTAACATTGCTGAGTGCTACACATTGTTGAGAACTATGGGGTTAAAAGAGCAAACAGGGCCTGGAGGATTGGTTCAGTGGTTCAGAGCCTGGGCTGCTCTTGTACAGAACCTGGGTTCAAATCCCAGAACCCACATGGTGGTTAACAACCATCTAAAATTCCAGTTCTGGCGTTGGAGAGATGGCTCAGTGGTTAAGAGTGCCGACTGCTCTTGCAGAGGACCCGAGTTCAATTCCCAGCACCCACATGGTGGCTAAGAACCACCTTTAAGCTGGATGTGGTGGCGCACACCTTTAATCCTAGCACTACGAAGGCAGAGGCAGGCAGATCTCTGTGAGTTCAAGGCCAGCCTGGTCTACACAGTGAGTTCCAGGCCAGCTGGGGCTATAGGGAGACCCTGTCTCAAAAAAACAAAAAAAAAACAAACAAAAAAAAAAAAAAAAAAAAAAACCACCAGTTCCATGGAATCCAATGTCCTGTCCTCCTCTGGCACTACAGGACACATATGCACTTAAATACATATAGGCATAACACATATATGCATAAAACAAAAATAAATTCCTATAAGAATTTCCCCAAACTAAATGCTTTTCAGTGTCAGATCTGCTTAAGTAAATCTGCTGACTTACTCCTGTGTATAATTTTTTGTAATTCCTCTACCACCTTTTGAACTTTCAAATATTTATACAAGATAAGCAGTATAACTACTTACTTACCTAGCTATACCTTCTTCTTCTATCTTTAATTAATCATTTTCTTTCTTAATCATTACAATTGTTTTCTTCTGAATGTCCTCCAATTTTTCTTCAAATTCTTGGCTCTGAGATATCTAAAGTCTAACAGCATTCTAGGTTGAGCAAGTAGGTAGCTATTTCCCTTTTATTTATTTAACATACTGCCCATGTGTGTGATTTATTGGTGCCGGTATAAAGTATAGCTCTCACTCCAAAGAGATAATTTTCTGACCGAAAAAGTCGGAGTCAATTTTGTGAGTGTCCATGGCCCAGGAACTCAGATGCACACTACCCTGGATGAGCTGTCCCAATGTGGAGGCAGTTACATGAACAGTTTATAGTTACAGAACAAAAGAACATAATAAATCAAGGCATTTATCAAATATGTTGGTGGTGCTATCAGGTAGGCGGGTTATAGCAAAGCAGGGAAATTTCTGTCATAGGTCTCAAGTGGTATCTTATATCTTTCTTAGCTTTAGGGTTGGTGAAAGCTGATAATTTACTACATTAATACATTCAAAAATATTTCATGTGGCAGTCCTAAGGATGTTAGGTCAAAGATGGGCAACAAATGGTTACAAAAATGACCCAAGATAATTCTGGCTTTGAATCTGGAACATTCCAATTTTCTACAGTCAGGAGGTTCTAATCAATCAACTTTACAGAATCTTCAATATAGGTGTGATTTCTTTTTACGTCTAAGAACATCAGCCCACATGGTGTGTCCCTGCCCCACACAGTCAACGATGCACAAATGTTTTCCATTTGTTGAAAATAATCATAAAGTTAACAGATGTGATTTTAAAAGGGCATCCATCTTACAATGCTTGTAAAGCAGTAGAATCTAGAAGACTCTACCATTCACATATAGTGAAGTAAGCCAGCTGAACATTTGTGTTTTATTTTTCTTCACTATTCAGTGTAGCCTCATTTCTTTTCTTGGTCTTTCTAAAAGTTGACTGAACTGGAATAATTTATTTCTCAAAGTATGAATCACCTAGTAGAATCTGTATGCTCTCAAAAATTATTTTAGTTTTCCTCTTTCATATTTTATTCTACCCACATTAATATACCTTATAGTTAAAAAATAAAATAAAAACACACACACATAAATATATGTGTGTGTTTTATTCTTTTAGAAAACTCTGATTAATATACATCCTTTATTTTACCTTGTATTTTTCATGATTTTAGGTTGTCATATATTTTAATTTACATTTCTAAAATAGCTGTTTGATAATAGTATGTTTTAGGCATCTGTAAGCTAATTGGTAAAAACAGACAAGCTCTGTAAATTATATGATAGTGTTATGTTAGTCATGTAGAATATACCACACAGAATTAGTATAAGACTATTCTTGATTCCAGTAGTATATTCCATTTGAGATAATGTCTTTATACTCAAGAGCTACATAATAAATTATTTAAGGAGAAAGGGGTATTATTCCTACAACTTATTTGCAAAGTATTATAAATAAAACACATATATACATGTAAATATATATAGGGAGAGATACTGAGACAGGATAGAGACAGGAAAGAAAGAGAAGGACTGGGCAAATGTGGTAAAATGTCAACTTGGAGAATATGGGTGAAGACATGTAAGATTCTTTGTATTAATTCATGTAACTTTTCCAAAAGTGTGAAAATATTTATTTCAAAGTAAAGAGGTTTTAAAAGTTTTACTTAAGAGCCTACAAGATTGCTTAGTGGGTAGGGCTTGCTATGCCTGATGACTTAAATTTAATCCCCAGAATCCACATGGTGGAAGGAAAGAACCGATGCCCACAAGTTATTCTTTGCCCTTCATATGCCATGATACATGCACATATGTACACACACATACATATACACACATAAATAAATGTAAAATGCCTTTACACACAACAGTACCTCAGAGTGTTTCTCAAAACATGATTTTTTTTTCTCCTGAAAGAGTAAACAAGCTTCAAGTGTCAGAATTGAACCAAAGACTTGTAACCTGAAGTAGGATAGGGGTCTCCAGATTCTGCTGCTCGATCATTTTTAAATTACTCAAGTCAACTTTCTTGAGACATTTTAAGTGTTCTATGTTACTAAGAATATTTTTATAAATAATTGGTCAAATACATGAATTTGTCCTTCTTGTTTCTTGTCCAACCAAAGCCATAAAAAATAATAAGACTGGGGCTGGAGAGATGGCCTAGCGGTTAAGAGTGCCGACCGCTCTTACAGAGGACCCGGGTTCGATCCCCAGCACCCACATGGCAGCCGAGAACCGTCTGAAACTCTAATTCCAGGAGAACTCCAGTTCCAGGGGAATCCGACACCCTCTTCTGACCTCCGTGGCATTGCACGACACAGGTGCACAAACTTGCACACAGACAGTACATTCATACACATACAGAAATAAATAAAATTAATTTAAAATAATAATAATAATAAGACCATAATAAGCCTATAGGTAACTACAAGAGGCCCACTGGTCCCATCTACTTCACCCCTGACTCTCCCCTTCCCTCCACACATACTGTTCACACCCTTGTCCCAGTCACTGTACCACAGACTGGAATCATAAACACATAACAATGGTAAATACACTGTTACTAATTCTCAATGAGAGCTAATCAAAAAATGGTCCCAAGAAAGGGGGCTACACTAATGACTTAGAACTCCAGGTTTCTTTTTGGCCCTGAACATATCCAAATGGCACCTTAGAATGGTCTGGTCCAGGCCACTCCTCACTCTTTATGAACTGTGAACTCTAGAGGCCTGAGAAGGCTAACCCTTGCTTCTGAGAATATGAATGAATAAGCCTTTTCCTCAAGTTACTGATTATAATATGCCTGTGCCTTGATTTCAATAATTACTTTCCTCTCTTTGATTCAGAATCTTTCTTAACTACCATATCCCAGTCATTTCAATTTTTTTTTCTTTTTTACTCAATATATACTGATCTGAATAGTCAACAATCTTGGCATTTCACATCCTTTGGGGGCAGAATAAATAACTGGTCTCAGTGGAATGCATTCTATTACAAAGAAAAGTATTTTTGCTCTGTTTAGGAATTATATACCAGCTTAATGGTTAAAGCTCTTTCCTTTCTCTGGGAAAGATTGACCCTGAACTGACAAGGAAACCCTAGGTGGGATATTTAAATCTTAAGTGAGTGGTCAGTTAAGTGCCTGTAGAGGTAAAAGGACAGATAGCATATTTGGTTTGCTAATGGAATCTATTTACTTCAAGGAAAGTGACAAAAACATCAATCAAATCAGAAGAGGCTATTAAGGATTGTTAACTCCCTCTCAGATGAGCAATGATTTCCATTGGGATTTAAATAAATATTCATGAAAAGGACCAATGACAGAAATTTCACCAAAATCACTCTGTGGTAAGGTTCCTCCACAGCTTATGAAAAGACTCGGCTCTAGGCATCCCCAGAGTGTCTGAGACATCCGTGCTCTGCGCCTCCTTTAATGAATGTGAACATTGTTCTTTTTCCCAAAATTTTAAACCTAAAATACACTTGTTCAAAATTATGTCTTTGAGAATCTCTAATTCCACCAAAAGCATTCTATAGCTTCTTACCAACCATGACCATCAGAAAAGTGTACTATTGCTGATGATATTATTCAGAATATGTCAATTAAAAAAAACCTGGAGAAGTACAAAAATTTAAGAAAGCAATGAAAAGCCATACTTTAACATTAGATGTGAATTAAGCAGAGCAATTTTTTTAACTTTTTATTTTTTATTTATTTCTGTATGTGTACGAATGTACTGTCTGCATGTAGGTCTGTGCACCGTGACATGCAATGCCGCGGAGGACAGAAGAGCGTCTCAGATTCCCCTGGAACTGGAGTTCTCCTGGAATTGGAGTTTCAGACGGTTCTCAGCCGCCATGTGGGTGCTGGGGATCGAACCTGGGTCCTCTGTAAGAGCGGTTGGCGCTCTTAACTGCTAGGCCATCTCTCCAGCCCCCAGCAATTTTTTTAAGCAAGTCAAGCATTAAGTGGCTTTCTCGTGTTTGCCACCACCTGGTGATAGCTCTCTCCAAAGTTACTGTAAATATCCCATGAAAAAAGTCCAGTTCAAAAGTCCATTAAGGGGCTGCAGAGATGGCTCAATTAGTAAAAAAATGATACTGATTTTGCAGAGGAGCCAAAATTGGTTCCCAGTACTGACAGGAGCAGCTCACAACTACTTGTGACTCCAGCTCCAGGGGATCCAGCACCTTCCTCTAGCTTCTGAGGGGATCCAGCACCTTCCTCTAGCCTCTGTGTGCACATAGAAACACACATCTTTTAGTTTTTTTAAACAATGAAATCTACAAGTTCCACAAGGATCTAATCATCTACCATTATATTTTTAGGACAGGGTTAGACCATGTCAGAAACAGAAACAGACAAGGACCCTTCCTTTTTTAATTTATTTATTATTTTTATGTGCATGAATGTGCTGTCTGCATGAAGGTTGGTGCACCCATGTCAGGGCAATGCCATGGAGGTCAGAAGTGGGTGTCGGATTCCCCTGGAACTGGAGTCAAAGATGGTTCTTAGATACCATGTGGGTGCTGGGAATCGAACACGGAGGACCCTTTCTTAAAGTTGCCCACAGTTTAAATCAAAAGGCAAATAAATAAAACAGGCAATTTTTTATTGTTATTAAACTTTTTCCATAAGTCATACATCATTTCTCAATAGAATCCAGAGTTGCTTCCTCTTCCATGTCCCCCGCCCCACCCAAGTCCCTGCACTCTGCCCTACATGTCCTGCATCTCTTTCTGAGTCTTTCCAGAGTTTTTTTTTTTTCAGTTCTTTTGTTTGTTATTCTCTCCAACATTGTATTGCTAGCAAATATATATACTACATATATATATATATATAATATAATACTACTATATATATAAATTATATAATTCCAACACATATACACACACACCAACACACACACACACACACAAACACACACACACACACACACACACACACATCACTTGAATTGGAGGACTTTTTTTTCCCTAATAGATGTCATGTTTTCCTTAAGGAGGTGCTCGAAGGTTCCTCCTTGGCAATCCCAAACAACCATCAATCCTGCACTTTTGTTCCACATTGGGGTCTTTCCCTCCCATGGTCCCCCAGATGAAGTCCAGTAAGCACGTGTCTTATCTTGATACTCTTGTACTGGCCTCCATGATATAGTCCAGGTAGTCCAACAATGGCAGTCTATATTCTTACGAGGCTGAAATCCCCTTAGCTAAAATGGGCAATTTTTAAACAATATAGAGCAGCATTGAATAAAACAGTAAACAAAAATGAAAGAAACTAAATATGGGCCTTAAATGTCATGTTTCTAAATGAAGTGCAACATGAAATGTGTTTAGAAACATTGAGAGTCAAGATTACAAGGGCAAGAAACTGAAAGTCAAGAGTTAGTGAACAGAGTATTGGGACAGATTGGAAATCATGCTATATAGTTAACAACAAGTTCTAGTTTGCTTTTCTGTTCTGATAAAGACCATGACCAAAGGCAACTTAGGGAGGAAAGGGTTATTTCAGCTGACAGGTTACAGTTCATCATGAAGGGAAGGCAGGACAGACCTTCAAAGGGGGAACCTGGAGGCAGAAACTGAAGCAGAGACCATGGAAGGATGCTGCTATGGGCTTCTCTAACTTGTTCAGCTCCCTTTCTTATAGAGTCCAGGGCCACCTTCCTAGGGATGGCACTGCCCACGGTGGGCTAGCCCCTCCTAAATCAATTAGCAATCAATAAAATACCCTCAGGCATGGCCACAGGCCAATTTGATGGCTTCAGTTCCTCAACTGAGGTCTCCTCTTTCCATAAGTGTCAAGCTGACAGCCAAGATTAGCCATCATATATGATAAAAGTAGTTTCAGAGAGGACAGTAGAAGAGAAGGCTCCAATTTAGATGAGATAAAAACCATAGCCACACCTCAAAGGGAATAAGAGATAGTTTATTCTACAGTCAAATATGAGTGGTCTGGAGACACAGATTCAGGTTTCCCCAAATTCCACATTCCAATGTGGCAACAGTTTCATGAAGCTTTTACAGTAATAGAACAAAGAAAGTGATAACTCAAGGCATTTTTTAAGCACATTAGAGGAAACACCAAGGAACCAGGTAAGTGGAAAAACCTCTACTACAGGCTTCACATCCTGACAGTATTCTAGCATTTCAGTTGTTAGAAGCAACTGTTAATTTAATACTTTCCAACAAGTTTCATGTGATGGTCACAAGGATGTTAGATCAGACAGAGGGGTGCGAAATGAATCCTATCAAGGGGACTAAAGATAATCCAAGATTATCTTTAGCAACATTCTACAATCACTGAAGTTCTGATCAATCTATCAGTCTTTGCAGAAGATTCAGTGTAGGGTGTAGCTTTCTTTGGGGAACTTTAGTTTACAAGATAAAAGAGGTAGAAGTGGTTTCAGAAATAATGCAACTCAGGTGTTGACAAAAACCTAACAGATCAGTGATAGTAATAGAAGGCAAGAGGAAGTAACCAAAATAGGAACTACTTTTTTTTTTGGGGGGGGGTCTTTTTGAGACAGGGTCTCCCAGTAGCTCCGGCTGTCCTGGAACTTGCTCTGTAAACCAGGCTGGCCTTGAACTCACAGAGATTTGCCTGCCTCTGCCTCCTGAGTGCTAAGATTAAAGGAGTGTGCCACCATGCCTGGCCCCAAAATAGGAACTTTCAAAGAAAAAATTGAAAAAGTTTAATGACTGGAATTATAAGACAAGCCATGACTGACTTGGACTATGGTAACATGCATTCATTAGCACAAGAAAGAAATGAGACAAAAAATTAAATGATAGAAATCAAAATTATGTTTTATAGGGATGCTGGTTTTGAGATGTGAGGTGTGAGGGTAGCAACTCCAGACTGAAATCCTCAAACTTGCTATTCAGTTTCCCTGTTAACTGATGAAGAATAGAATAAAACAGTACTTCTTCATTTTAGCTCTCTAGTAAAGAGTAAAGTTTCATCTCAAAAAAAATCCTCATGAAAACTCGTCTTGATAAGATTCATAGTCAACTAATTGAGTCCCTTCTAACTGCCAGTCACCCTAGTAGATACTTTCACATACATTATCACATTTAATTCTCACAGCAACTGCGTGAAGTTGTTTATCTAGAAATTCTAATTAATTATATTGTAATGAAAATGCAACTGCCAAATATTAATCAAGTATTCATTGAATTAATTAGACATATATTGTTTGATTTCTAATCCTATACTGCTCCACTGCCCAGATTCCAATTTTCCTTTTAATAGACATTAATAGCACGAAATAACAAAAAGAGTAGTTCAATGTCAAATAATGCACATGAATAAAATGCCTTAGTGAAAGACTGAAGTGTAGCGGGGAATGGAAGACCCTAGGTACAAACAAAGCTCAATCAGAGGCAAACCAGGAAATTTACTTGAGGCTGAATTACTTCATCTGTCATGTGGAATTAATAATTCTCATTCAGTCTATCTTTTAGGGTCTTTGTATGAGTCAAAAAAAAAAGGTATTGGCTAAAAGCTATTTACTTAAACAGAGAACGCAAATCAAGGTTTAGTAGAGAGAGTCCTAAATGTATCATTTTCTCTCATTTTTAAAATCTTCTTGAAGGATTTATGCATAAGAGAGATAGTAGAGAAGGGGCCCTTTAGATTTGCATTACCTAGAAGTCGCTCTGGTCTTCATCACTGCCCAACATGTATCCTTTAGCCTTTGGGTGGCCCTATGTCTGTGCACAGGGACATCTGTGAAGCTAGGCTATCAACTTGCTATAATAACAGTTCATCTAGCTTTACTTAATCATCATTAAAACTCTCAACTTTGAATCATTGAAATTTATCCATCATTGAAACTCATCAATGAATCGAGAGAGTATGGATTGAACATATACCAGAATACTAACTGTAAATGTGAGTTTAGTTTACCTGTGGAATATACTCTTTTTTCAAAAAGAAAAGCTATGAAGTCATTTAGAAGAAAGAAAAATGACAAAGAGTTTACCTAACAGTTATTTTAAATGTCTTTTTACTTATTAACCTGAGAATTATTGCAGGGTCGGTTTGAAGCCGATGGCTAGCCTTCATTACTGGGGAAGTAGAGACACATCAGCTAGCAGAGGCTTGGGTTGTATTATTATCCTTGGATATGGTCCTGTTTCCACAAGTCCTTTTTGGTCTTTTTGAGAAAGGGTTTTCCTCTAGCCCCAACTGGCCTAGCCTGCAACTCACTATGTAGACCAAACTAGCCTTGGACTGACAAAGATCCACCTGCCTCTACCTCCCAAGTGCTGGGATTAAAGATGTGCACCACACCCTGCTCTTTTCTTTTTTTTTTTTTTTTTTCTTTTTGAGACAGGGTCTCCCTGTAGCCCCAGCTGTCCTGGAACTCACTCTGTAGACCAGGCTGGCCTTGAACTCACAAAGATCCACCTGCCTCTGCCTCCCAAGTGCTAGGATTAAAGGCGTGCGCCACCACGCCCGGCTTCGTTGTCAGATACAGTTCATTTCTTTATCTCAGTCTGGACAGTTAACTTCTATCTTGATCTTGAAAGGATAGCCTTAGAAAGGTCTCAGTCTTTCTAGCTGCAATTGCTCAAACTGAAGTACATGGTTTTCTCTGTGAACCATACAGTTACTAATTAGAATTCATTGTTATTTCTGTTCTATTCCAATCTAATGAATCTGTGTAATACAAAGACTATGAAAGCTTCTCTTCACACTGTGACTATATCAATATAAATGCACATAATAAATGCACATAACTAACTGGTTCCTAAAATACCTTTCACCTTGATATACAGAGGTGGAAAAGTTCATAGAGCTCTGTAGATTAAAGCATGGTAAGGAATCTCATCAAAGAATCTTAACACTCACAGTTTCCATCCAGGACTACATGCATCTTCTCTCTATTTACAAGTGTATCCCAGCCCACTTCAGCTTGCTAAGAGCTACTCACTTCCAAAGGTTGCCTCAACCAAGCCTAGAACCAAGGTGAACTACCCCATTTATCATGTGTAGAACTATATAGAAATTTGGTGTACTGGAGTTTTAAAATATATCTCTTGTTTTCCTCAATTTTTAATGACCTTTTCCCACTACCCTTATACCAAATACCATTTAGGGAGCCATGATTTATGGAACCAAGCATGGATCTTATAAATAGTAAGTTGAACCACATAAAATCAACATGTTTATAGCTTAGAAATAAGCAAATTCATATAATCAATCTAATAATTTTCATTCAAAACTCTCAACTTTAAAAAGTAGACATGGTCAGCTGTGCATAGTGGTACACACCTTCAATTGCAGCACTTCAGAGGCAGAAACAGTGGATTTCTGTGAGATTGAGGCCACCCTGGTCCACATAGTGAGTTCCAGATCTGCCAGAGTTGCACAGTGGGACCGTGTATCAAAAGACAAAAAAAAGTAGACATCATCAACCCCATTTTAGAGATGGAAAAAAACAGAAACTCGGACTGATAGTTAAAGAGCCTAAGGCCAAATACCAGAGTAAGTGTCACAGCTTTAAAATAACTACCAAAGTTTCTCTATATGGTCTCTATGCTCACAGAGATAAATTATGAAGGTATAGAAGAATCCATGAGAGTAACTACAATAAAGAATATAAACCAATATTCAATGCTAAGGTTATCATAACATGGAGATGATAACTAATAACGAGTTCTGAGAGCTTTTCTATGAATGATCACACAATATTTCCTCTCTAATTAAGACAGGACAGAAGGGAAAAGATGTAAAATTTCATCAAAAAACTACCTTGCAAATAAAGAAAAATGTCTAAGCTACTTAATTTTAAATATAGGACTAGCTGTCCTACAAGCCAGTTGGCTTACCCTCTTCTTATTACTATTTCTGTTTGTTCTTGTTTTTGCATTTTTGTTTTGTGAGACTGGGCTTTAGTATGTTCCCTACGCTAGCCTCAAACCAGTGATTTTCCTACCCTAGCCTCCTGAGTGCTGTAATTACAGCCATGTGCCACCACATGAAGGCTTCTTTTTTTTCTTTAAGACAGGCAATATCATGAGGCCTAGATAAAATAGTCAGCAAAGAATCAAGAAATCTCGTGAGCTCATTTTGGGAGAGTGGCCAGGCAACCAGAGCCTGCAACCAGCTGGTATTGCTGAAGGACCACCTTGATTCTGAGTTGTTATCCCCTGACTGCCCTTAGTAAAAGACTCTGGTGTGCAGTACAACCTTTGAGCAACGATTGAATGGAAATATTGAGTGACTTAGTTCTCCCACCATTTGAGAAAACAGAATCAGAAAGGGGGATATCAAGGTTCGAATATATGAAGGACTCATATCTACTAAGACTAATAAAATATTAATGTCTTAGAAGTTCTCAAGTCACTGAAATGCGGGATAGTCTTCAGCAAGGTAGAAGCATGGAATTTAACCCATTTATCAGACCCATGAAGGCTGTAGGAATCTCTCTGAAAGATAGAAGTTTAGACTGCCAGGCACACAGCACATCCTACAAACCAGTTGTCATCTATTCACTGACTAAGCTCTCTCTCCTCTCTCTCTCTCTCTCTCTCTCTCTCTCTCTCTCTCTCTCTCTCTCATTTCAAAAACTATGGATAAATTAGAGATTTTTAAATGGGAAAAATACCTGATTTTTTTTTCATTTTAAACTTCCTCTCCAGACTATCTCTGCAATTATGATCATTGTTAGCATACAACACTTATTCTATATTTTTCTACTTGTCATTATGTCATAAACATGTTTTCATGTATATGATCATCACTGAATATAAACATCTGCAGGATTTTCAGGCTAGAAAATTGATTTATTCTAAATTCTCAACTGAAGAACTGAAAGAGTTTTTCATTCTTTGAGCTTTGAATTCCAAGAAAAATCTGTAGTCAGCATGAGTTGGTTTTGCCTGCAAACATTTATTGCCCTTTTTGCAGACAATTATAGAAACAGAGCTCTCTTCTTTTTAGAACACCAACCTACCTGCTCTTTAGCCCATTTGATTCAAGCAAGAGCCACCCTTGCTCTGGAGTTGGGTAATGACTGGATTAAACAACATGAAGGGTAAGGAAAAGTTATATGATCTTTTTCAGTCCAGTGAGTCAAAATTTTGTGAAAGAAGAAACTTGTATCTTCTAGATTTGAAGCTAATAGATTATGGTGCTGAATTTACATATGGCCACCACAGGAGAGAGTTTGTCTGGGACTTTAAGCAACAGAAAAATATGAAGTTTAGACAAGGGTTTGGGGAAATAGAAGAGAAAAAAAGATCTGTTTGCATTTTGTTTGTGAGTCCCTGAATATAATAGTGCTGGACTTCTCAATATTTTAATGAATAAATCACCTTTGAGGTTTATCCAACTTGAGATAGTCTACTATTTCTTTTTTTTCTTTTTGGTGTTTTTGAGACAGGGTCTCCTTGTAGCCCCAGCTGTCCTGGACCTTGCTCCATACACCAGGCTGGCCTTGAACTCACAAAGATCCGCCTGCCTCTGCCTCCCAAGTGCTAGGATTAAAGGTGTGTGCCACCACGAGTGGTTGATAGTCTACTATTTCTATGAGATCTATGACCCCAGATGTGACAACAATGAGACCAGGTATCTACACACAGAGAGGCTTAGATTTAAAGAATATGTAACAACTTTCTCTATTGATGTATATATTTCACCCAGAAATAAACTGAATATGATAAAGCCTAAAGTCTGCAATTTATGAGATGAAATTATGCCATTATTAGGTCAATCTAGTGACTAGAGAGCCAGCCACACAGTTAGCTGGGTTCCAGTGTGTGACCCAAATTCAATTCTATTATAGCTGCTGTTTGTTGATGCCTGTGGGTACAGAGCTCTACAGTCTCCCTTCCATACTGGTGGGAGAGTTGGAATACCACCACTGATGACAACTCCCTGGACAGGTGACAGAGGCAGCTGATAACTAGTTAGAAACTTGTTGATCTGATCCAAGGAAATTGGGAGAGAACACTAGTGCTAAGGCAACCCCTCTTCGAGTTCTTTTTCTCTGCCTAGCCCTTCACGTTTTCTCCCCCCAGAAAAAATGACTGAATTTATTTACTTATTTATTCATTCATTCATTCATTCATTTTTTTAGTTGTTGAAGATCAAACTTAGGAACCTGAACATACTAAGCAAGCCCTCTCCCACTGAATCCAGAAGACAATTTTAGTGCAAAGACTGACCAGAGAAATTAGTCCAATTAGCTCTATCTTAGAGTTTTACTGCAATGAGTTTGTGAGCTCTTATACTTCTACAAACAAAATGTTTTAAAATATAAATATTGCATATAAATATCTACACACACATATATATATACATATATATGTATATATACATGTGTATATATATATATATATATATATATATAGCCAGTTAAGATGAAGTCAGCGAAGGCGGTGCTTGAAAGGTAGGCAACTCGGATCACTCTGCATGTCCTGCCATCCATCAGCATCAAGAGAAAGCAATGGCTAGTTTCTCATTCCGCTCAACTACCACATGGATCAGATCCAAGCACAAATCCTTCTCAAAGAGCTTAGTTGTGCACCTTGGGGTATCTAGTAAAACAGACATAAGGAACCCCAAATTGGGTTATTTAACTAGTTAATTGTTAGCTGGTAGGAGGTATGTAACGGCAGGAAAGGGCCTGCCTTCTGCATGAATGAACCCAGCACATGGAATTCATGTTCATATTTACATTTATAACATACAGAATTTCTGTGTCATTGACCCCAAGCTGATAAACCAAATTGCAAAGTTCATTTTAATTTCCCAGTCTTAGCCAATCTCATCAGTCTCTCCAATAGGTTTTCAGACTGAAAGCAAGAGAAAAAAAAATGGGAATGCATATGTATATAGCCAGGAATAAATATAACAATAATAAAGGAAATAGAGAAAGGAAAAATAAGCTTGGCACAGTTACTTACATTTTTCCACCTTTCTCATGTGGCTAGTTTCCAGGTTCTACCATTTCAAAGAAAACACCTCATCGGAGAACACGTAATTGCACGCTGTTCCCGTTCTTTAAATGTGGGAAATGAAGCTTTTTCACATTCACCTCATCAGCTGTGCCCCAGGAAACCTTCCATTCTTTCCAAATTAGTTTTTGTATCATTAAACCAATCAGCATTAGGTACTTAGAATTATTTTCTGGAATAAGCCCTGAATCATTACCTACATCATGTATCTAATAAAGTCAAATAATGACATCATTATATAGAATCGGAGCACTGACCCCAAATGACCAGGACCAAAAAGAAATCAGGGCATTCTTAATAAGAATCAGGCAGAACGCCTAATGAAAATCAAACAGCGAGCCTAATAGGAAACAATGTATTTTGCCTCCTTCAAATTCACATTTGATTTGTTTTTCATGTGAATCCTTGTTTGAGGCAGAGCTCCCGCAGGCTAGAATTCTGAGCTAACTCCGAGAGGAGTAACTCCCAGGTGGTTCTCTGGGCCATTTGATCTGGGACAAGAACCACTCACTCATTCAATAAGTATTTGTTGCGCATTTACCATAATCATATGCTTCAACTTGACTGTTTTTCATTCAACAGTTATTGTCTAGTACAAGCAAGGGATGGTGCTAGGCTGGGAAGCCAAACTGATATATACAGAATGTCATAGGTATTCATTATATGCCAGGTGCAATACATATGCATTATTTATTACTAGTTTAATATTCTAAGCAGCCCTATGAGAAAATATACATTGATTGCATTTTAGAAGTATGGAAAATAAGGCTCATACAGATTGAAAGACTTACCCAAGGTCATCCTAGTAAAGAGGGGCAGAGATGATGGGGCCTAGCTCTGTTTCAAGTAAACCTTTAGTTTAGTTTAGGCCTTTTGCAATTGCTGAAAACCAATAACTTTTTCAAATATACTCTTCTTGTTAATTCTCTGAGACTTTCATACGTGCATGCAATGCACTTTGATCATATTCACTGCTGCTCCTCCCCTAACTCCTCCCACCCCTCCCCCCATTCCTTCCCAACTTGCTCTCCTCTTCTTTTTCTATTCAGAACACATGAGAGATGAAGACTGACTTCTGTTTCATCTCCTTCTAATGCCATAGTGTTATTCCAATCTACTCTCCTAGTTCACAAAGACATGGAATACTCCATTTGCTATGCCGACATGAAAAACATCTCATACCTATATTTGTGTATGTGTCTATTTATATTTTTCATTTTTCTATTTTTTAATTTATTCTTTGAAAACTTCATACATTTCAACATGTCTTTATCATATTCCCCCTCTCATTCCTCCACACATTGCCCCTTAAACCCCCATCACATCTCCCAACTTTATGTCCTTCTTTTATAGCTTTTTATTCATTCATTCAATCTAACCCACTGAGTCCAATTAGTACAGCACATATGCACAAGATTATGGGGGAACTGACAAGTGTCCAGTGGCCACCAGAAGCCATTAACTGCCGACGTCTCACTGGGTAGGCAAAGGCCCTCGGGAGCCAGTTCCCTCTCTGTGCTGGAATTTCTAACCGGCTTGACTTTGTGCAGGTCTTGTGTTAAACACATGAACTCACAGCTGCTGTGAGTTCATGTGTGAAACAGAGAACATTTCACAACACTCCTCCCCAGCCTCTGGCTCCTGTAGTCTTTCACCCCCTCTTGCATGATGTTCCCTATGCCTTGGGGTGCTATGGGGGGGAGTTGATTTAGATGTCTTGTCTATGGCCGAGCACTCAGGTTGCTTATTCTCAGCACTTCGAACAGTTAAGAGCTTTTGCTTTACTTAAACCACTACCCACTACAATAAGACACTTCTCTGACTAAGATTGGAGGCACCACAAATCTACTTGTGCCACCCACATATACTCATGGGTGTGGGCCATCAAGCAAGGTTGACCTGCCAGGGACCACACCCTTAGAGAAAACTGACTCTCCCCCCTTTAGGACCCATCGGCTGTCAACAGCTTCTCAGCTTGGGCTTGGGTTCATGAACCCCTCCCCCAACTCCACGATGGAATATTGATTTACTTGATCTTGTGAAGTTTTTGCACAGGCAGCTACAGCTGCTGTTCTTTCATGAGAAGACTGGGTCTGACACGTACAGAAGACAAATGTTTAACCAGCGGTGCTCCATATTTTACCATGTCCATGTTCCCAGTCCACTCCCAACACTTCTAGCCACTATTCTGTGGTCTTATCTGTAAGCCCAAATAATTTTATCAACCTAAAATCTAGCCACAGATGAAATAAGAGAGCATGTAATACATTTGTTGGTCTTTTTAAACCAGTTTAAGAACTTTATTATGGTTTTGTTTGTTTTGTGCATGTATGTGAGTGTGACCGTGTATGTACATGCCTTAGCACACTAGTGAAGGTCAGAGGACAACTTTTGGGATTGAGTTCTCCCTTTCTAACATGTGGGTTCAGGAAATAGAGCTCAGGTTGTCAGGACTGGTGGCAGGCACCTTACTCTGCTGGGCTATGTGGCCTGCCCATGCATGTTGGCCATGTACTAGGCCCCCATCGTCTCTGTCAAACTCTCATAGGCATAGTATGGAAAAGAAAAAAAAAATCAAACATTATTGGCCTTGCCACAAATAATCAAAAGACACAGAGTTATGTGTCAAAGGAGACCAAGACCAAATGCTTGTAGGATGCCAAATCAATATATCCTTGGTTGGCCTTAGAGCTCTCCATGTATACTGAGCTAGCTTTGAACTTGTAGTGATCCTTCTGCCTCAGCTTCCCAAGTGCCAGGAGTACAGGTGTGCCACACACCATACTCAACTTCAGATTGAATATTTGCAATGTTCTTTTTTTTTCACGAATTTGCATGTTGTCCTTGTGCATGGGCCATGCTAATATTCTCTGTATCGTTCCAATTTTAGTATATGTGCTGCTGAAGCAAGCACTGCAGTGTGCTTCTATACAAATTATCTAAAAACCAAATCATATGATTTATGTTCTGCAAAGCCCTTTGCAAATCTGGAAAAATATACATAATTTGAGCATGCCTATGCTTTGAACATACACAGGGTTTTTTTGTTTTTTTTATTTACTACTTTTTATGTGTATGAATGTACTGCCTGCATATAGGTTGGTGCACCTGTGTCGTGCAATGCTCCAGAGGTCAGAAGAGGGTGTTGGATTCCCCTGGAACTGGAGTTAAAGACAGTTCTCAGCCACCATGTGGGTGCTGGGAATCAAACCCAGATCCTCTGCAAGAGCAGTCAGTGCTCTTAACTGCTGAGCCATCTCTCCAGCCCCGACAATAGTTTTTTATAAACAGAAGCTTTCTATCTTCTCTTACACATTGCACGAAGCCTGAATCCTAAAAGCACTTCATGTCTCCTCCGCACCCTATGTATTCTGCTAGTACCTCAAAGTCTATGAGCCTCAATGGAAGATCAGAAACTGACTTACCTCTGAATATGACTTCTCACATACAATAAATATGTAAAAGTTTATAGAACTGGCTGATGGCATCATTTGCACAGAGAAGTAATCCTTTGCTTCCAAGACTATGAGCCCTTTGAAAGCAAGGACCACCTCTTTTAATTCCAAATCCTTCACAATTTAATGGGTCACAATAAAAACCAGGTTGCTCAGTTACTTTATTTAGATATTTAATGGTATTTGCAACTACAAACCAGATAAAGCCCGTAAGCAATTGTGTCTATGCCCTTGATGTTTGTAATCAAAAAAGGGCTGAGTTACAGGAAACACTGTTTTATCAGTCAACCATTGCAAATATTCCATATCATATTAGGCTTTTGCAGAGCCCAAACTGACCAACATGAAACACTTTATCTCCTTGGACAACATGTCTCGTAAATTATGAAAAGAAAATGGTATTTTATGAGAGCTGGGCAACCTCATTTTCTAGGCAGCACATTTCATTCATATTGTAGTTATTAATAGGTCACTTACAGGATTCATAACTGTGCCAGTGTGTGAAGGTACTTGCGCCCATGGACAATCACCATGGTGAAAAGTAGTATAACTCAGATCTTCCCAGAGCAGTAACTTTATCAAGACTCTCACAGGTGTCCTTTGAACTCCACTCCAAAAGTTTCTAATTGGATTTTACATTATGTTCACCTGAGTTCCCAGAAGACAATTTAACTTTAAAACTTCCAAAGTCTCCTTTGCGCTAATGAATTTTGCCTACTAAAGTTAGCATTTCATCCAAGACTATTGCATACAAAATTGCCTCACTGTATTTTTGCAACTCTCAAACCAGCTAGTCTCTTGCATGAGCGAATATATTGGATCTTTTTAAAATTAGAAGTGGAAGAATACACACGATGATATGTCACTCTAAAGTAAGCTAGGAGAGATAATTAAGGATTCAAATCTAAATCATTACCTCTCATGCAAGGTACGGCAAGAAACTCAGGTACCTTCCCATCTCCTTAGAGAAATACAGATGCAATGTACCAGATAAGGCATTCTGTAGTTTTCATTATAAAGTTAATATTTATCTTACAGCACTGAGTTTATCTTACCAACATATCTCATTCAGAAAAAGAATTTCTTATTTACCACATTAAAGTAAATATTGCTATGAGATACGTGTTAAATTTTTAATAAAAACCACCCTATCTTGTTTGGATCAAAGAGAGCTGCCTCAGCTGAGATACAAGCAAGAACAAATAAAAACACTTCCTTCTGAGTACAGAGCATCACCACACTTGTTGGCCAGCCTATCCTGGACAACTGCAGCTTTATATGCCCGGACTCTGGAGCATTTGGGAGCTTCAGGTAGGTTTTTATAAGCCGTGCGGAATCTCAAAGCTAAAATGTGCAATTACCTGTGCTGGCCATGCTTACCCACGGCATATCAGTTCAGAGCTGCACACAACGCACACCTGAACTATGCTCCCCAAAAGGTACAAAAGTTAAATTCAATTCAATGAGATTTACAAACACTGTCCTTTGCCTTGGGTGGATGCATTGTTAGTATGAAAGATTTATTAACATGGTGCAATTTTTCTCTATACAGGATAGAGTTAGACATAAAAACCTACTTTGTTCTCACTCATTCCCTATTCCTTAAGTTAGCAATAAAAAACCCTATTACTGGAGAGCAAAAACAAGCTGATTGAGGGATTGTGATTCTCCTCCCCGAGTAAGGGAGAGTGGGGAGTCAGCCAGCCCGGGAAGGATGGATCACCACATCTTTATGAGGTGATTCTCCAACAATCTGTAGATAAAGTTACTTGGAATCTCTTTCTCATTTTGAAATAAGCTGGAGAGAGGAGAGAACATAAGACAAAACGGGCACAGAAAAAAAGATTGTGCCGAGCCTTCGGGTTCAGAAGGGAGAACGGAAGTAAATCCTCAAATTAGATCATGTGAATCACAGCGAATTGAACGTATCCCAACCCATAACCTGGCCTCCTTCCTTCAACTGCCTGTGGAGGGAAAGCTCCATGGCCAATGGCCAAAGGCTTACATTCAGACTCTCAGCAGTGGAATCCCAGCTCTGACACTTAGCAGCTGGCTGACCTTAGGAAGCTGTATGACCTTGCCATGCCTGGGCTTCCCCACCTGTAGAATGGAGACAATTGGCCTAGCTACCTTCTACAGTCAGTGCAAAGATTCAATAATTAGTTGATAATTGTTAAGTTCTTGGACAGAGCATGACACACAGAACATGGCACTGTTTACATAGCTGTAAAATATAATCAAAGGTGGTTTGTCAGAAGTCTTTGATTTTAAGAACTAGAGATAGATTCAGACCCTGCTTCTTTTTCCTAGTCCAGGCTTCTTCCTTTCCCCTGCTCCCCAACACATTAGCCTTTTAATCACAGTCAGGTAGGTTTTTCTTAATAAAAAGAAAATCCAGCATTTAGTAAACAGCCTGTATGTGCCAGGCAATTATCTGTTAATTATCTCATTCCATTCTCATAAACACAGTGAGGTAAAGAAATGAAGGCATTGAAAGGTTAAGTCAATTGTCCAAGTTAACACAGTTATTATGAAGCAGAACCAATATTTAAAGCCAGTGTTGAAGATTGTTTCATTGAGGGAAAAATAGATCATCCTCCAAATCCTAATAAACTTAGCTTTTAAAAAAAATCTCCCTTCTATAGCAAAAAAGCACAACTATACAGGGCTAAAGGCCAGACCATTACCTGTGCATCCATGAGCATGGGTGAGTATGGTTTTAAGCCAGAGTTTGGAGGTGGTTTCTTATAGAACAAGCATGTACCTAAAGCTGACTGATAAAGTCTTTGTGTATCATCGATTAAAAGTTTAATCGATGAAATCAAAATCAAATTTGAAAGTGCTTTTAAACTATGAAATACAAAAATGTTGAAAGCTTGTATGTTTGTTTTTAATATATCCATGTGCAAACACACACATACACGTAGATTTCAAGTTGAGTGTTAAAATTAAACACAATAAAGCTTCTCAAAAAAAATAACTTTTGAGGTGTAGGGAGATAGAGGCAGAAGGATCGGGAGCTCAGGTAATCCTCAGCTGCGTGTGGAGTTGCAGGCCTCCCTGGGCTACATGAGATCATGTCTCAAAAAAATAAAATCTTGAGGCAGGAAAGATGATTCAGTGGTTAATAATATTGGCTGTTCTTACAGAAGACCTGGGTTCAATTCCCAGCACCCACTTGGCAACTAGCAAACATCTGTAACTCCAGTTCCAGGGGATCCAGCATCCTCTTCTGACCTCTGAGCATTGCATGACACGGTACACTTACACACATGAAGGAATACATTCATAAAATAAAAATAATAAATCTTTTCCTCTTAATATTTTATTTTTTAAATTATTTTGTTTATTACTTTTATTTTATGCATTTGAATGTATTGCCTGCATGTGTGTAAATACACTCATGTCATGCTATGCCCCAAGAGGTCAGAAGAGGGTGTCAAATTCCCCTGAAATTCAAATTATGAAAGGTTGTTAGCCACCATGTGGGTACTGGGAACTGAACCTGGGTCTTCTGTAAGAGCAGCCAGTGCTCTTAACTTCTGGGCCATCTCTCCAGCGGCCCCCACCCCCACAATACTTAATTTAAAACTCAATGCCTAGATGTGTATTTCAGGCTAACATGCCTTTTTATAAAAAATAATAATAAAATTGCTAATCTTACAAAATATCCAGGATTCCATGAAGTCAAAGAAAGTACTGTCCAAATCCCATGCAAAAAAAAAAAAGTGGCCAAAGCAATTAAGGCAGTCAACAAAGAAGAGACATGTCAGCAAGTACAATTACACAGGTGTTTTCAGCGATAGATTAAAATGTCAAAGAATTAAGGACGTCCTTGCAAGAATTGATAATGTGTGGGAATAACTTAAAAATGATTTATTTTCTGATTGTGCTATAGAAATAAGCCAAAGCAGCACCTCCTCCTCCAAGGAACAGAGCTGAGCCACCACAGTGTAGGTTTGATTCTAACCCAAAGTAGGCAGGGGTGGGGATGGGGGGGCAGGTGAGTTCCTCGCCCCCACCTCCATGGTACACATTTGAAAATGACATCTAAGTTTGGCTTACTATAAGAGCAAGCAAACATGTTTGTATAATTATTTTTGAAGATAAGTCCCCAGTCAAGCCATGTTTTTTTGCTAATCATATTTTAGTCAGTGTTTGCAAGTGGATTGACTTAAAAGCACCCCTTTTTTTCCCCAGAACCATTTATGCTCAGATAGGGAAAAACTTTCAGATAAGGAAAACTTCCTCTCCCTCATTTCTCTAAGAGTTTTCTTTGAGTAAGCCCATCTAAGGTATAAAAAGATTATAACAAGAGTAATTCTGCTATCTGGTGGCAAAACACACAAACAACAGGAGCAGAGGATTAAACTGAGCACCAAAGACCGGAGCTAAAGAAATTCTTATACATTTCGTGAGAATGGCTGATTTTCTAACCTGAGCTGAAAACAGATAAATGCTGTTAAAGAATTGGTAATAATGAAGAAGTTAAAGGGAAAGGTTGAGCTATTACTGCACACAGTGTATTCAGTACTGCTGGAAACTTCCAATTCAAGTTAGGAGAAGTTACGTCCCTAGGATCTTCTATCATGAACAAAGAGCAAGTCCCTAACAATTCAATTGTCACAAAGTTAGACTGGCCAATTTGCCAGTGTAATATAAATTCTTCCTCTGATATAGAAACATATGTGATGAATTTTCAAACAGGAAGAGGTCTTAAACATCACCTAAAAGATGAGGCAGAATTTGGAACTATGACTCATCTACAACAATTCAGCTTGTTAGAATGTCAGAAAGGTCTAGGCTCTGAGTCTCAGCATAAAGATCAGTGGTATTTTTCCCTTTTCTCTTTGCTGAAAAAATAATGGTAGAGTTACTGAAAGGAAATTCCACTAATGTCTGTTTCCCCTCACAAGTTCTGCTCACTTATCAACAGTGAGTTTGGCATTGTTCTCCAAACTAAAGCACAACTGGGCCTTAAACTCCAAAGCAGACTGCAGGGGTACCTATCTGTACAGGACTCTCAGGAAATCAGCTTTTGGATGTCATTCATTCCTGTATCCATGGCCAGATGCCATAGTGCAGAACACAGCTACACAGTGGATCAGAGTGTAGCTGCTGGGCCAGCATCAGCCTTGGCTGGGAACTTGCTGGAAATGTATATCCTTTAGTCAAACCCCAGATTTACTGGATGAAAAGCTCTGAGTGTCAATGCTCAGTCTCTGGTTTAACAAACCATTCTGGTGTTCCAGATGAACTCTAAGAACTACTAGTTTATACAATCAGTGCACCTGCTACCTTCATAGGTTCTCAGAGAATACCCTAGAGAGATTGTTTACTTGTTTGTTTGTTTGTTCATTTGTTTGTTTTTACCATCTATAAAAATGTTGGGCTTGTGTGTTCTGTGACCAAAATTTTGAAGTACTGGCAGGAGCCTTTCCTGAAACAAATTGTGTCTATCTGGTGGTGGAAGCCCATTCAAGATTTAAGGAGTTTTTATTTTGTTTCAATTTTATTTGTTTACTTGATTCCCCGAGATAATGAGTTTTCTATCAACACAGAAGTAAATTATCATGGCCAAGGAACGTCTCCATAACACAGAGGCCAACTGAGCAGGAACCTCCCTTTCCCTCTCTTCCTCCCCTCTTTTCTCCCTGACCTAATCCAGCTTGTCCAGCTGCAGTTGTCTCATCAACCTACTGATCCTCTTGCCAACCCTAAATGTTGCTTATATGGCCCATAGCCCTTCTGCAACCATAACTATGACTTCACCCCGCTTCCCTCTGGTTTAAACTGTCATTGTTGGAGCTGGAGAGATGGCTCAATAGCTGAAAGCACTGACTGCTCTTGCAGAGTACCTAGATTCATTTCCCAGCACCTACATGGTGACTAACAACTGTCCCGTAACTCCAGTTCCAAGGGATCTGATGCCCTCTTCTGGGCATTGTATGACATGGATGTAATTACATCATCCATGCAGGCAATACACTCAGACACATAAAATAAAGACAATAAGGGGCTGGAGAGATAGCCTAGTGGTTAAGAGCGCCGACTGCTCTTGCAGCGGACCTGGGTTCAATCCCCAGCACCCACATGGCAGCTGAGAACCATCTGAAACTCCAATTCCAGGAGAACTCCAGTTGCGACACCCTCTTCTGACCTCAGCGGCATTGCACGACATGGGTGCACAGACCTACATGCAGTCACATAAAAAATAAATAAATAAATATTTTTAAAAAACTTTATAAAGACAATAAATAAAATCTTTAAAACACTGGCATCATGTAAAATTTTTTATAGCCAATTCAGCTGTGCCATCCGTCACTAAGCACTAAAAGACCAAGTGATTATCTACAAGAAACCAAGTCATTATCTACAAGAAACTTGAACTTAGTTTCATCCAATACAGAAGAGGAAAAACTAAAGACTGTGGAAGGCAAATAAATTATTTACAGCTATAAAGCTCTCCTAAATCAAGAAATATAATTATATTTTTCTGTTCTCTAGATTTCTTGCTTGAAGTCAGCATATTAGCCCTCAACGTCTTGTTAAAGTTTGCTTTTGTCATTGTATAGCTATTATGCCTAGATTGTGTTCAGCAAAATCTTTCTAGAGACTGACTTTTTTCTTTTCATCCAGGCTTTGTTGAAAACAATCAGAACCCTAAAGTTCTGAGTGCATCTGAGCCCTTCCCTGAGGTTATCTTCAAGACGCTGGCTCCTCTGGTGCAATCCAAGCATCTTTTATTACCATCCCGTCTGAATTTCAACATCTTCAAAAGTTTATTCCTTCCTTTTATTTATTTATTACTTTCATTTATTGTTATTTTATGTGTATGAGTATTTTGCCTGCATGTATGTAAGTGCACCCATGTGCAATGCCCATGGATGGCAGAAGAGGATGTTGGATCTCCTGGAACTGGACCTAACAGATGTTTGTTACCATGTGGGTTCTGGGAGCCAAACTCAGGTCCTCTGGATAGAGGCAGCCAGTGCTCTTAACCATCTCTCCTGTGCCTTTTTTATTTTTTTAAAGTTATACCTTCCTTTAGCTCCTAGTATATGTCAAGTATTGGGTGTCAGGGGGACTTGTCCTTCCAGCTTTCATTCCAAGGAAGAAAGAGTTAATACACAAAATAAACAATAAAATAGCATGCATGCCCCAGTAAATGCTGAGGAGAAAACCAAGCAGGGGTGGAGGTGGCAGGGTACAAAAGATGGTCAAGGAAGGCCATTTAGAAAGGAATATTTTGATTTTTTGAGTCATACATTTCTCCAACATGTCACACATTCATCATACAGCATTAACTTCTTCACCCCTGTTTATTTCTAAAGGTCTTTAAAAAACAGTTGCTTTTATATGATTCAAAGAGCACGCGTTTTTCCATGTATCCTAGAAATTTCTAGAAGTAAACACCTACCTAAACTACAAATTTATCTTTTCTTGAATTTGCCTCTCATTTTCTCAGATTCAGTGGTTTCCTAGACACCAGAACGAGACGAGCAGAACAACTGCTGCACGAAGTAGGAGACAGACGTTGTCCTGCACGTCTCCAGAGCTGTGCTTCCCGCCGCACAGAAATACCAGGGAAGTTGCTATCTAGAAAATTTGTTTTGCCCTTCGGTGCCCTTATCTGCTGAAAGAAAAATATTGGTGTTTATTATTATTATTATAGCTGGCTTCACAATCTACTAAGAACTCAGCAATAAAATGTGAAATGGCCACATGGGTAGAACAGAAAAATTATGGGAGAAAAAGCAGGATGAACCTTTAAAGCATCTTTTGCAAAGAACTATATTCACCTTTTTGTTCCAGCCTGAACCAGGAAAGACATAATTTATTTACCCAGAGCACCTCACGTCAGATATAGTGTCTGCATTTTCCAGGAGACATCTTTTTATGCCATTTTATGGCTTGGTTCACACAGGAACAATGAGTTCAAGTAATTTGGCCAAGGTCACATGCCAAGAATTTCTGGGTTTGTCTATTTTAAAACTAGAGAACTTCATGGCTTCTCTCTTACTGTACTCACTACAGTCCTCTGTTTCTCTCTTTGTTTCTCTTCCAGTTTTCACATACAAAAATAAATAAAATTTCAAAATTTTAAGTACTTTTAGTGTTTGGCCATTCTAGTTCTTCTGGCTTTAGTAGTTTTACAAATTGCTTGACAGTCAATCCAATTTGTTGTGGTAAAATGCCCAGCAAAATGAGGCATTATTATTGGAGGGGGGATGTTACACAGACATTAGGTAAAACAAAGAGCAACAAAATGTTATACGGAATCAAAGATATACCTTTGGTCACAAGCAAAATCTGAGGAATTAATCAGCCTTAATTGGAGAAAACTTCTAATGATGAGTCAAAAAATTGAGAAACCATTTTGTGTTAGTCACTTCTGCATCACTGTGACTGAAACGCCTGACAGAACCCGGTCAAGGGCGGAAGGGTTTGTTTGGGCTCGGATTGGCAGGGCTCATTCTATCATGATGATGGCAGGGCAGCTTACCTGGGGCAGTGGGAGCTTGTGGTAGCAGAACAGGAAGCAGAGGAAAGAGGAACAAGGGATCAGGTACTGTCGTCAAAGGCCTCTCATGACCGCTTCCACAGCTGCGGTGCACCTCCGAGAAGTTATATCGCCTTCCAGACAGGACCAGCAGCTGCGGAATAAGCATCAACATATTTCTAACTCAAACCTTAGCTTTCACTAAAGACCTCATGGGCTGCTGATTAAGCTGAAATATACTGCCATTTGGACAACAGAAAAGCGTGTCCTTTGCCTTCTAGCAATTTAGCAACTTTTCTTTTCTTTTCTTTTTTTTTTTTTTTTTTTTTTTTTTTTGAGACAGGGTCTGCCTTTAACTCCAGCTGTCCTGGAACTCACTATGTAGACCAGGCTGGAATTGAACTCACAGAGATCTGCCTGCCTCTGCCTCCCAAGTGCTGGGATTAAAATTTAGCAACTTTTTAAAATGTGCTTCTGACTTCTGCTTTACCACACTGAATTAGAGCATTCCTAGATTCTTTATCTATCCCTGAATTCTCTCCTTTATTTTTCCTCAACAAAAACTTTTACTTCACCTGAGACAATTAGTATTCCTTAGCACAAATATTTAGCAGGATATTTGTAAAGTTTGTAGAAAATAAAGATAAGCAAGGGGCTTTAGGGATGACTCAGTGTCCACAACACAGAATCTGAAGACCTGAATTGAAGTTCACAACATCACAAAAATAACTAGGCATGGTGCCATACTCCTGTAAGCCCAGTCCTGGGGGAGCAGAAAGGGTCAGATTTCCAGAGCGCTCTGGCCAGCCAGTCATTCACTGAGCTCTGATTTCAGTGAGAAAGTCTGTCTAGAAAATACGGTAAAGGGCTGGAGAGATGGCTCAGCAGTTAAGAGCACTGACTGCTCTTGCAGAGGACCCAGTTCAGTTCCCAGCATCTGCTTGGTGGCTAAAAAACCAGCTGTGACTCCAATTCCAGGGGATCTGATGTCCTCTTCTGACTTCTGCAGGCATTGCATGACACTAGATAAAAACGATAAACAGAATTTTTTTAATTTTTTTATTAATTTTATTTATTTCTGCATGTGTATGAATGTACTGCCTGCATGCAAGTTTGTGCACCCGTGTCGTGCAATGCCGCGGAGGTCAGAAGAGGGGGTCGGATTCCCCTGGAACTGGAGTTCTCCTGGAATTGGAGTTTCAGACGGTTCTCAGCCGCCATGTGGGTGCTGGGGATTGAACCCGGGTCCTCTGTAAGAGCGGTCAGCGCTCTTAACCGCTAGGCCATCTCTCCAGCCCAACAGAATATTTTTTAAACACAGTAGAGAAGTGATAAAAACAGCTGACTTCAACCTCTAGCTTGCATGTACAAGTGAGCACTCCCACCCACAGGAACACGTGCACACCCACAGGAGCACATGCACACCCACAGAAACACGTGCACACCCACAGGAGCACATGTACACCCACAGGAACACATGCACACACACACAGGAACACATGCACACCCACAGGAACACGTGCACACCCAAAGGAGCACATGCAAACCCACAGGAATGCGTGCACACCCACAAGAACACATGCACACGCACAGGAAAACTTGCACACCCACAGGAATACATGCACACGCACAGGAACACATGCACACACACACACACACAGGAGCACATGCACACCCACAGGAACACACACACCCACAGGAACACACGCACACCCACAGGAACATATGCACACCCACAGAAAAACACACACCCACAGGAACACACGCACACCCACAGAAACACACGCACACCCACAAGAGCACACGCATGCCCACAGGAACACATGCACACCCACAGGAGCACATCCACACCCACAGGAACACATGCACACCCACAGGAACACACGCACACCCACAGGAGCATGGACACACCCACAGGAACACATGCACACCCACAGGAACACGTGTACACCTACAGGAGCATGGGCACACCCACAGGAACACATGACACCCACAGGAACTCATGCACATACACAAGTGCACATGCACACCCACAGGAGCACAGGCACACTCACAGGAACATGCACACACACAGGAGCACGTGCAGACCCACAGGAACACGTGCACACCCACAGGAGCACGTGCACACCCACAAGAACACGTGCACACCCACAGGACCACATCCACACCCACAGGAACACATGCACACCCACAGGAACACGTGCACACCCACAAGAACACGTGCACACCCACAGGACCACATCCACACCCACAGGAACACATGCACACCCACAGGAATTCATACACACCCACAGGAGCACATGCACACCCACAGGAACACATGCACACCCACAGGAGTACATGCACACCCACAGGAACACATGCACACACACACAAGTGCACATGCACACCCACAGGAACACGTGCACACCCACAGGAACACATGCACACCCACAGGAGCACACACACACACAGGAGCACATGCACACCCACAAGAACACACGCACACACACAAATGCACATGCACACCCACAGGAGCACAGGCACACTCACAGGAACACATGCACACCCACAGGAGCACGTGCACACCCACAGGAGCACATGCATACCCACAGGAACATGTGCACACCCACAGGAGCACATGCACACCCACAGGAGCACATGCACACCCACAGGAACACATGCACACCCACAGGAACACGTGCACACCCACAGGAACACGTGCACACCCACAAGAACATGTGCACACCCACAGGAGCACATGCACACCCATAGGAGCACATGCACACACACAGGAACAAATGCACACCCACAGGAGCACACACACACCCACAGAAGCACATGCACACCCACAGGAACACAAGTATATGCACACCCACAGGAACACACACACACACACACAGGAACACATGCACACCCACAGGAGCACATCCACACCCACGGGAACACATCCACACCCACAGGAGCACATCCACACCCACAGAAACACATGCACACCCACAGGAGCACGTGCACACCCACAGGAACACATGCACGCCCATGGGAGAACATGCACACCCACAGGAACATATGCACACCCACAGGAGCATGAGCACACCCACAGGAACACATGCATACCCACGGGAACATATGGAGACCCACAGGAACACACGCATACACACAGGAACACACACACACACACACAAGAACACATGCACCCCCACGGGAGCACATGCACACCCACGGGAACACATGCACACCCATGGGAACACATGCACCCCCACGGGAACACATGCACACCCACAGGAACATACGCCACCCACAGGAACACATGCACACCCAAAAACACATATTCAGACATAATGCACACAAACTCTTTGAAAGAAAAAGATAAATTATTTCCATTCATTATTATAGCTCATATGTGTTACTAAGCCTCATGTGTCTGTCTTTTATCTGGGGTTTGTGCCATTATAAATCTTACAATACGTATGTTTCTAATCTTTTCTCCTATAGTTAAATACAGTAATTTCTTTTTAAAATTCTGTCACTAGCTTAGCTCATTATTATAGTGTTACGTACAAAAAGTGCACAAACCATTGGTGTTTTCACAAAGTGAACATAGTGTAATTTTATATTTTTATTTTATGTGTTTGTGTGTTTTGCCTGCATGTATATACATGGACTATGTCCATACAGTGCCCACTGAGGTCAGAAGATAGCATCAGATCCCTGGAACTGGAGTTACAAATGATTGTTGGCTGCCATGCAGGTACTGGGAACTGAAGCCAGATCCTCTGCCAGAGCAGCCAGTGCTCTTAACCACTTCAGCCCCTCCATGTGCTTTTAAACTTAACAGAGCAGAACCTTAACAGCATGGCAGTATTTGAACTGGGCTCTGCAGAGAGGCTGAGGCTGAACAACTGAGGTTGAATACTGCCTTAACACTTCCCACTGCTTTGAGTTAGGACACAGTATTTAACCTTTCCCAGGTCTCAGTTACCTATTCTGTCACAGTAGAGGCTTTCCTCGCATGAAGATTAAATTCATTAATATAAATAATTTGCTTGGAGTAATTGTGACAGGTATTAATATTGTCTACAAAATCTAGAGAACTTTTTCTCTCACAATCATTAAACTTTCCCTCATATACAATTTTATTCCTGTAAAACTTTAGTTAGCTCCCTTAAATTCTCTGATGTCCTCATTAGCAAACAGCCACAGGAACTCGTGCACACCCACGGGAACACATGCACACCCACGGGAACACATGCAAATTACCCTTGTAAGCCTCCTGTTTCCACCTGGCACCCAGATCACCAAACACCCTTACGTGTAACCTTTCTAAGGCATTTATCATTGTTCCCTTGTATAAGCACTCCTAAATAAGCTACTCACAGTCCTTTACCTACATCTTGTTTTCCTTTATGTTTTGTTTCTATCTCTGGCTTTGGACTTAACATTTTCCTGCCTCATGAAATGCTTTTCCTCCATCATTCTTTGGATTTCCCACATTTCTCTATATGTGACTTTCCCTTACATCTGAGCTCACTACCGCACCCAGTTGGCAGGCACCATACATTGCCTACGGTTTACAAAAACTTTGGTTCATACACAGAGTTTCTTTCTACTTGTAGGTGGCATTGCTAAGCCACAGTACAGTTATACCCAAATAAAGAAACAGCCTAACTCTTAGCTTTTAATTTTAAGGACAATAGTGGGCATGAACTCAGAACCACATCTGATGTTTTCAGCTGTCTTGCGGAACTGTGCTCTTCTGACAGGCTTCACTCAGTTTTATTCAAGCAATATTTCCAGCATCAGTTAAGGAAGTCAAAGCTAGAATCTACCCCCATACCACTAGAGAATCAATCCCTTTGGAAATCCCTAGGCCTAAAATATCACACACACACACACACACACACACACACACACACACACACACACACACACACACTCAGACGATTATAGACAGACTTCTCACTGATTTCAATGAGAATACACTGCTCTAAGAGCTTTGTTAGCCGGGTGTGGTGGCATATGCCTTTAATCCCAGCACTCAAGAGGCAGAGGCAGGTGGATCTCTGTGAGTTCAAGGGCCAGCCTGGTCTACAAAGGGAGTTCCAGGCCACCTGGGGCTACAGGGAGACCCTGTCTCAAAAAGACAAGAAAAAAAAAAAAAAAAAAAAAAAAAAAAAAAAAAAAACAAGAGTTTTGTTAAGGAAGCACACCTACATACAAACACTGTTTTGGGGGGAAGGCAAAGTAGGGTCCTGAGGGATTAAGTTCATATGTCCAGATTACAAGAAGAGCATGCAACGCAATGAGCTTGTTTACATTATAAAGAGTAGTTTTTGGTGCAAGGTTAACTAAAAGTCCTTAGTCCAGACTCTGTCTCTATTGTAAAAGTCATTCTTACACCTATGTGACACTCTGGTGAGCAAAATAAAGCCATGAATACTATCCCCCACTTTACCATGAGGAAGTAAACTCTTCTCATTTAAACACACTGCACCCCTGCCCAGAATGAAAGCTCTTCCAGAATAGAGACTACACTTTTTTTTCCCACAACACATATTTATTCAAGACTGATATACTATACAAATCTCTGCCACAAAACTAGGGATCTTGTGAGCACCTTCTACATATCTCTGAACTAAGTGTACATGTCCTTGTTATTTATTTAACAATAGATTAGATGCTTGCTCTGTGCCAAGCATTGCATTCTCTCTGTGTAGGCTCACATCTTCCCTGTGTACCCTAAATTCAAGGTGCATGAAAGAGCACTAGGCTCACAGCAGAAGTCCAAAATATATACTCCGCTAACTAATATGTGGAGAGTCATAATTCCTGGACCTCAGTTTCTGCCTCATCTGCTACATAGAATTTCTGATCTTACCATCTAATGAATTTATTATACAATGCAAATAATGTATGAAAGTGCTTGACATACTTTATAAGAATATAACAGTATCAATGTTATAAAGGTGTTAGGAGGTGCATCCTACTCTTGTGGTCCTACAGTGTTGTTGAGAAGAAATGGAATAAGGCAAATTGTGATATAAGATGCCATGTATATGTCAGAAGGGGCAAATATATACTAACTTGGAGAATGTGAGATGGTAGTATTATGCTTTGAAATTCAGAAATTTCAAGGATTATTCTAAATATTCATTTGACACCTATGTTCAAAAAGTTTAAGTTATGAAATTATTAATTATCCTTGTGGGAAATGATTTTCAACCAGGAATTGGGTTAACTAATTTAGGTTTAATGTCCTTTATCCTGGTTCATTTTATTCTTCTACCCCTTTCCAATGGAATTGTAAAACTTATTGCCCCCAACTCCTGAGGTAGAAAGAACAGGAGAAAATATAAGAAAGCTGCTCCTTGATCTTCGTGTACATCAATTACAGGTAATAAATCCCCCTGCAGTGGAGTTCAGACAGAATCTCAAAAACACATGAACTTTTCCTATTAGAAAATATAAACCCAATAGTGACTATTTGTTGTTTAGATTTATTCTGTGAGTAATGTAACTGAAAAAACAAGCTAGCATTGAAGGATGTATCATTTTTAATCTCAGCACTTTTAGCTGCTTGCCAACACCAGATAGAGTATCTTATTGCAATAATTCAAGGATTTCTCTATTAGTTTCTCTAAGCCCTTAAAGCAAATGAAGCTCTTATGATATAAAACACCTTCTTTCTCTATTTTTTTCTCAGCTCTCAAGCCTAAATGCATTTCAGGGTAGAATTTTAAATGAACTAGACAAATGAAATTCTATCTAGCTGTATTAATTTTTGACACTCTTTTTATGATTCTTTTAAAAGAGCAGAGAAATGGACAGCAGGTCTGGCCTCTGTACAGTCATGATGAATAGCATGCTACAAGTAATGTTTTCTTCGAACTTTGGAAATTTAGATTTTTAATCTCTTAGGTTGGATTTACAAATACCCTGCACTGATAACTGATCACTGAGCTGGAAGTGAGGTTTCTTAAAACAAAGAAAATCATTCATATAGTCAAAGAAGCATTTTCAAACTCTTTTCCTCTTTATTGTGTAACGTTTTGTTCCCATCACAAATATCTACGCAGTTTTATCTCTGACCTTGAAGGACGATATGCTTTATCGAGACTTCTTTTTAGATCACAGATGACCTTCAGCTGATATCGTCGAGCTCTGACCTACCTCGCTGATCTGCTCCCACAAAATACATATGCTGAGCAGCGCTGGTGTGTGCAGTGGGGGTAAGTGAATTATTTACAAAAATTTGAGTTGACACCTTTTATCAAATGTGGAAAGATGAAGACAAAACAGCTGCTATTGCTGTCGTAAGCAATCTGCTGGTGATTGAATAAAAGTGTCAAGAAAATGGCTGCTTGATGGCCTTTTGTTCTCCCTCATCCAGCTTGATGTTAGTTTGAGCTGTCAGTTAGGAATCACGGCAGTGTGATTTATCAATAGACTGAGTGACCTTCTATTTTCACTTGTGCTAGAACTAGAAGACAGCACCCTCTGCTGCGGATACACAGCACTTCCTCCCTCAGCCGTCACTGCTTGTGATTGGCTTACATTTGCCAAAAGCAACTCATTCTTAAGATAATTATGGCTTTTTACATTTTGCTTGTTTCAATAGCCTCGACCCACTTATTAAAAATTAGCAAATATCCAAAAAGGAAGTTTTAGGCATCTTTCTATACCTTCCAGCAAACTCATTTAGAAAATCAGCATTCGAGATGAAATGCTTCCTCCTTGCTAATTAAACTGCAGAATATGGAAACATTATCTGTGATAGCAAACTGAATCTTTAAACAGTGTTTGGATTGTATTGACATGAATAACCCATCTGCAGTAACTCAAATTATTTTATAATCTCTGTAGAAAGAAGGATTTGGACTTATTTTTCTGCTATAATATTGTTTTCTCCTCAGAGAAAGATATTATTATCAGTCAAGGTTTGGGGATCTTTAACAGATATGAAGCCATAGTGACCAGGATTTTACAAATGATATGCCTACTGTTATCAAATGGAATGCTGTATATGTATTCATTAAAAGTACTGGTTTTTTCAATTTATTAGATATCTATTTGATCCAAAACAGAAATTCGAAAGCATATTATTAGAAAAGTGATAATTTAGTTCTTATTGAAAAAAGAAATATTAAATATATTTAAAAGAATTAAAGTAGCATTATCTGATTTCCAACAGCATATGATCTTAGTTTGCAGATCTAATTTGCTATAGTATGATTCAATTTTTGTTCTTTTAAAAACTGCTACATATGTCCTGTTTCGCAAACATTTATAGTTTTTCTCTGAAGCATTCGTTTCATAAGTTTTCACTTTAACTTCTTAACTTGTATGTTTAAATCAGGTATTAAAAAATCATTATTATTTTGTTGGCTGAATGTTAAATTTAATCACTTAAAGATACTTTTGTGAAACCATATGGGTACTCAATACCTCTTAGATGTAGTTTTCAGTACAGAATTAATTAAGTAAACTAGATCCAGAAGATATAAAAATGTATAATTCATCTACTTCATTCATCTACAGAGTTTTCATTGTACCAAGTTTTTTCTCCCCTTTCTTCACTTAGACAATTAGGCAGGTACCCTGCTGTAAGTCCCAGATGCAAACTCGGGGTTCACACCTCAATTCTTTGCCTGAGCTTTGGCTTTTACTTCTCCATCCTGATATACATACATACCATGACTTGTTCATAAAAGCTCTGCAGCAAAGTTGAATAATATGTAAATTTTATGTTGTAATGAATTAGGTCCTAAGATCTTTAAAGGTCAGACACCTGGTATAATACATCACATTTTTTAATATCAACTACAAAATAACTGTAATAAATTTTTCCAGCACCACATCCTCACACACTGTTACCCACAAGGAAGCACCAGAGGAAATGTGTCATTTGTCAAAACATGCAGAAAAACTGGCGTGTGTACAAGGCACTTTAAAAGTCAGGCTCAGAGTATACATAGATTTCCCAATGATATTCTGTGGTTAAACAAAGAAAAAACATGCAAGGGCTTAACTAAAATCATCTCCTGATATGGTTTTATTAAAACACGTAAAAATAACTAATATTCTTGGCTATATGATAAAATGGTTTTAATTAGTTGCAGGATAGTGTATGATTTATAGGCAGAGAGGTTTATTTGATTCTCTTTGGGGAAAAAAATCAACAGGCATGGAAATTCATCTCAGCTTGGATGAGTAAGTGGGATACAATAAAAATGTATAGCTATCTGTGTTATAGAAATTTGATAGTTGGTATTAAAATAAAGATATTTGTTTCTTTTATAATGCTATTTGCAAGCTTCAATTTCAAGTCTCTATTATAAGAAATGTCTATTACCAACAGAAGAAAAACAGATTTACCTACAAATAAAACAGACTCTGGGGATTTTTTAAAAAT
Organism: Rhizomys pruinosus; assembly: GCA_009823505.1. Taxonomy (NCBI): domain Eukaryota; kingdom Metazoa; phylum Chordata; class Mammalia; order Rodentia; family Spalacidae; genus Rhizomys; species Rhizomys pruinosus. Next base: position 1,447,691 of record VZQC01000106.1, on the reverse strand, counting down.
AGAAACCCACATCAATATTAACTCTCTTTACCATCTACCACCATATCCCTCTTCTCTAATGATGTGTCATGTTAACTTCTGACACAAGTGAAATGGATGTATTAGCACAAAGGTCTGTCTTTAGATTAGTGTGGTGTGGTAGTATCTATTGTTATTAATGCTACTGAAGATTTGCCCCTAAATATATATATATATATATATATATATATATATATTATGTGGTTATTTTATATGCAACTTTGGGGTTTGTAATGAATTTACTGATAAGAATTAAAACTGTATTTGAGGAAGCAATCATACACACATACACATACACAACACACCTGTTCATCTAAATGATTTTTCTGTTTTAGATTTGAACATGCTTAGGTAAGACTATGATCTCTTAAATAGAGTTTCATTTTCCAACACATTCAAGGATGGTTTTGTTAGTGAGTACATGTGGTATCCATCAGTAGTCACGAAGTAAAATGGGATTAATGCCCAGGTTGTTAGAAGGCACCCTATGAGTAAAATATCTAAAGCCAGCATAGTTTCAGTATTTGATGGTTCTGGAAGTTTTCCAAAATCCCATGCAACTTAGTGCATACACATAAAGTTAGGCACAGTATTCATAATTGTATCCAACTCTAAAGTAGTCTTCCTCAGTCAGCTGAGAACAATTGAAGGCATGAAAGTCTCCTCCATCAAGCGGCTGAGCACCTGTGTTCTTGTCCCCAACAAATCCAATATGGAGGTTGTTAGACAAACCAAAGGAAGCAAAGACATGGAGAATGAACTTCAGGTGGCTTAATCAACTTCTTCAAAATGGCCAAAGACAAAAAAATGATTTACAGAAAGACAATGTATAGTAATTAAAGGAAAGAAATGTAGAGTAAGTAATCCAAAAGCCTGATTTATACCATAGCACACAGCTCACAGAATACAGTGCACAGCCCTCAGCACATAGCACATAGCACAAAGCACAAAGCACATAGCACACAGCACAAAGCACATAGCACATGGCACACAGTGCTCAGCACACAGCACACAGCACAAAACACATAGCACAAAGCACATAGGACACAATACACAGGTGTTTGTTAAATGCTTGATTTGTACCCTCCTGAGCAAAGGGCTCTCAGCCCAATGATGCCCCATGAGAACTTGCCTACCTTTCCACTTCCTATCCTAGTAAGTACAAGGAAGGCACTTCAAGCTCTCTGAGAGAGCTTATATTGGCAGCCTGCTCTTTCCTGGTTGGTGTGGTTTCATTATAAAATATGTGTTTGAACATCTGGTGCCCAGATGGTGGTGCTATTTGGGAAGATTATGGAACCTTTAAGGGCTGGGGGAAATATGTTACTGGGGATAGGCTTTGAGGGTTTATAGCCTGGTCCCACTTTATTCTTTATTTCATGACTGTAGGGCATGCCTCTGCTGTCATGCCCCACCATGATAAACTATATCCCCTCTGGAATCGTTAGCCAAAATAAACCTTTTCTTCCTTAAGGTACTTTTGCTGGGTATTCTATCATAGCAACAGAACAGAAACAAACTCTAAACACCCTACCAAGCAAATTTAAAATGTGTATTAACAGTTACTCATCACCAAGAAGACATACAGTCAGTGGTTAACAGAGATGGGGAGTAAAGTGGTCAACATCAGAGAAATGCCACCCAAAGTCAAAACAAGCTACCTCTTCACTCCAGTTAAAATGGCTGTTGCTGGGCAAGGTGATGCACACCTTTAATCCTAGCACTTGGGAGGTAGAGGCAGGCAGATCTTTGTGAGTTCAAGGCCAGCCTGGTGTACAGAGTGAGTTCCAGGACAGCTGGGGCTACAGGGAGACCCTGTCTCGAAAAGACCAAATAAATAAATAAATAAATAAATAAATAAATAAATAAATAAATAATGGCTGTTATCCAAAAGAACAATGATAGTAGTGCTGGTAGGGAATGGAGCAAAGAGCACTCTTGGTAGAATGTATTAGTACAGCCGTTATGAAAAGCCGTTCTGGGGATTTTTCAGAAAAAAAATAAACAGAAATATCATATGATCCAGCAACACCACTATTGTACATATCCAAAATAAATGAAATCAGTATATCAAAGAGATAATTACACTCTCACATCATTTACACCAATGTTCACAATAGCCAAGAGATGAAGTCAACTTCAATGCTCACCAACAGATGAACAGATAAATCAGATATGGTATTCAATGGCATGTTATTTTGGCCCACCAAAACATTGCTAGGTACCACCTAGATGTTATCTTGAGGGTAACCTGGATAAATACTGATGACTAGAGTGTTCGCAGATGCTAGAGAAGAACCACTACTGCCATGCTCCTAAACTAATGTCATTTCTATTTATATTCTGAATACTTTTCTTTATATTCATAGATAAATGTGGCTCTCATGACTAATCAAAGAAGCTTCTTTTTGCAGCAGATAGAGACTATTACAAAGTTCCACAACTGGTCAAAATGCTGAGAGTAAGTGACCATGGGTGCCTACTCCTAATTGATACATCTACAATGCAATCCCTATACCTAAGGCTCAGGGAACATCGCAGAAGAGTCGGGTAGGAAGAATGTAAAAGCCAGAGGGACAAGAAACCTGCTGCTACATAATGTGTTTATCTAGCATAATATGGTAAGCTTCACCCATGAAATCTCAAAAACATGATTGCCAAAACAAGACCTGAATAATGGCAATACTAGTTATCATGCCAGTATGGATGAGTAAAAATTCACAAGGTCCCACCTCTAGATGAAGAGTTCAGAAAATCAATAGATGCTGAGGGAAAGGGAATCCATTTTCTTTTTTTTTTTTTTTTTTTTTTTT